>VYXB01010819.1:2038931-2150642 GCA_013397135.1 Pachyramphus minor | reverse complement strand
CTTTAAATTATTGTAATTGCCTCTCCGTGCGTGAGTGCCGAGCAGCGGCGGCGGCCGCCGCGCCGCTGCCGGGGAGGCGCGCAGGGGCGAGCGGGGGGCACGGCGGGCACCGCTCCGGCACCGGGAGGGGGGCACCGGGAACAGACTCTGTGCGTGTTTCTGCCACGCACCTTCCTCGCTTCTGCCCGAGCAGGAGGGTGGCTCTGCGGAAGGGGCTAAGGCTCTGGGGTCACTCGTTTCGGCTGCTTTCCCCTCAAAAAGAAAGCGGGTCAAGGGGGGGAAAAAGCGACCTCCTGGTCAGGGTGCGGAGCGCGGCCGCGCTCGTCCCCGCGGATCCCCAGGCACTGGCGGTGGGAGCGAGCGCTGCCTTCTCAGAAAAGTTAGGGGACTTTATTCCAGTCCGACTGCGATCCTAGAATAACCGGAGCCGCTTGCCGGGAGGAACGTGATCTGCTTTTCCCAGGGGATGGCATGCTGCCTCAGCCCTGTACTTTGGTCAAGGGTAGAACCAATAGCGAGCTGTGGGATTTTGGGTAATAAGTGTGGGAATCTGCAAGAGGAGTAGGTCTAAGAGTGATTTGTTTTCTTACTGCTCATGAATAATGGCCTCGAGCTTTTTTTTTTTTTTTTTAACCAGCAGGCCAACGAAATAGGCACGTGGGAGATTTGTAGGCGTTCAACATCGCGATCATCATCATCAACAACAACAATACAGTAGGGACTTTCGGGGGGATGGTCTCAGATGAGAACTGTTTTCTCTTGAGAGGCTGGTATCACACGCTGGCACAGGTAGCTTTTGCTGTCGTTGCTAAACACTTAACTCCTGTAAAAGGAAAGCCAGCAATATCCTAAAATTAAGGAGTAAACTTTTTTTGGTGTTTTGGGTTTTTTGTTTGTTTGTTTTTGTGATTTTTTTTGTTTGTTTAACTAGAGCTGCATTTTGCTCCATATCTGTCAAGGAATGGAATATTAACTTTAGTTCAGATTAGAAAAGGAAGTTTGACTCCAGCTGTAGAACTGTAGGATAATATGTCCTGGCTTTCATCCTCCCAGTTGAAATGCAGCTAGCTGCCTGCAGCCTTGCTGAAGTGAGCCACTCAGATTAAAAACCAACTCTTATAAATGAGGAGCTACTACAAAGTTCTTCATCAAAATATTGTATCACCTGAAGCTTACCTGAGAACAGCTACCTGTATCTACTGCTATTTATATGTCCTCTTAATCCTTCCCAGCCCTGGAAGTACATTATTGCCTCAGAAATTAAGTCTTTGTCCTGCAAAATATACTATTTACAGCTATTAAACTGGAATTGCAAAGGGAGTTTTTTTCAAATTTAGCTGTAATATGTGGCCAGGTTAGAGCCAGCTTTGTTTTACGAGGTTTCTCCAGCTAAAGAGGGAGAGTGTGGCGTGGATGTGTTGCGTTTTGCAAAAGGATAGCATGTCTGCTCTGACAGGATTTGAACATGAAAACCCAATAAACACATGGTCATTATGCATGGAAATCTCGCAGCAGAGCTTTCTGGTTGCGTTTAATCTGTTTTGGTTGAGAGTTACACTAAAGGGAGCACAAGACTTGAAAGCTGCAAGTGGCTTGTGTAAACAGATGGACATTTGAGATGTATTGATGGTTTTGAGTTGATTCAGTTAACATGTGGGTGCACATGTATTTAATTTAGCCTAGTACAAGTTTTTTGTAAGCAATGGAAGCTCACACATGCTTTTTAGGAAGACAGCAAAAGCACATGAGTTTTGTCTATAGCTGTTGGAGTTCCTTCTGTAGAGGTTCCCAGGAACTACGATTGTCCTGATGTCATGATCTTGTAGGACCAGGTGAGACTTAACAGAGAACTTACTGGTTTTCACTTAGGTGTGCAGGTAGCTTGTGGATGAATTTTGAAATGGTAAGGTGCCCTTCTGAGGTCTCTGTGCTGAGAAAACATGAAAGTGCTTAAGCACAGATCTTGCTGCACTCTTATCGTCTGTGCTGCTTGCCAGAACCAGTTAGGTTGAGCAATATCATTAAACTGTCAGATCTATTGTTTACAATGGGATAGTTCCTCAATGCTCAGGATGAAGAAACACAGCAGTTTTCTGTTACTCATCGTAAAAACGTTACCGCCACATTCCAGGAAGGTTTGTAAGTGGCGAAGCTGTCGCCGCGTAAAGCACGGGAGGAGATCGGGACTTGGCATCCCCGGCAGTGCTGCTGCACGGCAGCGTGTGTGCAGGAGCTTTGTTTCTGCCTGCAGCTCCTACTTACCCTGAGATAAAACACTCTGATGTTGGCACATGGATACACCGAAAAACCCCCAGATCTCGTTTGTTGAAAAATAAGAGTTCCAGCATCTAGGAGAAAGTAAATGAACAGTCCTTCTAAAAATACAGCAGTATGCTAAAATATTGCCAAAGCACTGCTCTGACGCTGTTGTAAGCTGTCGTATTTTTGACCATTATAAATAGATTAGTATTATTGTAAGGATTTTTTTCCTATTAGCAAAGAAGTTTGGTGTTTTTTCCCCTGTTCTCTGCATCAGGATCCTCATGTGTTCCCTGAACAGGCAGAGCTGTGCATGCATGGGAGGTGGTGGGAATGTTGCTGGTGAGGAAGTGGGCTTCTGGGCCCTACACTTTGGGAATGGCCTTATAAAGCCTTTTAAGTTCGCTTTTCTGTAAACTTAAAGTTTTTTATAATCAGTTTTGCTTATATTTTCTATGTCTTCAAGGCATTAGAGCTGGTCCAGTTAATCACTTGAAATATATTTTGTGGTCAGTTCAGACCCAAATTTGGTTTAGACAGCATTTGAATTAAAGCCTGAAACCAGAGTGAGCACCTCTTCGGTGGCACTGGAGCACTGGGGGCTTTTGGGAGTTTTCTTCCTTTTTCAAGGATGTGCTCAGACACAGTTAGGTAAATTTTCTTTCAGTTTTGTGACCAACAGTAGGATTAGGGAAGTCGGGAGCCAGATCTGTTTCCTTTTGGGAAATATGCTAACAGATAAGATCGTGCAGGTTAAGACCAGAGCATTAAATTCGCATCCTGCTGCTGGTCATGCTGCACTTCCACCTTCTTTGGGCATTGCATGGAGAGCAGAGGCTGCAGGTAAAGTGGATTTCCAATGACTTGTGTGCAGTCTGTTAAAGCAGCTCGAGTCCAGGTGCTGCTGAGTATCAAATGATCACTTTTGCAGTGCCTTTCCTCATGTCTCCAGCCTCTTCAAGGCACGTGGTGAATGCAGAGACACAGGCACATGCACAGTACATTCTGTGTACGTAAAGTGTGTTGTTTGAACAAGTTTTTGTTGCTTACAGAGCACTCATCCTTTCTGGTTGCACAGCTTTCTAGGTGAGGAGACCATACGCTTCTTGACAGCTTGAGGAGGGTCTCCTGTAATATTTCTGACAGCTTTATTTTCTGTCTCCTCCAGCCTCTATCTTTTCCTTTGAGCAGCAAGAGTAGATTGAAACGCAGGTAATACATAAGAGGATCCTTTAATATTGGCTATTTTCAGAGGGACAAAGGACAATTACTTTCTCTTCCTACTAACCTCCTGCTGGCTTACTAGCTGCTTGGGAGGCTAGTGATTTTAAGAATGCCACTTTACCCAGTGCATCAAATACAGAGCAAATCTTTGCTCACCAAGATCCCAGTTCCTACATCCCATGGTAACGCCAAAAATTGAACTTGAGTGGCCCAGAGCGCCAGCCCCTACTGTGAAGACTCATACAACCATCAGCACTTTTTAGAGTTAAATTTGATCCATTGGCCCTGAGCAGTGCTGACAATTGCCAGCTAAAAGACCTCTCAGTGAATTGTCCTTTAACAGAAGTCTTTTTTTTTTTCTTCCCTCCCATTTCCTGTTGTTCTTTTAAATAAAAAGAAATCCTGGTGACAAAGCTAAAGTGTATTCTGTGATTATTGTTTAAAGAAAGAGTATTTACCTATATTTCAAGGAAATGAATTGCCTGAAAATTGCAGGTCAAACCTGCAAAATCTCAAGGAAAAAACCTCGCACTATTTAAATGATGTATTTATATACTACTGTTTGATCCTTTGAATGATTATAGTTAAAATACATGGGAGAGTCTGTAGTCTGTACTGTATTAATACTGTATTGATCTGATGAAGGACACTGAACACTTAGACCATCTTTTTTTTGGTTTGTGAGCATGTCCTGAGAGAAGCTGAGCAAGCTCAACTGGCCAATGCAATTGGATGGTATAGTTTTACAGAAGAGGAGCTAAATAAAACCACATCACTAAGAGGAGTGATTTGCATTGCAGTCTCCTGGTCCCTGGAAGGCTGGTCTAGGTTTTACTAAAAGGTCTTGGGAAAGCTCACTTCTTGCTCAGTGGGCTTGCATTTGCTACATGTGGTACTTGCCTTTGCCAGTCAAAGGCTAGGGAGATCCTTAGGGTGTAACTGGAGTATTAGTAATATTGTATTTAAAGTCCTGCTCTTAGTGGCAGTGATGTTAATGTATTTAATTTAATTTAAACCCAGATTTTCAGCACTGGCTTTTGGGTTAGGCAGGTCAGAAGGCTGGCTAGGGCAGCAAAGAAATGATGGGATAGGGTGAAGTTGCCTGCTTGTAGTTGGGCGCCTGCTGCTCTAAGAAGTTGCTTTGCCCATGTTTTCTGAGGAGAGGGGACAAAATACAGGTAAACTTACTGTGCTCAGAAGGTTTGAAACAGTTGTAAATAAGGTTTGCAGTATCTTCAGTTTCTATAGGGAGTAAGGGAATAAAACAGATTTAAATTCAACTGAGTGCTATACTGTGGTTTGCAGCTGTCAGTCTAAAGATACATTTAATTAAACTGGTTCAATTTTTTAAACTAGGATTATGGAGTCTACCTTTTACATTGCCATAAAATCCTTGTGTATGAGTAAGCTTTCAGTGTCGTGAAAAAGGCTGGGGGACACAGTTGTAATCCTCAGCTAACCAATTAAATATTTACTTAATAAGTCTCTAAAAGTTAATTTTACAGTCCATTTTTTTAAAATGAAAGTAAAGTACCTCTTATATGGCGAAGTTAGTGCCTTTAGTCAGTACTTTTCTTAGCTGGTAACACCCTTTTAATGCACAACTGACCTTCTAGGGGGAGATTAGTCCTAATAGACTAGGTTTATATCAAAAAAGATTCAGAAACCATTAGAGAAGAGAAGAAAATTAGAAAATTAATGGTTTTTGAGTGATTTCAGAGTAGACTGAATTAAAGCCAGATACTGACATCTGCGTTAAAGAATTTTTTACAAAAACAGAGAAAATACCTTTTCTGTAATAGCGATTAATCCACCAAATCACACTCTGGTGGAGTCTCCTCCACTGACTCTGGAAGGAGCCTGGGGACATTGAGGTTCCCAGGGAAAGGCAGCTGTTTGTGGTTCTCGATGTGCTGTCCTTACGTGGCATGCAGTAACACACAACTGTCTTTTCACTGAAATGAGATTGCTCCTTATGCCATGGCATTAAAGATCATGCTACTCATGCTAGTATAGAGACAAATGCATAAATAATAACAAGGAGTGCAATATATGTGTCAATTACACTTCTGTTTTAATAATAAATTGAACACATCTGCTATGAAGGGTATGCAAAAAAATATAGGAAGCCTATTCAGTCATAAAAAAGTGAATGTGTTAATGCAAAATTCTGCTTTACAAATTCAAATCTGGGAGAAGAACGTGTTTGGTGGGAGATACTGTGCTCTTTGCTGTGCTTCAGATTGATTTTATATCTGTAATTGTATGCAGGCAGCTGCCAGAAGCAGGACTTAACGATTCTGAGAAAACCAAACGATTTGTTCCGATTCCTGGGAATGCGAGTTGGTTTGGCGGCACCGTGGTGCATGAAGCGCGTTGTGGTTGAGATTAACAGATGTAGGACAATTAATTAGTTCAGGTTTGCGAGTCAGGTGTAGATTACTTGGTCAATACATGCACACGTAGGGTGAGCCCTTTTAGTTCACGATGAAACTTGTTGCTGAGATCGTTTTCGTGCCTCTTGCCGACAGTCGGAAAAGACAGAGCTGAAGGAGAAATAGTGAAGTGCTTGTCACTTCTGTAAAATAGTTTCCAATTGAAACCTGAAATTATATATAATGAGGTATTCCTATAAACAGGGTTGCCGTAGGTAAGTAGCAGTTTGCACGGGATGATGGAAGTTTTGCGACTGTAGAGGAATAATATTAATTCTCAGGAGAGATTACAAATGAGTAAACGCTGATGAATATGTACAAATGTGTATGTGTGAATTTAGTGCTTCTGAAAGGCAATTGACAGTTCTGGAAACTGAAGGCCTTTCTCTGCCAGGAAAGTGCTGTGGAGGAAAGAAGCACAGTAAAAATGTGTAGTGCATCCCCAGTTGCAGTGACCAGGGGTGTGTCCTGTGGGCAGCCCTGGCCAGGGTGAGGAGCAGTCACAGGATACCATTAGGCCTGAAGCTGTGTCAGTTATGTTAGATACTAGAAAAAGGTACTTCACCCAGAGAGTGGTTGGGCTGGAGAGTGGTTGGAACAGGCTCCCCAGAGAAATGGTCACAGCACCAAGCCTGACAGAGTTGAAGAAGCATTTGGAGGATACTCTCAGGCACATGGTGTGACTCTTGGGGATGGTCCTGTGCGGGGCCAGGAGTTGGACTCAGTGATCCTTGTGGGTCTCTTCCAGCTTGGCATATTCTGCTTTTCGGTGGTTCTGTTCTATTGCTTCATATAAAACATGATCTTTGAATGAGAGCAGTATGTGTGTTTTTATGAGGAGTAACGGAGGGGAGGGAAGTAAGACAGTCTTGCACCTTCTACTACATGCCCCGCTGTTCTTTTAATAACTCATGCATTGCGTTGGTACAGAAAGTGGCTCCTAGTGAGAAGTAACAAGCTGCAATGGGGTAGAAAATGGAGAAACCAAGAGATTTTGATTCTTAAAGGTGTACTGGAGGTAAAGGTGTGGCTACTGCATCGTGAACATCGTGAACAGCAGCAGCAGTTACATACCCAAGCACCTCTGCAATGCACACAAGTACAGCGTAAAGAAGTAGGAGGCAACACGGAGGAAAAATGCTGGTACTCAGTAGTATAAAGTTTTAAGGATGCAAAGTTTTTCTTTTTGCTTTGCTTAGTTTTAAATTGTGGGGTTTTATGTATAAGAAAAAGGAAAACATTTCCTTGTATAACTATACAGCTTTCTGGAATGATTTTTATCTCAACACCTGAATGTGAGTTGTAGAGGTGTGACGTAGAGCCCTGTTTAAGAACAGTATTAGAGTATGGGCTTAACTTTAGAAATGTGGCTTAGTTCATTTAAATTCAGCAAAAGGTGAATGTTTACGCAAGTGCAGTGTTAGAAAAGTGAGATTTCAGTGCAGGCCCATTTTTAGAGGTATCACAGTTGACCTCTGGTTTGATTTAGGTGTCTAATGAAAGGAACAAAGAAAAAAGTTCATTTCCTAAGTTACCTGCATTGTGAAACATTGTTCTGAAAACCTGAAGGGACTGTGACAAGTGAGTGCAAGAGGTGTCTTCCAGGACCTCCAATGACTGCAGGATTTACATGGATTCCAGTTTTAAGGAGTGATATTGAGGGCATTTTAAATGGTTAATAATAGTAGCAGATATTGGCTTCTCTAAGTCCTTGCATGGTTTAGTTGCCTTTCATATTCCTTGGAATGTTACTCAGGGACCTCAGGAGGCATCTGCATGGGCAGGACCAGAGCTGCCAGCAGATAGGGACAGCCATGGTTTTGTATGTCTTGAAAACCTTCATGGACAGAGGTGCCATAACCTACCTGTGCAGTGTTTGGGTTGTTTTAGTAGGTTGTATTTTTCTCAGTGTATTTCACTTTGTGTTATGTTGCTGTTAAGCTTTATGTTGCTGTGTTAGCTTTATGATGCTTTCTAGTCTTTTTTTTCCTGGTTGGATCAATAATGTGAATATATGTAGGGTCTTTACGAAGCAAATCCTTCAAGGCTCCCTCTGTCAATGGAGAGAAGGAGGTTCCTGCAGAAAGTACTGCAGAGAAAGAGCTTTCATCTCCCCATTGATGGTGACAGGGATGACTCACCTCATGAGGCCAAACCTGTGCGTGTGCGAGCAGAGCCTAAAGAGACAGGAGGGAAGCATTGTGGGCCTGGTTTTGTACCTGCTGCTGTCAGGGCAGGCTTGGCTATTTGTTTTAGTCTGTTGATGCTAAAACCCTGAGGTGATGAACCTGTGGAAGCCATGGCCACATGAGCGTGCATCCATATGCAATTTCCAAAACTGCGGAAAGCAGTTCGGCAGTCACTGTTCATTGGTGTTCGATGGGCTTGGGGACACAGCTGTTTCCAAAGCCAGCTGTTTAAAAAAAATCAACAAAACTTTCAAAAAAATCTGACTGAAACACTGCAAGTTTTGCTCTTAGTTTCCTTTATTTAGTGGGACAAGGTTTTGCTCTCTCTTTGCTGTTCAGAAAGCGTGGAGTCTTTTCAGTGTCTTAATAGGTTTTGGTTCAGCCCCTTGTACAGTTTCCCACATAGAGCTTTTGTTTCTTACAGCTCCAGCTCTGGAGAGCAGTGAGTGGGGTGTTTCTGTGGAGCTGTGGACTTTTTTATTGACTCAAACATGCAGCTTAAAGAAAATGAGGATGTGTGTGGGGAGGCAAATGAAAGGCTATTGTTTTTCGTAAAGTGTCACCTGCAATTTGCTTTTAAATAAACCCCTGTATGGCCATGTATGTTTTTTTTTTTTTTCACTTGAAAGACACTATCTCCTTCTTCTAAACATTTGCACAGCAAAGTAATGCATTATTGCATTTTCATAAATAATTGAAAAGCAACTTAAAAGAAAGTAGGCCAACAGAAAAAAAAAAAAAAGAAAGTGTCGGTTTCAAATTTGAGAGAAGAAAAATATGTTTCCTTCTTGGTAGCAAGTCAGTTAAATGTTATTAAATCCCATTCTCCCACCCTGACATGACCAAAGACAAATCTGAAAATTGACAGTTTCATTTAAAAGAGAGAGAAATGGGGGGAAAGGTTTTGGAATGCTGAGTTTGGTTTGTTTTGTTTTTGGTTTTTATTTTTAAATTTTCTTTTCCCCCTTGGTAAGAAAGGAATTGTGACCTCTTATCAGTTTGGAAGTGACTGAGGAGCAAGCCTCTGGAGGTCTCTGTGTTGGCTTTTCAGTGCCGTTTTCCGTGCTGGGCTGTAATAATGCAAGTTATTTTAGAACTGTGCATACGTTAGTGTTCTGGCGCAGCATGATACAATAATGTGTGAAAAAGCATAAGATCACACCTTGGTGAAACTTGCAGATTTCCTGCATAATCCGACAGTGAGCTCTTGTCAGGTTTTGACTATATGTAAAGTGAGAATAAAGTTTCCAGAAGCAAAGCGCAAGCCTTGGATGCATTTTGAATGGTTGTGCAGGGATTTTGGCCCTGACGTGGTTCCGAATTTGCCTGACTTTAAGCACTTTAGTCCCGCCGTAGCCAGCGGGTCTCCTTCACTGCTCAAAATTTGGCAAACGCTTTAAGCTCTTCGCTGAATTGTAGCTTTATTTTTGCCAGTGCTGGGGAATACCAAAGAGCCAGTGTAAATAATTTCTTAAAAAACAATGGGTGACATGAACAGTTTTCATGTAATTTACAGTGTGCTGTGTCTGGGCAGAACCAGGTGCTGTCTGTGGGAATGGTTGATGGCTGTGGGTCTGTTCATGGGGCCATGGGCCTGTTGGTCTGAGTTGATGTGGCCAAGAGAAGCTGTGCAGGTGGTACATGAGAAGAAACTTGGTTTCTGATGCACTCAATGCAGGACTGGGACCAGCAGGGGCTGTGCCTGGGCTCTGGCCATCGGTCTGTGCTGTGCCAGATGTTAGAAGGAATTGCTGGGTGAGGTTCTGAGGCCAGAGGCCTGACCTGTGAGTCTTAGCAGCGATTCACTCCTAGCAGTGAGTCCTTCTCTGGCCTGGAGCTAATAGATCAGTGATTGCTGGTTATTTGTGTGTTGCTTAATGTGCTTTAAGATTAGAGCTGCTCAAAGGGTAGATCCCAGTGATGGTGAGCTTCATACAACTGCTCTGTCCTCCAGAGCAAAAACTGTGCATTCTCTCCTGCTTTCCTCCCAGCTTTACTCCATCTCCTTTTATTTTTTATCACCAGTGTGGCTGTATTTCAAGTCCCTGCCCACCTTTTCCAAAATGTGTGATACATTTGTTAAGGATTTGGAATTTGGGATGCTTCGATATAACTTTGTGTAGGTTTTACAGAAACACCTGACGTGTATGTTTAGTTCCTAAACACCTTCTGTGCTTGATTTATCCTCACAGGTTGTCAAGGTATTTAGATGACCTGAAACTGAGGAAGTGAGAGGGAGCTCAGCTGGCAAAAGTCTGACATTGAGTCTGACTGCGGCTCAAATTTGTTTTGCAGAGTTGAGCCCAGGCTGCGTAGGCGGTGAAGAAAGCCTTCTTCACTTCACCATTGTATCCAAAAAGCTTTGAGCAGCATCATTTCTTTGCAGGTGATGAATAACCTAGTTAGCTCACATTGTTTTAATCCAGTGACAGTTCTCCTCTGAGCAGGCATGGTGATAATTTGTAAGAGTATGGTTCATGTTCAGGCTCAATGATGGAGGTGTTCTGGTGGGTCTTTGGTAGGTCATCTGAGCCAGAGAAGCCATGCCATCAGCCATCAGCCATCTGACAGGGAGCACCATGCACTAGTTCCTTCTTTACATTAGGCAGTGCTGTTTAACAGCTTGGCTTCTAGTGAAGCAGGTTCCCAACTTTTATTGTTATTTTTAAGGTCCTGTGGCAATTCTGATCGCCAGAGGCAGGCAGATCTTGAGAATAAGTATGTGGAGGATGATTATAAAGTGGTGTCCTTTTCTTGCATTGCAGAATTTCCTTTCCCTTTGGACCGATGTCTCTTAGGCAGTAAGGCCTGTCTTGGGAGGCGTCTTGTATAGGTTGAAGGAGGGCTTTCTGGGCAGAACACAGAGTTGTGTTGTTGATACAGCACAGTGTGCATCATTGTTTGTGTTATTACTGTTTGACATATCTGTATTTGTAAGAACAGCATACTGATGACTGCTGTGTTAGAACTCTGTCTTTTAGTGCCTCGTTTTCTTCCCAAAAAAGGAAGAAAGCTACATTCTTTCTCAGAAATACACAGAATTACATTGGAGCAAGTACTAGTGCTGTGTTCATACATGATCAAATTCTGGAAGATTAGGGCACGGTGTATAAATTGCCTTCATGTTCTTTGGGTTAGCAGCTGTCAAATAAGTGATTACAGGCGTTGGCATAGCTCTTCTTTCCATAATCGCTGTGAAACAGGGATGGAAATGTAACAGATGCCATCTAATATGGACCAGCACCTAGGTACTTTTTCTGGGTCTGGCTCTTTTTGCCTCGTGGCCAAAATTTCTTAGCACCTTTTTTGCTTGAATTCCTCAGTATTTGTAAATGGAGATAATAGAACTCACTCACTGGATGGGAGATTTCTGAGGCTGTTTGTTAAATTATTTGAGATCCTTTGATGGACGATATGAAGTTTATGCTATAGCATTAATGATAACATTAAATAAAAATGTACCCTTGAGGTTGAGGAAAATGATTGCTCCTAGATGAATTTTGTTTTGCTGGGTAGTGTTAACCTTTTGCAGGAAGTAATTTGGTCCAAGATTGTGTTGGGGTGTCATTTCCTGGGATTTTTTACTTTGTTAACTGACAAGGCTTTTTGATACCAGGCACTACACTTGAAGTCCTGTTGAAGAGCAAATGAAGTGTTGTGGTGCTATTTTTTGCAGCATAGAAGCCTATGGTGACTCATTTAGTAATGCCTGTGATAGATTAAAAAAAATGAAATCAGTGACTCCCAGTGAGATGGATGCACTCAGCCAGACCCTATTTGAGAATTATTTGCTGCACTGTTAAGACCAAAGTACACATCTTCCCCCTCCCCCCTGAAGGAATCCAGCTTATCATGAAATGTTTATCAGAGCCATATAAACATTTCTCGACTGCCGAATTTTAAGGGGAAATTCTTTTGGTCTAACATATGTATTGCAAGCAAAACTCTTCACAGATTTTTAAAAAGTATATAATTAGCTTGGTTGCAGCCCTACTTATTACCAAGCATGCCAGCATCTGGCAAGGGTATGGTGATCTGGGAATTCACTGCTTGAAGCCTTGGAACAAAGTGTTCTGATCCGACCCCAGGCAGCGAGTCCAGGACTTGAACTGGAATCTTCAGGAGCAGAGAAGTCTTAAGTGTCTGGAAAATTGGCCTGTTGAGTCACCACACAGGCACTAAAACAAAACTAATTTTAAGCAGGTCAGAGTTCAGTGATTCCCTCTGGAATCTAATTTTTTTTTTCCTTAAAAAAAAAGAAGTCTCATGTTTTAAGTGAAAAGGGTCAAAGTTGATGCACTGCTACAATTTTTGAATGCTTTCCCTTAAGAACAGCCACCCAGGCTAGGATTAGCATGAAGGGCTGCTAGGCTGGCACTTCAGTGTCTGGGTTAAAAATATTTTAAAGCAGTAAATGCAGTCAGAACGGAGAGAGAGATCCCTGGGAGCCTTCCTATTCAAAAATGTGCGAGCTCAGGGCAGCAACTGCAATGTAATTTAGGGCAGTATATGCTTCACAGCTTTGGAGAATATTGCCTCTTGTTAATGTTGCATTGGAGGACAGTGGGATAGTAGTAATTTTAGAAAGGTGGTGTTCCTGTTTGTTTTACATTGGAAACTTCAGAATAAATAAAAGGAAGCATCAATTGAGGAAGAAGTGTAACTGCTGAAGCCCAGCAATGAATCCACCTCTGAGCAAGCTATAGAAACAGGGGAAAGAGAGTATAGAAACATTTTCGTGGGAATGCAGCTGCAAAAGGAACTTAGCAGACAGAGACAAAATCAGGTACGTACTTTAAAAGGCATGTGGGCAAACTTTTGTCTGAGAGCCCAGTGAGGAGCTTGCTCACATTAAATTACAAAATGTTTGGGGCGATCAAATGACAGAAAGCTGTATTGCTTTTCCATTGCTGAAGAAGAGGGACTGTCTATAAGCAGGGATGATTCAAGTAGCTGTTTAAAAAAAATGCTTGAGAGAGAGAGGGAGATTTTTCTTTCCCGTTCCTTTATTAAGACTATTTCCTTCTTTTTCCCTTCGGGTCTTGAAGAGCTCCCTTTACATTTGCAAGTGAAAGGGATGGGGTCTAGGCTACCTAGGGAAGCTTGAATCTGAACTCTGTGTCAGGCATTCTGAGCTTGGTGATCTCTGTTTATCTCTTAGGAAATAGTCCTGCTTGCACAACAGGGCAAATGCAATGTGCAGATGTCAGAGCTGCTAGAGCAGAGAGGGCTGTCTAGGAAAAGCAATGCCAAACCTAATGGCCACAGTGGAAAAGTAGCAGCTAGGACTTCAGGCTTTGCTTCCTCCCTGTGCCTTTCCATGGGTGCAGGCAAATCTCTAGGCCAAACAGAAAGCTCCTTATTCTTTGTAGTGAGTCGCAGCTCCTGCAAACAGTGCTGCTGATAGGAGGATGTTTTTAGGAATGGTTACCCACATATGGGTTCAAAGATTTGTGCTCTGGTCATCAGTGCCATAGTCAGAATGGTCTGAGAAGTAATACATGTTCCACAGGACTTCCCCTTCAATGTGCAGTAATGAGGATCTGGCTTTGGGAGTGAAGGAGCTGTGAACCTTAAGTTTATTAGGACAACCTCAGTCTGCCTTGCTGCTACATGAAGTTATTGGGATGTTTCTCCTTTGTATTCCCGCAGGTATACAATGCATGGGGATTTGAATGGGAGGATGTGTGAAGCCCTGAGATCCAATTTGTCTTCCAGGTTACAGCAAGGCTCCATTTTTCCCAGACTTAACAAGTAGCAACCATAGTTTACTAAAATATTTATTTATTTATATTAGTGAAAACTTATTGACACGCAATTGCTTTTGTGTTTAAGATCACAGTTTATAGCCCTTTGAAGTCTGTATATCTGAAGGAAAAAGAAGTGCTTAGGATAAGCTGAACTTGAATTAATTGTGTAGGCAAGTAACAGATTGAATTTGTGGTGTGGCTCATTTTGCTAAGGGAGTAAGTCAAGCAATGAGTAATGCTAGGCCAACTTGTATCACAACGGGAGGTGGTGTAGCTTCAGTGCAAGGTAGCGTGGTTCACTGAATTTGAATTATTGACCAGTTTTCCAAACTTCAGGGATGATGGTGGTTCTGAAGAAAGAAAATTAATTTATGATTTGTATGGCTTTATGATTTGGAATTGTGAAGCTGGAATAAATCATATGGATTTTCAGCCCTGATACTTTAATCTGCAGTGATTTCAAACTTGAAAACTGCAAATTGTTTAAAGGTTTGGGTTTATATTTTCATTTTTGAATGATATATTTCTTTTCACTAGTATGTGACCCAGTGGAAACTTTGCATTAAGGAAGAGTTCTAGGGAGCTAAGAGGCAGACTGTGTTTTGGGCAGTTCCCAAATATTGTACTGACTTTGTTTGTTTGATCTCTGCATTAGTAATTCCACAGTTATCCTTATATCCAGCCCCTTTTAAATCTTCTCTTAGCTCAAGAGAGTTGTAGCATGTGCCTGCTGTGCTGATCCTTTTTGTTTAACTGGTGATGCTTTTGTTCTCAAAGTAGCTATCAGAATATGATGGGTCAACAGGATCGTTCTCTTTATCACACAGCACACCTGAAATATCTGCTTAGGTAGTGCCTGTGATTTCTCAGCAAATATTCAGCCCAGTAGGGAGCTGCAGGACTCACCTCCATCTCCCAAGGGTTAACAGTAACCTATAATAATAATCTTGTGGCACAAAAATGCTTCTTTTTATGCATTACCTATTTCCAGAGGCCTAATTTAGGTTTTGTATCAAAATGGATATCACAAGCGCTTGAGCTTCCTGCTGGGAATGGAAGTGCTACAGAGAGACTTCGTTCTCTGTTATTCTCATGGTGTCCGGGAGGGGTGAGGAGGCAAGGAAACAATTGCTGATATCTGTAGCAGTAAGTATAAATAGTAGCAGGATGGGTTGCAGAGGCATGATAGTTTGACAGCATTGTTCCTGTGAAAGCCTGGCCTTTGCTCTTGGTTAGAAAATAAATATATATAGATAGATAGATAGATAGATATGCTGTGTGGAAATACATGTGTTTTCATATGTGGGGCAAATTAACAAGAAAAAAGTTGGGTTTGTTTTGTAACTGCACAAAAATTTCACCTGTCATCAAAAGAAAAGAATATTGTCATGGAGTAAAGTGAGATTGTGTGTTCATGTTCAAATACACAGGCAGCTATGCTCAAGTTTGCTGTGTGATGAGCACACGTGTGTCCCCGCTCTCTCTGTGCACATTTCATGCCAGATTCTGCTGCAGATCCAGTGGAACTGTTTCCATCAGTTACTTTCCTCAAGGATCTGTCTGTTAAATGTTTTCGCAAACAAAAAAAATCTTTGTTTGGCTTTTTTGTTGTTGTTGTTGTAAGGAGTTGAAACAAGGAAAACAGAAGCTGGATTTAAAATTTTATTTTGAGGTCAGAAATGCTTACTGAACACCCAGATAGTTTCTTCCTCCCTGGTATTGATTTTCCATTGGAAGAACATGTGGGAGGAGAAGGAAGATTTAAAAAAACACTACAAAATACTTGTGTTTCTGAATTTCCTGGCAGTTGCTATTTTTTCCTGCTCTTTTGTGCAAGACTTGGTTGTATCGAATTTGTCCCAAACCCGCCCTCCTCCTCCTCCTGCTCTTGCCTCACAATCTGCCTCCTTCTCCTTTCCCTGATCCCTGCTTTGGGCAGGAGAGCAGTTCCTGCTGGAGAACCCATTCTCTTTGCTCAGTCTCTGGAAGGAAAGTGTTCCCAGTGTTCCTGTTGCTCCACTCTGACAGGTTCAGGTGCTGAAATGTGGACGGGGTGAACAGTGCTCACCTGTCCTGCCAGCTCGAGGGAGTACAGACATCTGAGATCTAACTGGGCATGGTGGTGGGATCTGGTGGGGAGAGAGCAAGAGTCTTGTCCAATCCCTGCTGCAGGTGGGGCAAATTATCTGCTGGCCAGTCCATAGGCCATCCAAGGTGGATGTAGGGTGAGTACTTGGGAGTGCATGAATGTGTGTGTACAGTGGCTTAAGTGCCGTGGGAATAGAGAGGGCAGAGCCAGGTCAGGCCTGGTGGGATTTATTCTGTTGGTTTCAGCCCTGCCCGTGAAGGGTTGTATTGGCTTTGGCCCTCAGTCACCTGGCTGAGCATGAAAGTGGTCCTTGAGCAGACCAGCATTCCCAATCCCAAGTGTGATGGATGAGTGTGCGATGGAGAGCACGGAGAGCATGAGCTGCGGCCCTGCTCTGCCGCTGAAGTGCTCTGGCGTTCTGGGTAAGTCTCTTGACCTTTTGTTCCTTGGTTTTCTTGCATTTAAGGACGTACAGACTTGCCATCACACATGGGTGTTGCAAGAATTAATTAATTACCATTTGTACTGATTTGAAGACTTATACCCCTAAATAAGCAAGAACTTAGTCAGTTATTTTTCTTCATATTTATGCTATAGGAAAAATCTACTCATTTATTTCCAAGCACATGACACACGCAAACTATCTTCACACTTCTGAGTGAAGCTGGGGCTTGATGCCAAAGCTTTTTTTTCCCCTGGAGAATATGGTATACTCGTACACTCAGATCGAATGGTACAACCTTACGGTTTCACTCGGGAGGTGGAAGTTTTTTTTCTTACTGTGTTTTTTGTGCTTAGAAGCTGTAAATACCAGGCTTTTCTCTTCTGTCAGGCTCTTTGTCCTCATGACTGCACCCATTGCCAATGTCCTTTAGCACGTGAACTTGCTGCTTTGGAGTAGCTCTGACTTGTAAGCTGGATGTCTTTCTTCCCCATATGTTCTGCCATCTCCTTCTACATTAATTATTGCACTTAAAGAATCTGGGAGTTAGGGAAGGAGAATGGAGAAAAAAATATAATAGGGGTGCTTGTCACGCTTTATCCTCTTTCCTTTGTGTGTGGAGAAACCCTTTAGTGTTTCAATTTGGGAAGGAGGAGTAACTCATGTCCCACACCTGATGCAGCCCTACAGAAAGGCCATACGGTGCCCTGGTTTAATGTGGCACGTGGAGACACAATGGTGTGAAGGAAGTCAGAGTTTGTGGCTGTCTCTGCATTTGCCATCATAAGGGAGTTAAATCAGAGCTAAGGTTTTTTTCTTTTGTGTTTTAATTTCCTTTGTTTTAAGAAAGTATTTTTTTAAATGAAGTGGAGGAGGAGAGTAATACACCACTGACATGCTTTGGGATCTAAGGCTCCTCTGGACCCCATAGGATGTCAATGGACTCATTAAGATTTAGCCAAGTTTTATGCATTATTCATAATATACATTCACAGCATGCACCCTAAAGACTGTCTCCTGTGAATGCTTAGTCAGAATCATTTGCATTCTGTATTATGGATCCATAATATAGAATACATTTAAGCTACGTTTTGGGTATTATCCTTTACACATATTTCCAGCCTTTACTGTTCTGGCATAGGCAGCAAATGTGTTTAAACAATAGAATGCAGTTATGTTTTGTTGCTCCATAGAAACTAATGCATAATAAGGACCCCGATAAAAATTAATTATTGCATAAGAGCAATGGGCAGGCTTTTTTCCTCTTTACAGCTTTAGTGACATTTTAAATTTACTTTTCTAACATGTTTAAGAAGTGTTTTAAATTCTGGGATGATATTTTGTAAATTTTGTGTTTCAAATACACACAAAAATCATTTTTGATGTGGAAGGTTGGCAGGTGATGAAGCATCAAATTGAAGCTTACATGCTTAATAATCATAAGAGTCTTTTGCTGTAAGTTTACTCTAATCCTTCGAACATTATTTCTGCTGTACATGACAAGACGAAAGAATCAACAAAACACCACATCAGAAAATTAATTCTCTTCCTGTCATCTGAAGCATTGGAGCTTCTCTGTTTTCTTTTTCTCAGCTGCCAGTACATCATGGTGATGAGTCTGATCTCAGCTTTGCCACTGATCTACAGAGTGGCCCAGACGTGTTCCTTAGTATACCTCTGCCTTAGTTTCCCCATGGGAAATGGTGCTCCTTAAAATCCTCTGTAGTAGCTGTCTATTCAGATTTACTCCTTCAGCACCCTGCCACTGCCAATAGAGAACATTCCTGTGGGAAATAGTGATTTTCCAAGAAATTAGGATTTTTTTTGGGGCTAAACTGCAGTAGAGGGAAGACAGGGAGGTGTGAGGATTATCTTCCTTGGGCCATATTGGTTAAGGGGTGATTTTTATGGAGTGTCTTCCATTTTGGGGACTATGAAAATAATTCTAGTTGCCAGTCCATGCGTGAGAAAACACCATACAGGCAAAATCCAGGATCTTGTAGCAACTTGTGCAGGACCATTTCCTTTGGGGAACAGCCCCTGTATATGTTCAGGAAGACAGGGGGAACATCAGCCTTTCATCAATTTCCTTGTCCAGGAAAGTGCTACAAGGTTGTACAGGTGACAAAAGAGCTGTTAGGAGGGTGATGTGCTTGTCTCAGGAGCCTGGCTCATGGGCAGCAGTGATTCCTTGAGCCTAAATATACACTGTGCACAAAGGATATCAAGTGACTTACTACGTCAAGTTCTTTGCAAATGTTGTAATACTTGATTAAAAGCCAGTGCTTATCAAAACACTTAAAAAAAAAAAAGTCTTGATATCACATAAGATTGAAATGTTTTTTTCCCATCATAGACTTAACACAGGAGAATGTTTTGGCAAAGTACAGTTGGGAGGCAAATCGTTGGTATAAAATTAGTTCAAAATCTTAAGGATTATTTATGTTTACTCTTTTTCCACTTCAAGTTTAGGCAGCATTCATACATATATGCCCTGAGGATACAGTCCAGAGTTAGGAAGGATTTTGCTGTGGCCTAAGCAAAGTGGAAAAATTCTATCATTTGGTCCAGAACTGTCTCTTGAGCTCTCAGTAGAGTAACATCTAAAATACGAACATTTTATTGCCTCTCCTTTCAAAAGAGATGACCAGTTTTTCCTGAGAATTTTTCACAAGTGAATTGAGAATTGTAAATTTGCAAATACTTTTGTAACATGCCATTGCTGTTCCTTGTTCCTCTTGCTTACATAGCTATCGACAATTCATTATTTTTAAGCCTGATGCATAGAAGTGAAATACTTATTTTTTAATATTGTGTGAGATGTAGTGCAGTGGAGTTGTCTACGTGTAGTGTAGTAAGAGGCTTCACAGAATATAGTAATGGGAAATAAGAGTCATGATGGTAGAGAAAATATTAGTTTTAAGAGCAAATGTTACTGGATGCATTGCTTGGTGGCTTTATGTCCAGTGAAGCAAAGCTACCTTTCCATCTTAGCTGTTGCATACATGGGACAGGGGACAGGAAAGAAGGACAGAAGGTGTAAGGCTGAGAGCCAGGTTTCCCCCAAGCTCTGTGGTAAATTTTTTTCTTGTTATCTCCCTTGAGTTTTGAGCTTTCTTTCTTTGTCCTTTCCTAGTCCCTCTCTACCCTAGCTCTTGGTATTACTCTGCTGTACCCTTTCCTCCCTGAAAAAAAGAAACCC
This sequence comes from Pachyramphus minor, assembly GCA_013397135.1. Lineage (NCBI taxonomy): Eukaryota > Metazoa > Chordata > Aves > Passeriformes > Tyrannidae > Pachyramphus > Pachyramphus minor. The sequence continues at coordinate 2,131,052 of VYXB01010819.1, read as the reverse complement.
AAATTAATCTAGGCATCAGAGATTATTGGCTTGGTCTCTGCCATGTGCTTTTGACATGGTTTTGATCCATTTCACTAGCTGGACATCAACATTTGGGACAAGTGAGAACACATTTTTGCCTTTGCAAATCAACGAAACAGGAACATAAACATTGCTTAAAAAATCAAGACGTCAAAATACCGCTTTCGGATTCATGAATATGCTACATATAAGCCTAACTTCTGAGATTTTCTTTTATTCTCATGAATACCATTTCCATTTGAGCGAATGCAAATTCATTTCCACTTTTGATGCTCTGGAAGCTGCTTTTGGAAAGTGAGTAGAATGTGCCCTTCAGTCCATCCCAGTTCAGGCCCCAGCGCTGCGAGTACAATCTTGGGATTTCCAGAGCATTCGGCAGTTCTGCTCCATCTGTTTTTCTTTTCAGCAATCTAAATTCATATTGTGAAATTTGTGTGGTGCAATGAGCATGGGTTTTGTTAGTGTTATTAGGCTTATGATGTGGAAAATAAAGAACTTGCTTCCTACTGTTTAGCAAAATTTCTAGGAAGTTTGTAGCAGTTTTATTTAATACTTGCAATAGGTACCTTTATCTTTCTAAATGATTTTAAACAGTCTTTCTTCTATGAACAGCTGTTTAAATAGGAATTAGGTTACATAGAAAATGAGCATTGTACATTAGCTGGACTCACAAGGAGAGTTTTCTTTTCCTGTACTAATTTCTGTACCTCCATGGTAGTATCTGGCCTAAAAGAGCACCTCTATACCGAGTTTCAATTCAAGACTTCTCAGGTACTGTGGTACCATTATTAAATTAGAGAAGTAGTGGTTTGAATGGATGGATTTTAAAGGATTTCACTGCATTACCTACTGTATTTTTAGTCCATTTTATATGGAGTTTTACCTCTGATTCAGTTCATCAGAGGAAATCCAGACTTTGCAGTTAGCTGATACTGTTGTACACTTTGTTCTCTTGGTGTTCTCTCTGTCCTTTGTCCAAAATCATCTGCATAGTATTTCTGTCCATCCCTAGTGTTAAAAAGTCTACTGTCAGAACCCTCATGCATCGTGGGGTTTTAGAAGTAATAGATTCTGATTTCCTTTTTATTAGCCCTGGTTCACAGCCTTTATAGTGCAGGGTCTTTAACTTTCAACAGTAAAATTCAGCACTTTAAAAAAAAGAAACTGAGATTTTCGTATGATCACAAGCATGGAGGCTTTAAGGAAACCACCAGGTATTCCAAGACAATAGAAAAAGTTCATGGGTGTTTGCAACCCTGGAACTTCCTGGAACACACGATTAAAAGCAGCCACAAAGACTCTCAGATTGTGTGTTCCTCCCATACAGAAGACCTTTCACCTTGTGGTGTGTCATGGGGTGCATAATATCCAAAGGAAAAATGTGAGAATGTACCTCTCATATCCCTGTTCTTCTTACAGTAGAGTTGGAAGCAGAGGGATACTGAGAATAATGAACTGCATTTAGTGAAGATAACTCTTCTTTCTGCTTAGCTAATTTATCTGAAGAACAACTTTCCCCAAAATTTAATTGAAGGAGAGGTGCAAATTTGCACAGATTTCTGTACTGGAAAGTACCGAAACTTTGTCAGACTCTGAAGAGCTGTGCCTTTGAAAGGAGTATTCCTCATCAGTGCCCTAAACCTGCCCCTTCCACTGTCCTTTGCCTGTATCATCAGCAGGGCACGGAGCAGATGCTTCTTTCCTACTTCCCGTCTTTTTCCTCACAAGAGCCTCAGAAATCAGCCATGCTCAGCCAGCAGGACTCTTCACCTCCCAGCAGACAAGGCATTGTCTATATTCCAAATTTTGTTACTTAAATACTCAGGTCTCTGATGTGTGTCTATTCAGAAATGGTTTTCTCTGCTGTTTTTTTCTGTAACATTTGCTGTGTGCAGGAATGGCACCAAAATTCCCCCACCCGTTTTCTGGTGATTGCTAGTAAAGCTTTAAGTCATGTTGGGGCTTGCAGTCCTTGCCAGGCTGTTCCTTCACCTCTACTGCATCTCATCCTCAGACAATTAACAGGAGGTACAGTACCCTGCCTGTTATTTGTTCCCAAGTTTGAAAACCTAAACTTGCTGGTTTTGGTTGCCAGTTTTACAGCAGTGGCACTGCTCTGATCTTAAGGAGTTGTTTTAGATGTCAGACCATTTTGTAGTGATGGATGAAAAAGCAAAGATGGATTTACAGCTACATTCATTCATCTTATGTTATTTTAATGCTAAATCCCAATGATAAATATTATTGTTATGTTACTGCTGATTAAAATGTACAAGAAAAAGAGTCCTGTTTTGAAGATCAGACTTCTTTACTGAGTAGGGGGGATGACAGCCCTGTTGAAAAGGGTAAAAGCTGGAGAGCCTGGTAGGTATGTATGTCCATTTTAAATGTGTGCCATGTGTGCCGAGGGTGACTTGGTTCACACAGAACATTTGCAGTCAAGTCAAAAATAGAACTCATAACTTGCATGCTTGTGCTTCCTCAGTCTGATCCCTTCAGAAACAAATCTTCACGTTGCTTAGAAAGAACAGAACTGGAAATGACCTCTGGAGTTTGCATTGATTGCTTGTTGATGTAGAGTGAGATTGGGGTGAAAAGCAAGGGACAAAAATTGGGACAATATATTGTGAGGCTTATGCAGATGTGAGTGCTGTACCTGCCCTGCTTTGTAGTTCATTTGTCTTCATGGGTATTAGTCCAGCATCTCCTTTAAATACTGGATTAATACAAATATTTCAAGACTAGTACTAGTGCAGTGATAATGTATTACTGTAGTTCACCAGGACCAGGGATTATATGTAGTAAATAAACTGCAAATAATTGCAGTCCTGGTTGCAGCTGGCTTGTTTCCTAAATATTAATACTAATACTACACTGAGAAAGTAAAACAATTTAAAAGAACTGGTTGCAAAATCTGTACAGGTGTAAAAGTTAAGCATATGGCAGAGAGGAGATTGCCAATGAAAATGACAGATGATTAACATTCATTAAAACTTTCAATTAACACCTTGAAAAATTCCATAAAATAATACTGCATGTAAATAATGTGTGATTTCTTCAAGCATTCTTCTACCTGTTTTTAAGGGAAAGGAAGAGTGAGAAAGAGAAGAGGGGAAGTCTATTCCTAAAGTACTTAATACTAAGATTTTTTTTTAGCCCTTGGTTTGTTTTGCGGTTCAGTGGTCTAGTGATGAATAAATCAAGTTTGAGCTGTCAGTATGGGAAAAGATTTGGTCTGGATAAAAGTCAGTTCGTGATTTTCTTATCCATATTTTTATAGTGAGCATGAGAGAGAACCCACAAGAAACTGCAGGGCACTGTGAAAGATGCTCTGATCAGGTAGCTAATTACAGAGATTAGTACATGACAGTAGTGGCAGTCCTGCCTGTGTCATTTCATGTTGCTGTCAGCTTCAGTGGGATCTCTCCATATTATGGAGAATTCTAGGTGTGTGCCTTCTCTTGTTGGTGCATACACATGAAATAAGGAAGAAGCCTCTGTCTCATCTAAGTAAGCTTTGTGACAGTAAATTAAAAAGTCAGCATTAAGAGCTGACTTAGATGTTAGTTCTTAATGTCAGCTGTTAATTATACTCAAAAATGTTCCAAAGTCAGACATGCCCTGGCCCCAAAAGAATTGTGTTACCAGAGGGAAAGAAGCATCTTTGTCTTGCCAGAGCAAGTGTATGATTTAAACAATGCAAATACATTTGTGTGACTGTTACCTATGGATCCTCTCACTCTTGGGATTTGACTTGTTTCTTTCAGAAAGCATCCACTGACACTGGCACGTGTAATCTTTTTTCTCTTTTTCATTACTGAGCACTTCTTTGGTCCTGGCTAGACTGAGGTGCTGCAGAGCTCTGGAGTTCTGGAGATACAGACTTCAGGCTTAATTTCCTCTGCTCCATTCCTGTTTGAAGTTCTTGCATTCGTTCCCTCACCATCTTTATCTCCTCTTCATGACTGGGTTCATTCAAGACATGACTGTGGCATTTAAAATATAACACTCAAACACTCCCCTTCCTTTTTAAAATGGCTGTTTCGTAGCTTAAGAGTGTGTGGATATAGCTTGCCATGTTTTCACACTCTTAGTGTCTTAGAGCTGCCATTTGTTTGAGGTAGCTGAGAACTCTTGAAGAGGATGTGATGGCCAGTAAAAATACTATGAAACAGCTTCATTTGTAAAGCTCTCTGCCTTTGGGGTTGTGGGAGGGATGGAGGGATAAGTAAGAAGCCCTCTATCTAAAATACCAATTACAGTGCTAAGTATTTAAAGTGCTACTTGGGCCACTGTTTTATACATGTGGTTAAGAACTACTTTTTCCTGGTTTCAAGTTGGCTGTCACCATGTTCTTCTTACCATCACCTGTAATTATTGATTAGACCTTGCCATATCAAGACTGGAGCTCGTTTTTCACCTCTTTGCATCTGCACTCCAGCCTGGGCTTTGCCTGGCCGAGAGCTGACACCATGGGTTGTGGTGTATGGGGTTGGTGTAGGCCCATTTTGCTTTGGGCTAATGCTCTCTGCGTTGAATGAGCCACCTCCATATTTGCAAAGCTGTGGGTCTGTATTTTTCTTGGTCCTTATGGTGTCCCTGGGCTGGTTTTGTGGCACGTTTTGAATTCTGGCAATTCAAAAATCCAGAAATACTGAGCAGATAGTGTGGCAGAGTGGTGGTGGGGGGTGATTTTTCTATAAAATGCCGTTGTGTGTTTCATGTTGTGGCTTATTGGTTTGTGGGTTAGGGTTAGAAGGTGAGAGGTCTGCCAGAAAGGTTGAAGGAGCCGAATTTGGTGTTACATGTGGACATACTCTTTGTGTAGCATTCACGCTGGGATGAACTCTCTGGTCAGACTGCCTCCCCTTGGAACACCCTCACATTTTGTTCCAGAAGGGAGCTAGGGAGAAAACTAGGGGCTTTTTTTCTTGAGTGTTGACAATCAGAGCACCTCACTACATGAGTAAAATATGAAATGAACTAAATAAACCATGTGCACACATCCACCCTTGCAGTTGGAGATTAAAAGAGGAAGCTGGGTTGGAGAGGCAGCATCAATTTAAGCAGACTAGCAAAGGGCCTTGACCTCTCCATTTGGTCCTGGGGACCCCCTCCCTGAAGCAGCATGCAGATAATGTGGTAAGGGTAAATAAAAGTGTAATTAGAAGCAACAGGAGGGAGTAGAAGAATCTGCTATCTTTTTTGCATTTGTCTGCTCTTGGATTGCTGTTTTTGAAAGTGATCCACGGTGGCATCTCTTGGCTTCCAGGAAGGCAATGGGAATTTTATAACTGACGTCAATGGGAGCAAAATGAGACTGATTTTAAGTGCTTTTTTTATAACCTTGTCCCCAGTGTACAGTCAGTTTCATTGTTTTCCCTGATATTTTTGTGGGTGTTACATAGATCAAGAGGGAGAAAATAGTACTTAAGAAAGACATATTGTGATTGTGAAACCACAAACCCATCAGAGAGACTCTGGGAGGCAGCTATGGGGCTCATGAGTGCTGTTACTTTTAATGTTACAGATTTGAGCAGATTTTGGTGTGACACTGTTACTTTTGAGCACCTTTCTTTCCCAGAGGACATCGTCAGCAAAGTCCACTCTCTCTGGCGCAAGAAAATCCAGAGCAGTTCTACTGATATTTCATGATTTGCTGCAGCCCTTTGGATTCCAGTTCGTGTTGGCCACCTAAAGCCTGACACTGCTCATAAGTTCATGCATTTGGCATGGGATGTAGAAAGAATACATATTTTTCTACAGCGTTTTGACAGGCTGATCCATGGTGAGACCTTTACACTGTGATGTCTACTCTCCCTTGATCCGTGTCTGACATTCACTAACATGGATGGCCGATACAGGTGTGTGTAGAAGGGCTATTCAGACCTAAGACTTGCTTATCATAGCACTGAAGCTAATCTCTTCACTCTGCTAAGGTCAAGGTTGAAAGATGACTCCAAAGAGCAAAGGAAGGGAAGACAGGTTTGAAAATGGATACAGGGAGAATAGACAAAATATGCTGCTGTAAATGCTGATTTGTAATCCCCCCATTCCTCTCTTGCCATCCTTTATTCTTCTACTGTCACAGGTTATTCATTAAGTATTTATTGAAATACGTGGTAAAAAGAATTTGTCTAAGAGTTGAAGTGCTGATTTTGCGTTAGGCAATTAGATGGTGGATTTAAATTCGGAGAATTCATATTCACCAAATGTCTGAGTGTGAGGTCAGAAGTTACTTCTGCAAACTTCATTGGCCTGACAGCACGTATTCTCACTTGCTGCAGCAGAGTGGTGTTCTCATGGTGTGTGGGGAAAAATTGTGGTATGTGGGACAAAAAGATGATAAGGCCTATCAGCCTTTGCCCCATCTCCAGGGGATTGCTTTTTAGGTCAATCAGGAGAAATCTGTATGGAATGTAATGGCATTTGTTGAGCAATGAGAAGCTTACCCTTGGGCCTACAAACTGCTCTTGTAGTATTTAATAAGAAAAAAAAAGAGATAACCTGTGTGTCTTTTGCTCTTTTGCCTCTCTTTAAGCAGGGAATAATAGATGTTTGACACTGGCATAAGTCTGTCATGTTGTAGTTATGTTGCTTTTTTTAACTCCGTGGTTTAAAAGTCATTTGAGGGATAGTCTTAGTCCAGCTAAGAGGATCTAATAAGTCTGTTTTTCAGTAGTCATATATCATCATATGTAATACAGTATTTTTTAACTTATAAATGCAGTGTAACATATGGAAAGGAGCTAAGCCTTGCACTGAAAACAATTATTTCATTGATCTATGTTCCGTATATTTCTTTGTGTTTTATTCTTTTGAGTTTATTCTTTTAACAATACCAGAAAAAAAACACCTCTCTCTTTGCCTCATTGTCTTCTTCCAGTAGAAAGAATGTTTTTATGTGTAGGTGTATCACCTTTATATCTACTCTGAAAAACCTTACATGAAAAGAGCACTAAAATTATGATTAAGTGCGGTAGATTTGTAAAAGTGGACTCTTTAAGATAGCATTTAAGTGTGTAAGATGAGATAACTTCCTGCTCCAGAGCTCATTTAATCATACATATGAACTCCTGACACAACAGGAGTGGCAGGAGTCTGACTGCTGTACTGTGAAGACAGCAGCCATTTCAAACCTCAGCAGGTGAGTGTTTCTGTCTCCCTGTGGTGGGTTTTTCTTCAAAGTGAAATATGTGTTGGTTAAATCACCAGTTGTGCAAGTTGTTTTGCAAGAGGAGAACCTTTATGGGTTCTCCTGTGTAGCAGCATGGAAGTTGATGAGGCTTTGCATGCAGATGTCTACACTACATCTGCCAGAATTTTGGCCTGAGTTCTCTGACTCATGACCTGGGAAGGGGGAGTTCACCCTTCAATCATGAGAAGGCTGTTTTTTTTTCTGCTGTCGTGTATATAAAGCCTAAGATTGTCTTTGTGTGAAAAGAGTTTTGGTATTTTTTTTTCTTGTTTGGAGCATGCCATGTCCTAGCATCATCCAAGTTTAGCACAGCATTTGCTTTCAATGTTAGAAAGCCAAAGCTCTTGTAAAGATTTTAAATTATCTGATAATATTTAATCAGTCCACAGACTGTGTGTGCTTGAATAGTAAGCACTCCTGAAGAGCTTGCACCTTTAAAAAAAAAAAAGTGAAGTACACTGATAATACTGCAGAGTGTGGAGAGGTTTAAAATTATTGGAGCACTTAATTTTTTCTATAATTGCTTCAATTTGAAGGGAACTAGGCAAAATACCAAGCTGAAAATGAGTTGCATTAATCGAAAAATTCATCAGTCAGAAAGTAGGATTTAAACCAAAACGCCCAATTAGAACAAAAAAAAAAAAAAAAAAAGGCAAAAGCCTACACTAAAAATGTTGGCGCTAAAGCCTTAAAGTGATGAGCTTCATATTCCTCTGTGTTGGCTGTTGACTTCAGAGAATATTAGAATGGTTCCACACATGGGTTTCACTGCAAACAGCAGAGGAGCTAAGGTGGAGTTGGAAGCACTTTGCTTGGAAAGGAAAGCAGTGCTCAGGGAAAACCCCCTTGTGATGCAGCACAGTGGATAACAATGAAATGTGAGGATATATCAGCCAAAGGTTAATATCTTTTTATAGTAAGCTGACAATAAGATAAAAAATTTAACACCACTGTGGATACCTTGTGGTGGGTAAAGAGCCTTTTCCTACAATGTAATTATATTTCATAATGATTTAATAAGCCTTATTAAAACCGAGGAAAAGTTGTTTCACTTGAAAGGTACCACACAAACCAGAGCAAAAATGAGGCACATTGCTGCAGCTCTTCTGAAATCTTCAAGTCAATGGGTTTGCCATTCAAATCAGATTTGGCTAATAGTCTGTTTTTCTGGTCTGACTTAAACCTGGCATAAGCAGTGATTGTTACTAAACAAGGGAGAGCAAAAAAGAATTTATTTTTGAAAGAGGATGAAATACTAAGTGTGCATATTATGTGTCACTGTAACTTAGTAGTTCCTAACAAGTCTTGACCACATATGGTTTCAGTACAGCACAGGGTAGATTTTTATATACCACGTTTCACTGGGCTGTTGGCACTAATACAAATAGGCATCCAACTTTCAGTATGTCATCTTTGAATCCATGGGGCAGCTCATGGACTGGAACTTCATTAGGGACTTGCCTTGTTCGGCCTTCCTTTGCTATCACTTAGAATATTTCGTGATACTGTGCGTCGGTACAACGGGGACATAACTGCTGTTATTTGCTGTTCTGCCTTTTACTTTGTACCATGTAGAAGGTTGTGATGCACCAAGGCATGGAGTGAGCAGTGGCAAACATCCAGGGGAAGGTACTTGATGGCACTTGATGGACTCTGTTCTCTGTGGGTCCTCAGATTGTTTGGTGTGCTGGTTGATGTGAAGGTGGCCCAGTTTGCGTTTTCTCTGAGATCCCTGTGATGGCAGATGGGTTCACAATAACAACAACAACAATTTCCTTGGCTTGCATCAGCACCTGGGTAGCTTTAGGATTTCTGGTTGTGCTGGATGTTCCCAAAGCACATGTGAAGAAAGGTCATGGGGAAGGTCTGTTGCTGCTGTTCGTCTCTGCCATCTCTTACACGAAAATGTGTTTGGGCTAGAATGTGCCACCAGTGGGTAAGTGGAGTTCAGATTAATTTTTTAGTAAATCATTTGTGGAGAAAAGAAATGCACTTCTTTTTATTTAAAGTCTAATAATTTAATGACTTCTTTTAGAGGTTTGTACGCTTTTCATTCATACAGGAAAATGCTGGTTTTGTGTGTGGCCCTGTTGCCAGGACTGCTCAGGACCTACAGCCCTTTCCAAAATAGCAAAAAGGTTTGAGGGAAGGAAAGCTGCCTTCAAGTCCTTGTGTTTCTTAGCTGGGGAACAATAATCTGGCCTGCAGTAAAAGAACTGTTGCTTGGCTTGAGTGCCAAGTGATGGCTGCCTCAGACTTTAATATCAGGATACAAATATTTGTAGCCTTGGCCCACTTATCACACTTATCCCATTGGGAGGTGCCAGGGGATTCCCAGTGTTGGCTGTGGTGGCAGCAGGAGCAGTGAGGCTGGACACAAGGAGCATGTGTAGGACTCAGAGCAGCAGATGAAGGGGACATCTCTTGGTTGCTAAAACCGNTGGACACAAGGAGCATGTGTAGGATTCAGGGCAGCAGATGGTTGCTAAAACCAAGGGGACTGGAAGAGTTGTAGGCTTCTCCTCACACCTTCTTTTCCCCTCAACCTTGTAGTCTTGGGAAGACTTGTTTTTTTCCCCTTTTCTCACATGCACTTAATCCTGTCTTCAGTGCAGAGTGGAAAGAAGTGAGAGAAGCTGCAGTGATGGTTGACTATATTGCAATTCCACTGCATTTTGATTAGGCTCAGGCTCAGTTTGCTTGGTTTTGTGATCCACTCATCAGGGTGGATACAAACTCAGAGAAATGAAGCTCCAGCTATGTTTTTTTGAAGGGAATTCGCTCTTCTCTTTTTGTATTGGAAACCAAATTCACACCATTAAGCAGTGGTGATGGGAGAGGGAAGAAGAGAAGCTGCTCCATTTTGAAAGTGTGTGCACATTTTTAGATTAATTTTTTATTCTTTCACTATTTGTCTGGTAGTATTGCAAAGAATTGTTGTCTAATATGCATATTTAAAGAATAAAAACTATTCTTTTTTACTTCTCAGTGAATATTACTTGCTTGTAAGAGCTACAAAGCTGGCTCGTGTGATCTCTCACTGTCCCTCAAGTGTTATGTATCTGTAAGACATCTGTTAATACCTATGAACATTTCCTATAGTTATACATATTCTGGAAATAAGTATTTTGGTGGAAATAAATTAGTGATTCGGAAACTTTTCAGTCATTAATCCTCTGTTACCCTGCTTTAACATCTACAGTGCATTCTGTTTCTTGGTTTTAATAATCCTTTCTGTTGGCTTCTCGATGCTTATAGAATCACAGGGTGTTTTAGGGATCTGCAGAGGGTGCATGGCTCAATCCTACACTAAAAATAAGGCCAGCTTTGAATTTAGATCCTATTTTAGAGTTAAACCGGGTTGCTTAGGTCACCAATCATGCCATGAACTCCTGAGGATTAGGCACCAAAGAGATACAAGTATGGTTGTAGAGTTTTCCTCCACACAGCCCAGTCTTGTAAACTCCAGCATCCACACCTCAGACGGGCACCCTGAAGGAGGGAGGGCTCCTCAGCTTCCAGAGACACACTGGCACACTGCTCTCTGCTCCCTCTGAGGGATATGAGGGCTCAAGGACCAAGGGCTTCAGGCACCTGGTCTCACCGTGCTCTGTGGTTGATGGTGAGTGGTACTGGGCTCTTCTGCAGCGACTGTGTGGAGTCCACAGCTGAAATGGATGGTCTAATTTACTTGATTTTGAATGTAAATATGGATGTTTTCATCCACACATTCATTAATCTCTCCGAGTCCTGCCAAGCTCTTTTAGCTAGTGTCTCAAGTTAATTACATGTTACAGAGTGTCTGGATCTTTTTATAGTTCTTGAAAAAGTGTTTTAATTTTAAATACATTGTATGCCCTTTAGCTGTGTGTCTCCTGTTAAGAAAAGGGGTAAATACGAGCAAATGATCTCTGCGCCATTTACCATTTCACATTAATGCCCTCTATGAACTGCATTTTTTTCAGGATGTCATGTAAACTTATCCCACGCTTCCGAGTATGGGAATGAGAGGAAAGAGTTTCTTTCCAAGCTGTCCATTTTAAGATAGAATAATCAGAACTAGAACCACTGGCAAACATTGTTTTTAAAACAGGGCGCTCAGGCCACAGAGGATTTGATGGGAAGTTTTGCCAATTCTTTTATTTCAGCAAGGTACAGGAGTCCTTTTTCAAGCCTTTGCAACAAATGCTGAATGATTGTGGATGCCTTCAAAGTGCCTGTGAATGGTAGCTGGGAAAAGAAAGTGGTTCTCAATGGGCTTGAAGTTGTCCGGGGGGCTGAGTTTTTACTGGGAAGTTGTAAGGTTTATTCAAAGTAATGAAGGTCATAATATATTTTGTTAACTACCAATAGTCTTGTACTCCATGGACTGGAAGTGAAAGACTCAAACTGCACCTGTATAACCACTTAAAAGTGGCAGCAGAATGGGATGTCACAGTAGAGAGTGGTTACACATCCTTTCTAGTGCTTGGCAGTTGTGTGAAGAGCCACAAGGGACTGATCTGGCTGCAAACTAAGGCTTAGTTAGATTTTTAGCAACATACCCTGTCACATAAGCATCAGCAACTGTCCTGATGATGTAGCAGGAGCACCAGGCTGAGGAGAAAGGGGAAGAAGAGAAAACTCTGTATTAGCAGGCAGTGACTTTTGCTTTGTCTCTTGGCTGACCCTGCTTTGGTCACAGCTTTGAACAGAAAGTTAGATCAGAGGCCTGCTGAGATCCCTCTGAATCTGAATTTTTCTATGATCCTATGGAAGTGATGGTGGATCTGCAGCATTTCTTTTAAATACCTCAGTTGGTTTGGGGTGGGTTTTTTTCCAACTGCTATATCTAAAGTAGCTGGATTAGGAAATTTAGCAGTCAGGTGGATAAAAACGTGGATTATGCTTGTGTGATTTCCTCCTTGGAGAAGACAGCCACCCTGCTTATGTGAACTGGCTTCCTCTGTGCTGTATCACTGTCCTTGCTGGAGCTTGGTGGTATATGAGGAATATACTGACCTCAGTTGGTTTGGGGTGGGTTGGAGCTGCCCAGCAGGAGCTGTGGATTCCTGCTTTACACTGATATATGAGGCAGAGACATTGGGGGAACCCCATTGGGGGGCTTTATTTTGTCTCAAGTGGCACAGTGTAGTTCAATCCACTTTGGGGCCAAGCATGGATTGGTGTTTTTTGTACAACTGTGAAGCATTTTGTCACAGGAGGTTATGGATGGCCTAAAGTTTAACGGTGTTAAAAAGCAAATGGCCAAGTGGATGGAAGAAAAGTCCATCATGGATGTTGAATACAAAGAAGTAGATACAGCCTCAAGGCTCTGTCTTGGAGTACTTGGAAGTCTGTGAGCTATAGGTTGCTCATAACATATACCCAGGGAGAGACTGGGTATATGTTCCTAGTTATTGCCAGAGAAAGAAACGGATAGGCATTTTTTTTTTGACTGTGTATGACCTTTTATACAAACCCTTGAAGTCTTTCTGAAATCTGCTTTATATGGTTGTGAGAATTGGGCAGTGTAGCTGAACTGCTGATACTCTTCATGGTGAGAATTTGCTACTTGGAGTTGAAATAGCTTTGAACTACTTGATGACGTGCACTGCCATTTAAAAACAACCCAGTATACTAAATGTCATTGTTATCTTTTATTATTAGACTTATGTTTGCAGAACCAGCTGTCATTGTAAAGCAAACTGAGATCTTGACTGCTTAAGTCAGAGCCCATTAAAACAGGCTAAAGACTGAATATCCTGCATCAGGCTGCTTGCTGTTGTACTCAAGTGTGCTCAGGTATGAGTACTGCTCCTCTGAGACCTTAATAAAACCTAGGTGAGACTTTATAAACCTCTCCTGCTGTGTAAAACTGATGCACAAAACTGACTGTGCAACAAGGGAATACTGATAAGGGTTTAATGCATTTACTTGCCATTTGTAAACAATAGGACAAAAAGAAGGTAAACTAAATATATATTTTTTTAAATTATCTTTTATGATCTCCATTTTAAAATAGCTTTTACACTATTTCTTAGGAATTACGAGTCCAAATGGTGCAGTTAGGTCTCTGTGCTTTCGCAGGACTAAAATCAGCAGGGCTCCACAGCAGCACAGGGGTTTGTCCCCTAGGATCCAGCTGCAAGCCTGGAAGCAGACTTTGTTTGTGTGTTGGTCTCAGTTGCTCTGGACTGGAGCCAGAGTTTCGCCTCTGCTTAAGGGCAGAATTGTACTCTGACAGGCCCTTCTGCTGGTGCAAAGAGCTGCTGGGCTGTATGCTCATCCAGGAGGTTTTAAACATACAGCGCAAATTAAATTAGTGTCCCTAACTTAGGGTCAGCACTTTGACTTTTCCTCCTAAATCTGGTCTTATTAATTTTGAAGTTCATACTCAACGCTGAAGTTAGTGACAAAGCCCTTCTTCTCTGGGAGCAAGACCTGGTTTTAAGAGGCTTCATTAGGATGGTGAGTGCCTGGGAGCTGCTTTATGGGCTGTAGGATTTGCATAGCCTCGTTTGTTTAATCTTGTAGACTAGTTATGGGCTTACATTCTTTTTCAATGTCTGTCTGGTTTGTTTTCTCAAAGTGATGGGCAGGCCTTTCCCAAACAACTCTGATCCTCTAATTGATCTGGTTTTGGAGCTCACATTGAATTCAATAGATGTTCTGAGTACAGAACAATTACGGGATCAGGACAATGTCTATTTAAATCCAGTCAAGTCATATGAAAGTGTCTTTTTTCCCTCACTTCCAGCAGGAAATTGATTTCATGCTTTTCAATCTCCCAGCATATTTATTAAACTATTATTTATTCATTTAGTTGCTTTATTATTTAATTTTATAACCAAATGTGGCTTTGGTTATAAAGGAAGAGTGGAAAACACTTGGATTTTTTCCCCCTCAAAAAGTACATATATTCTTGCCTCTTTTTTAAGGTACAGTGGTGCTGTGCACCTTGGAACAGTGGTGGCTAACAACTCTAAACAATGGGAGTGGGAATAATGGCAGGGGTAGCAAAGACATGAAGAATTTTGAAAGGCAATATTCTTCAACGTTGGGAAAGTAATAAAAGGTCAGAACAAAGCTCAGTAGAGAAGCCATTATGAAGGGAATGGGCAGAGTTCTGGTTTTATGTTGATGTCAAGGCTTTGGATTTGGTTTCTTTCCATTCTGACAAATTTTTTTTAGTTTAATTCAGGTTATTATTATTACTACTATTTGCTTTAACACATGGAGTTTTACTAGGTGTGATTTTAACAGTGCACAACTGTAAATGGCTGGGTTTTAGAGACTTAGTTCTCTTTCTCTTTTTATTTGGAACCTTCCGTATAATGAATTTATAACCAAGAATTATTGTTTAGTGTTATTTACTCAGATCCAGGCTGTGCTACCGAAATACAGACTGAGTAGCACCACACTCTGCTGTTTAGCCCTGGTAACTGCTGCAGGACTGCTTACAAAGGAGGATGGGTTCTGTTGAAAGTATTTCATCTACCATTCAGAAGTTCTGGCCAGTACTTGACTTCCCTGTGTCTGCAGTCACTGTTGAAATCTCCATTGACCTCCATGCCAGCAAAACTAAGTTGGCTGTGGGAGAGATTGATAACATCATCCTAGAATTTGCTTTCTTCCCCCTAATTAATGAAAAAGACATTCTGCCCTCATTAATTACGGCAAAAGTATGTTTTGAAAGTAGGAATGATTAAAAAAATGATGTACTACTTAAAGAGATACATAACGGGTATTGATGCTGGAATCTATCCTCATTTTTTTGAAGGAAAAAAATTGTTCTGAAGAAAACAATTCTGTCCTCCTCCTCTTCCCTTTTCCCTTCCCTGTATGTGAAGCAGCAGGTCCAGGTAGCCAATGATGTGCCATGACTGCTTGTGGGGAGAGCCTGCATAGCTCACATTTATTTCCTCTCTGTTGCATTTCAGTTTTTGCCATAATTTTCATTTCTCCCAGCCTCATCTGATAGTAAGATCCCATTGTAGATAGTGCTGGAATTCTGGAAGTTCTATAGAAATGTCCTCCCAGAGCTGTTAAAGACAGATTAGACATCCATTTTAGCAAAGAAATAGTCAGAACCCTGGACCAGTCCGTCTGGGTGGTTTTATCCAGACTTTTTTTTTTTTCTGAAGTTTTTTCAAGCGGTTATCAGAGGCTGTTTCTGGGCTTGTTTTGTAGTAGGGGGTGGTGATTTAAAAGCACTCACGCTTTCTCTCTGCTGTTAGGGAATTAAATACTAAAGCAGTCATTCACCGCAGAGGCAGATGAACTTTGCTGGAGGCTGAATGCCTGGAAATCCCCAGCCTAGGAAGTCTAGTGATGAGCCCCATATGCAATCCACCACTGCCACAGTAGAGGTTAGTCTCAAATATAAGCAGTGAGTCCAACAGCTGCCAGATTGCTGCTCAAAAGATGCAGGTTCCCAAATAAACAACTAATTCCTTCACCATTTCCTCTTCCATTATGCACAGGGAGGAGTTTTCTGTTTTCTTTTATGTGTCTTCATTTGTTTTTGCCAAGTGCACTTAGCAGATGAGAGAGTACCATTCCTTGCCTTTGCTGGGTATGAGCGTTCTGAAAAATGAACACAAAATGCCTTCGGACCCTCTTTCAGGTCCAGAGGTTAGAATTTCAAATAATTGTAATTGAAAGTCTTGCTTACATCTTGAATTAAGTTTACCTTTTTCCCCATGTCAGTTTTTGATTCAGAATTGTTAGACTAACATGTTCCTTGAAAACTGTTCTGCCACTGGGAAAAGGAAATGTTTTTAATATTTATATCTAATTGAAGACTGGCTTATCCTCTTTCTTTCCTTTTTTAACCTCTCCAAACATGTACTTTTCAGATTCCTTCTTAGCTGTCTCAATTTCCCCTATGCCCTTTCTGGTTGACTTTGTTAGCGTGGTACATTCCTTTTATGGAGTTCTACATTTTTCATTTTTTTTGTCCTTTAGTGGATTATTCAGATGGGATTCTTGGCTGCCGACATCTGTCTCACTCTGGGTACCAGTGTGTGTGCTATCATCTCTTCCATGGGAATCTGGGCTTGTGTCCTTCTTCTTCCCTGGGAGTAAACAAGGTACAAAGTTGTCCCTTGCTGTAACCGGGGCTGCTGCTGAAAGTGTGTCAGAAGAGACCTATATATGTCATGGCATGTGATAGTGATGGGCATTTGTTAGGATTTCTCAGCTGGGATTCTACACTTGTTGTGTTCCTGGGATTCTACACTTGTTGTGCGTGCTTCAGGCTCTCAAAAGTTTTGTCTGCAGTGGTGCTTCTGTATGAACTTCATTCCTTTAAGGAGAGTGAAAGTATCCAAATTATCAGGTTGATCAACACTTCCTTTTAAATGTTGGACGAGCTTAACAGGCAGAACGTGTCCTTTTAATCTGAAAGAGCAATGGGTAACATTCTTAGTTATGAAACTGGAAACCAGGCTTCCAGCAAAAAGGGTGGAAAAATAAAAGAAGCCTTTAGATTATTTGCAGCCTTCCAATACCTAAAAAGAGCCTCCAAAAAAGATGAAGAGAGACTATTTACAAGGGCCTGAAGTGGCACAACAGTGAGGAATGGCTTCAAACTGAACAAGAGTAGGTTTAGATTAAATATTAGGAAAAAATTCTTTCTTGTGAGAAATTCTTTCCTCACCACTGTGAGGCACTGGCACAGGTTGCCCAGAGAAGCTGTGGATGCCCCATCCCTGCAAGTGTTCAAAGGCCAAGTTGGATGGAGCTCTGAGCAACCTGCTTTAGTGGCAGATGTCCCTGCCTGTTGAGGGGTTGGAACTACATGATCTGTAAGGTTTCTTCCAACCCAGGCCATTCTCTGATTTTGTGATTATATTCACAGTCTCCTCTTTTGTTACAATATGCATGGAGAAGTTCAGATTGGGCATTAGAAAAAGGCTTTTTATGTAGAGGCAGTCAGTCCGTAGAACAGGCTCTCCTGGGAAGTGGTCATGGTGGTTAGTCTGACAGAATCCAAGGATTGTCTGCACGACACTTTCAGTCAGATGGTTTAGTGTAAGGTACTCCTGCAAGGAGCAGGGAGTTGGACTCTGTGACCCTCACTGTCCCTTCCAACTTGATTGATGCTATGAGTAGTTCTCAAGCTGCTATGAGGACTGTGAGCCTAACCCCTACCTACACCTCTACCCCCGAAAAATTCTCTTGTACTACGTCTTTGCTGTGGCTGCACATCAGATGGGATCGCCTTTCACCACTCTTTCTGCAGAGGGCTCTGTGTGGATTGTGCTGCTGTTCAGTGCTGTTCAGTGCAGACAAAGTGAGTGGGATCTCTGCTTTCCCTGTCCTGCAGGCTGCTTTGAGTTTATGGTCCCTCAGTGGTCTTTAACCAGCAAACTGATCCCAGCTGGAAGTGTTTACTTGCTGTATACAGCACGTTCCGGAAGAAGTGTTCTTTGCACATACATGTTAGATCTTCATAGGGATCGTGTTTCCTAATCAGATACAAATGATAGACTTTGTACTCCTAGTGTTTTGCCCCTCTGCCTTTCTTCAATCCATTCTCCTTCCATGTCTTTTTTTCCTTTCTTTTCTTTGCTATCATGTGCAATCATACTGTAGCTGTTGCTGTCTATAATGCACTGTTTCAAAGCAATTAGCTTGTTACAGAGAGTAGGATAAAGAGGATTAAACAGATTCCAAGCATATGGCCACTTGCTTGGTTAGATTTCAGGGCAGTCCTACCAGTATCCTACCAGTTTCCTACCAGGTCCCACAAAGTAACACAGCAACAGAGTCTACCTTGCCTCAGGGAAACCCTTGCAAGTAAAGCCAGTCAGTGTGAAATATTCCTGATAGCTTTTTCCATGTTTTAGTTGAATTAATAGGTCAAGGTTCGAAACCTAATTCTGTGTTGTAAACATTCTTTATGACAATGTCAATTATGTATTGTTCTTTCTAATCCATTCATGAGCATTTTTCATCTTTCAATACAACAAGATTCACACCAATGGACATAGAAGCCAAAGCCATAGTTGAAATTGTAGAGCCATCACTGAAGGCTACAGTTACTGCTTTAATTTATGGTTTTATTCCTTCCCCCTCCCCTGAGATCATTCTGTTTTGTGTCTTCGTCTCTCTCTCTCTTACAGGTTTACTTTTACATTTAAGTAAATTGTTATTCTGCTTTGCCTACTTCAAGCGTTACAGGAAAACTTACCTTGGGTTTTTAATACACTGAGATGACTTATTCTTAATCTAATTGCAATTTGTTTAACTTTACGTCCAGTTTAGAGCTTTGAACTTCTTGTAAAATGCTGCATAAAGTACTGGGTGTTCTTGTACTTCCTAATTCTGTCTGGCATTTACAACAATTCTTTCACTATCTGTGAGGGTATGGCTCCTGGCTCTGCCAAGGCAGACTTAGAGTCTGATCCACTCCATTGCTATGAATAGGACTCTGTCCATGGGCTTCAGTGGGAGTTGATTCAGACTCTTTATTGCTTCACCTTTACAAACTGAATTCCAGGCTATTCTCCATGGTAAAAATCTTGGCAGTATTGAAGCGAATGGGATATTTGCTGCGGAATTCAAAGGAGCCAGGATTTCAGCTAGAATATTTAATATGTCACAATTCAAAATAACCCATTTGCAGCCCTCGGATTTGACTTGGACATTCTGCCTTGAAACAGACACAGGAGATTAGGGTGAAATAAAATTTTCATATTGAAGCTTGATTAAGGTCAGAGTTGCCCTTAGATACTTGGTGTTAACTACAGCTGTGGAGGGCAGAACTTACTAAAGTCTGTAATTTGCCTATTAAAGGAAACTCTGTGACAAGTCTGAGTCAAGGGGATACCACCCAAGTGATAACTCTGACTTTAAATCTTGTTGTGTGTCAATACTTGCTTTTGGCTAATAAAGTGCATATACTCATTGCAAAAAAGGAAACAAACAGTGTGTTTAAATCTAATTGTGGGTCTGTTTATTTATTTGTATTTTATGGGGCAATATTTCATACACTTGTGAGCCAATCAATGAACCCTGAGAAGTCTGATGGTTCTTGTAGATGCTTCGCAGGGAGATTTTTCCATCTGTGAGCTGAGTATTTCTCTTGTAACATTAATGCCCACAATCAAGTGCAAAGTCAAAACAAGAATCACAGCTATTTAGGAACTAGATGCAGATATGGTATCCTGCTTAAATCTCACACTGTTAACCATAGCACCCTTTCTTTCTTGTTTTTTTTAAGTGTGTGGCTAGCATTAAATATACCTTCAAAGAGAACCTGTTAGGTAGCCAGGTAGCTGATTTCTCTTGGATCCTTACAATAATGAAAATAAATATTGGATTCAGCCGGAACCATAAACAGGAACCACACAGTGTTGTCTGAATTGTTACTGTATTTTCCTCTACATACAAGCCTTACCAACTAACTGAAAAAGAAAAAGGGTGTCCAGGAAACTCATAAATGTAGTTCATGCGCCTGATACAGAAATTCACTCATAAGATCTGTGTATAAAAATAAGTATTAGAGGATATGCCTGTGCATATTTTTATTTATTGCATTAGTCTACACATACAGAAGTCTCCACTTGGAATTTCAGAAAGGCCAACACTGCTCTATATTTTATAATGTTTTAATTTTTAATTTTTTTAAAATCCTTTTCACAATTACTGAGTAACTAAACTCTTAAACTGTTTCTGTCTGCCCCAAGGGTTTTTTCTCTTCCTCTATGTGTTGAAGGGAAATCTGAGCCTAAGAACACTAAAGAGGAAAAACATGTCTCATCTACTTGTCACGGCATCTATACTTTGCCATTTTTTTGCCACCCAAATGTGACAGGGCAGCACATAAATGTGTGAAGTCTGTCACAAATGGCAGCCAGAGCTGGGAATTCAGGAAAATGAGCTTTGCCTTTTTGAGGCTTTTGCATTTAAATCCTGCAAAGTGCTGAGTGCCTTCTGAAAGGTTATGCTAAGCCTGCTGAGCGTTAGTTCATGGGAGGTGTTCACCTTGCGGGATTCAGCCTGGAAAAGACGTATCTTCTAGATGGAGCCCTGTGGGGGATGTGTGGGGTAGGCGAACATGACATGTTGCCTGTAGTCTCGTATGTCTCATGTATGTGATGTATCGTACGTCAGAAGTCCCAGGTGTGGCTCGGAAGCGTGGGAATGACGGCTGTGGAGACAGGAAATCTCTCTTCACCTGCACAAGAGAGTGGCAGCAATGCAGGCAGCAGTGGTGGAGCCCACCCGGTGCAGCAGGATTGTCTCCTTGTAAGTGAAAAGGTGTTTAGAGTTCCCCAGTATCCGAGTTCCTTCTTCTGAAGTGCTGTTTAGTGCCTCTTTGTGTCCCACATCTGCAGGTGCTCACAATATGCTCAGATTAGAGCTGAGGATAACGTGACAACACGGAGGAGGAGGACTAGGCCACCACATTGATCTTACACTAACACTTCAGAGAGAGCATCTGTGCAGTAGTAAAGATGGGCTGGTTTTTTAGATTAATCACGTGAGGCTCCAGGTGTTTTGCCAGTCTGCAACCATTCAGAGCCTTCATATTCAAATCCCTCTGTACATGTGTCTGTGTCTCTCTGTGTCTGTCATACATGGGTGTATTTTATTATTCCATCAGCAGCACCTTAGCAGTCCTGATCCTTCCTATGGTACAGCCAAGCCCTTCTGAGAGAAGTAGCTAGACATGACCCTGAGAGGCTCTGTTTAGGCAGAAAAACAGCATCATCATAGGGTTTTGAAAGAGGAGCTGACCATGTCACCATGTCCTACCTTCTAGAGCAGCTCCTTTTCTTCCAGGAGGCAAGGGTAGGTCAGATACCTTCCCCTCCCTTTTCTCCCTCTCACAAATGCACTGCCTCTCACTTGGTTGGAGGGTGGTTTGGGAACCAGGCACATCAGCAAGCAGCTTGTCTGGGGTGTCTGGCAGGATGGGCAGGGCAAGGGATGAGCAGCTCGAGGTGTGGAGTGGGCATGTTAACTTTGCAGTCTGTGCTGTCTTCTGTGGTGAGGTATTTCATGTGAAAGGGAGGGGAGGTTAGAAGGAGAAGGGAGGGGGAGAGAGTGAAATGCAAACATCACCACTATCCTCAGTAAGAGATTTAGATCTCTGTGTTGGCATAAAAAGGTCATTTTGGGCCTGAGGGTTTTGACATTGTTCCTTTAAGTTAGACCCACAACATAAACTATTTTCAACACTTGCCATGAAGAACAAATGACCTTTAGTAACTTGCCCAGAAGACAAATGGTATGTTAACACAATAAATATACTTTGCTAGTATCGTGTTTCTTGCTTTAATTTTCAATTAGAAATGTTACCTTTCCCTCTCCCTTTTACACAAAGGACTGCACTTGCATACTTTGATTTTGTAACAGAGATTTCCTTGCACTCTGTGGGATTGGTAATATTCACTGATAATTGCTGGCTATACGGTAAATTTCCTTCTGTTCAGGGACAGCATTTTGTGCTCATCTGCTCAAAGTGGGCTGGATGGAGGGTATCTATGAGGGAAGGAGGGGATAGTTAACAAGCATCACCAGGCACATCTGCTGCAAAAGCAGAGGAGAGGGAGTCAAAGGGACAAGCAGAGCCGGGTGCTGGTGAGTATATCTGTTGTTTGACTGAGCTTTGTTAGCATGTAAAGTCAGAAATGAGACCAAAAATTAAAGGTGAAATTATTTCAATTTACATCAGTGAAGGCAGGAGGTGTGGACTTTGGCATGTTGACTTCTGCTTGGGGAAGTGAAGGGCTGTGCTCATTTTTATTCCAGTGAAGGTTTCCAGGGTGGGTTGTTATGTAGCTTGCTGCCAAAGCACAAATTCGTTGGAGGACCTGGAAGTGCATCACTGGTTGTATGAGTGTGGAAACACCAGGGTTTCTGCTGGGAATATTTAAGCCATGGCTTGGCCAGCTGCCCATCTCAGCTCCACACTCAGGCAATGTGGTGGAAGTCTGTGGTGTGCTGGTGTGGGAGGGGAGGACACCTGAGGGAGGAGAAGAGGAAAACGAGTAGGGATGCACCAGCTCTCCTCCAAACAATGCTGTGGCTTCCCTAAAATAGTGGAGAAAAGAAGCAGGCATTATGAGATGCTTCCAGAGAGCTGGGTAAGCTTTTGTCAAGGGGATGATGGAAGAGATGTCACTGTCACACAAGCAATAAACGCCTGGAAGAAGGGAGAGGGTGTTGGTGGTGGGAAGATAGTAGATCAAGAGATGGCACAGCAACAAGGAAATATTTAGAAAAAGGATTTGTCATCCATTGGAGTCACAGATACAGTTCCCTTAACATTATTAGTGTTTGGAAGGTAGGAAGATCTAATGCATAATGCAGAAGCTCATTTGACATTCTTTAAATGTTGGTTAATTATTTCTAGGGCTGATACAGTGCTGTTCATCCCAAAGGGATCCAGAACACTTACACAAAAGTAGATTTTTCAATTTGCTGATTGGTTTGAGGATTACAGTTATTTCACATCAAATAAAAACATTTTGGAGAAGGGTTGGGTTTTTTTGGATGAGGGGAAGATCTTTTGTTTCAGCTAAAAGGAAGTCATTTTACAGAACCAAAAATGAAAACTTCCTTTTGAGTTTAGGATTGTAAATACTTTGGAACCTCACTGAGGGCGTGCTTAAGTAAAGAATATTTAAGCAAAGCCTCTGGAAATGAAAAATTTAAATACTTTAAGTAGAAATAGCTCTTCTGCATCTCCAGAAATGTTTGTTTCTTCTTTTACATCAGACTGCCAACTGAGTCTGACCTTATTTTATACATAAATTAGTCATCCCATTTTTTTTTTTTAAATCAGCTGTAACAGTCTTTTTTTCCCCAGCTATATGTTTATGCCCTTTTATGATCATTGAAGTGGGACTTAAATAGAGCTGGAGAAGTGTGCTGCTCTGAGGCAGTTTTATTAGGGAAAAGCTGAGCTGGAGAGAAGGAGCTTGAAGTGGAAGGAAGCAAGGGATGAGTGAACTGAAAATGAAGGAAAACTGGAAAGAGTTGGACAATGTGAGTAATGGTGATAGCTACTCCCCAGAGTAAAAATAGGAGTGAGGAAATAAGGATTAGGGATATGAAAATGAAAAGGGGAGTGAGAGGAAAAAAAAAGGCTGACTAAAAAGGCAAAATAGGACAGTCCACCTTTATTGAATGCTTTATTTCTCAATTTTCCTGAGAAATGCCATATATTTCTAAATTTGGAAAGGAGGATAGGATGGCTATTTTTAGGAATTACTGATGTTTCTGGCTGCTTACAATTTGGTAGTTAACCAGAGAAAAAAAAGAAAATAGAACAATGTAGACCTTAGTAATACCTAAACTTTCAGGTCATTGTACTTATAAAGGAGCAGCATGAGATCTATATTCCTTAAATTTCATGTGAATATTACAGGTGCAGTCCTGCAAATACTTGTAGGTCATTGGCAATTTTTTTCCTTTTCATGGAAACTGATATTCCTATTCAATCAGGTGGCTCCAGTAATACCGGACTCAAGAAAAAGGTTCAGTCTTGCTAGACTTGTGATAAGAAATCACAGAAGTTGGGTGTGCTTTTCTGTGCTGGTCTTAAGCCCGAGGAGGGAGTTCACCCTTGAAAGGTTTTTTTGAGTGATTTTTCTTCAGATGTGGCAGCTGTGTGTGCCTGGTTCCCACCTTAAGGAGCCTGCCTTGTGTCTATTTAGTAGACACAAAAAACTGAAAAGTCCTTCTGTCAGTTCCTCAATCTCACTTTTTTGGTTTTTAATTTTACTCAAAGTTAATCAGTTAAAACGAGGTATTCCTCTTCCTGACCCTCCCAGAACCCCTGAGGTGGGTTTTGCTGATCTCTCTCTTTTGATTGTTCATCCTTTTATAGAACAACACTGGGAGCCTGGAGGATATGTTTGACTAGAAGCCTCAGTCAAGCACTCATGGTGTGACAAGGTGGAAGGAGAAAAAAAGAAAAGACCTGGGTCAGCAGTACAAACAGGGAAATGACACCAACATGGTGGTGAGACTGAGGATTTCTGCTTCACTGGTGATTTCTTTCTTTTTAGATGGCTTTTAGATGTGGATTTTCAAATGAGCTCTTTGAAGTAGAGACAAGGTTATGCAAATTTTTTTTACAAGAAAAAATACGAGGGAAAATTAAAATGATTCTTACTCTTACTACCCTCCACAATCCCTCTCTCTTTCTGCACCATGGTGTAAAGAGAGGGAAGTGGTTACTGATTAGTATGTCCATGGTCCAACTACATTTAAGCTACAGGGAGGCCACACTGAAGCTACCTGTGCAGGGAACACCATTTCAGTGCTCTTAGCAGAACCCCTCTACTGTATTAGGTCAGTGCTACAATGTTGGTCTGTCGTTTTATAGCGACATATTGAGTCACAATCCTCATCCCACGTTGCTGATGTCAGCGGGAGTTTTGTTACTTAGTGAAATTGGGAGTTTTGTGTCAGATATTTCACAGGTTATTCTATGGTTCTGCTCTTGCTTGGACAATACAAAGCACAAAAATGGTTGTGAACCTGACACGGTCTTCGTGTCATGAGTTTTTGTTCTTAGGAATTGGTTTTTTGTATGGCACTTGAATGTCTTTATTAAGTTCAGCCTCCTGTCTCTATTATTTAACTTCAAAATCTGAAATTCCTGCTTTTCTTATAGGTCGTTACAGAGTTAATTTAAGCCATCAATTTAGATGGTAATGATGATAACTGAAGTACAGACAGTATTAATTTTGGTTTATGAAAATTTTGTGGAAGTTTGAAGCACAGCTTAAGTTTGCATTTTAGAAATAATTTTCCCTCAGGAGTAAGAAATTAAACTACCTTTGGTGCAAGTATGATAAAAACATTTATACATAAAACATTATTTGATTCATAGATAAAAATGCAGAAAAAAGATACCTTCTTTTGTTCATCATCTTGGGGAGAGGGTATCTCTTTGAAGTACTGTAGGAGATGGCAGGTTGGCAGCTCCACCTCTGAACCAACCTAGAGCAACAGCATTCATTGAAGTCAAAACTGAAGAAAACTGACACAAGACAGAGCATGGCCAGTGGAAGAATATCTGAGTGGCTGAGTGTGTAATACCCAGCAGGGATAGCAAGGAACACATGGAGGGAGATGTGCCCTTGCTCTTGGTTGTCTTGTCTCCCTCTTGTGCCTTTTGCCACCAGAAGCCTTATAACTGCTTTGGTGTGGGTGGCACTGCGCCTTCTAAAATGGCTACAAAAGTTGGAACCAAAAGTACTGTGTGGAAAACAGCAAGGGTGGGTGGAGCCCATAGTCTCCCCTGACCTGCAGAGGTTCACGGTGTCATTCGGTGTACTGGGAGGAAGCCAGGGATTGGGGATAGCAGCAGCAACAGGTTAAGTTGAAAGCTTGTAGGTCAATAGGAGATTTAGTTTCATTGAGAGGCTTCAGGGGGTTTCTTGGTGATGGGAAGAATCTCAAAGCTTGTGATACTTGTTTAGTAGAAATACTGGAAGTTTGTTAAAATTTTGAGTTTGTGGAAAGGGATGTCAGTGACAGGAAAGAATATCCAGAGCAAACGCTGTAGCTCTGTTCTCCAGCATGACTTGACCTTCTGAAGAAAATGGGACAAATCCAGTCCCCACAGACCAAATTTGCTTGTGCAAACAGAGAAGAATAAAACAGAATGAGGGTAGAAAGTGGGACTGCCACCTTGACTATAAAGGTTCGAAAGTGAGACTGCTCTTCTGAGAGGAAGTCAATCAAAATGTTAATCAGCCTGATATGTTTCCCAAGTTCTGTATTTTGCATAACTTCTGGAGAAAAGTTTCTTTGGTTGTTTTTTTTTAAGTGGTAAAATTGGAAATAAATAACATGGCAGTAATACTACTTAGTGTCATTACCTGAACTGTAAGGGTGGTGTAGTCAACAATAGCATGGAAATAAGTTGTGAGGACCCAAAAAGACAAAAGTGTTGGGCAGAAACTGCACAGCCTTCAAAGTGACCCCTCAGTGAAAGGAGACTGTCATCCCAAGGAGAATCCACACTGTAAAAATTAACTGTTGCTCTACTGTAGAATTTTAATACCTTTTAAGCAGTCACTACCCAAACAGAATTGATACTAGTTCAGTAAACATTCCAAATTCCTCTGAAATGGAAACAACTTCCCTTTTGTTTCAGATTTGTTTGCAAATACATTCTCTCGTCCATCTGATTCTCTCTAGTGTGTTTTTTACTAAGTTGTGCAGTCTGTTTTCATTGATGGCTTCTTTAGCTTTAATTCTTTCCTTTTGCTTGATTTTCTACACGGAGAAGTTGCCTGGTGTTTCTCTTCAGCCCTGCTAGGCAAAAGGCCATCACTGCCAATATTGCAGGAAGATTGAACACCAACGGAAACTTGGCTGGTCTCATCCAGGTAAAAAGAAGTCTTAAACATGAGCTGGTGCTGTGAGCTAACAAATGCTTTGCCTGCAAAAACATCTTCCCCCATTAGAATTTTATTAACAGTTGTGTAGCTTCATCAATGGGAGGAATGATAGGAGGAGGCCAAGTGTAAACAAGGCACAGGTGGCTGTGTGAGGATTTTATGGCAAGGGCATCTGGACCTGTTCTGAACAAAGATAAAGAGATATATATATATGTATGTGATATACTTGATTATTTCATATATATATATGCGCACATATATATATATGATGAGATTGCTTTTAGTATATATATGTGTGTGTATATATACATTTCTTTTATAGATATATATAAGAGCCATCCTATCATTTCTATCACTGAAGGAACAGAGCTCATTTCAATAGTAGTGGGAAATAACATGGAAAATGAGTTAGTGCTGTGTGGGGGAGCAGTGGCTTCCCATCCTCTCCATGTGTCTCTGTAGACCTCTCTTTGCCTCAATTTCCCAGCTGATGAGATCAGAATGTTCCTTACAGGGGTACAGGATGAGGCTCACAGGTAGTTAATGTTTTTGAACTTGAAATGTCCAGAACCAATGCAAGTAGTAAGGATTTTTGCTGTTCCCCATTTAGCACAAAGTTGAAATATTGAGAGGCTAAAGCTTGCTCAACCAACCAGCCTCAAGCCCCAGTTTGGCTGCAGAGGAAATCTATTACTCATTTCCTGCCTGTACTTAAAATAAAGAACATCCTCCTGCCCAGTACCGTGTCTAAGAAGACACATCATCATTACTTTTTGCCAGAATAATAAAAGTGACAGGGGATTCCCCTGAATGTTTGATGCTTTTCTGCTGCTCAGCTCTGGCAGTCCCAGAATAGCTTTGCAGAATCTGCACCGAAACAGGAAGTGGGTGGGTCCTCTCTGGGCTCACACGTGCCTCTTGCTTTGCCCTTACTGGAAATGTGTGTCCCTGTTTCAAGAAATAACTAGAGGGGAATGGCAGGAGAACACTGCTGGTCTTAAATCCAGAAAAAGATGTCCTTAAGGAACAGAAGAGAAACTGCCTTTTTCAAAAGAACTAGAGGGGGAAGGCATTGGGATGGCCCCAGATACAAATTCCCTGACTCCTTACCCGTAACACAACCTTATTCTCTGACACGCTGAGAGCATATGTGCATTTGTTACTGTATCACCCTTCTGGATGGGGATGGGACATCCCACTGGTGGGGTTAGGTGGCACAAGTCATGAGGAGATTGCCCTCATCGTGGACTGGGGACCCTTGCACCTGTAGCCCTGTGGAGGGTTATGCATCTAGAGCTTGCAGAAATGACGCTGGTTTGAAGAATATTATGTGAAGAAAGCCATGTCTGTACTTCTGTGGAAGGGAGCAATAGTGGAGTGGTCATAGTAGAATGGATCTATGTAGCTTTAACTATATCAGTACAGATAAATTGGTACAATTTTTATATGCTGACTCCATTACAGATTGAAAGTGTTCAGCTGTCCTTGTCTGATACTCGCAGTTCCTAGGCTTGGCTTCTTTGGAACAAATCTGGCAGCTGCAGTGAAGCTACATTTGAAACCCAGGTTTTCACATGTGGAGATTTCAGCATCCCAAGTAGACAGGGAGATGTGCTCAATGGGAGCTGTTAGGAATAGAGAGGGACGTGAAAATCTGTGCCTTGTTTAATTACCTGTGAGGACACCTCAATAAACCCAGTTTTAAATATCGATATTGAGCACCAAAACCTCTTAGCCCAATATGAGGTTTTGCAGTTATTTAAACTTCATTTTTGAGCTACTAGAAGTTTGCAGTGGGGATTACACATCGGGGAAATGCATCCCTGATGCTGGAGATCAAGAACATGCCTTCTAGTAGTTTTCCATTGAAAATGGTGCCCTTCCAAGAAGCTGTGGACAGAAATAAACATACTTGATTACTTGATGCAAGTGGAAAACCTTTAAAATTCATTCAAAACTTGCTATGCTCCGAAGGGGTGTTCAGTACTGGAAAGAATGCCAGAGTGTCCCCCTGCAGCAGCACCACTCTAGGCAGGAGAAAGGTGGCTTTGCAGGGTAGCAGTTGTCACATGAGGTCACTGGGCAGACACATGCCACACATGCCATGCATGCCCTGGCTGGGCATCGAGCCAGGGGTGTGCTGACAGAGCAAAGCCCTGGCCATGAAGGTCTGTGTTGGGGAAGGTGGGGCTTTCCTAGGGGACCCCATTCCTGGCTGCAGTGCAGTGCCATGGCCTCCTGCCTGTTGCCTCTCTTCCAGGTTCACTGGCAGAGCTGTTTGTGGCTTCCTTGGGAGGGAGAGATTGTGGCCCCATGCTTCGAAGGTGGGAGGTGTGGGCTGGTGCTCAGGGAGCATAAGGACAGAGCCAGATGTGCATCTTGTCTTCACCACACAAAGCTTAACATTCCTGCCTCCTCTGGGCTAAAACACCCTCACACGAGGATATCCCAGCATCTGTTTTCTGTAACTAATTTGCCCTTGCAGCTTTTTTGTTTGTCCTTGGGTGCGTGATGGGAGGTTATATCCAAAAAACCATAAAAATACGGGGAATAAAAGAATAAATGAATACAGTGAGAAAGAGAACTCTTAGTTAACATATTAAATGAGAAAAGGAAAAAGCTTCTGTTTTTACAAACCACACATTTTAATACTGTCTACAATAGCTGGTGCTTGCAAGTGTACAGGGTCTGGTGTCAGTAATTCCAGAGCTGAGACTTTGGCTACATCTGCAGTGCAGCCTCTCCCACTCAGAAAAAATACAGCCATGCATACATATGTATGTGTTCATATGTAAGGCCCAGCACTGCATATTACACTTTCTGAATGAGAACTGCGTGAGTGGAGCACCTTCACTTGGATTTGTCTCTCTTGCAGAAGCACCAGTGAAATGACTAAAATGTGAGTTTTGCGCTCTTTGTAGGGGAGTCTCTCTCTCTCTTTCTGGGGAGGAACACTTTCTTGGGTGGTTTCAAGACTTGCTGAGTTTCAGAAGGGCTGACTTCATCTCTCTGATGATGATAACATGGTTGAATTCTGCCCTCAGCTGTTACAGACACAGCTGCCATTGCCATCATTGGGAGCTGCATGTGCACATTCAAGGGCAGAACATGGACCAGAATTTTTAGGTTCAAGTAAATGCTGTTGGAGGCTAAACAGGGGTCACGTAGAGTTGCTGGCATAGAGCCATGTATGATAAAGTAGGCCATGTTCTATCTTCCTCGGGATACTTTAAAGCCTCTTGTATTTTTTAGAGGTGGGGGCATAAAGTCTCTTCAGTCAGTTGGTAATTTTTTAAAATTATATTTAATGTGTTAATTTCTTGCTGTGAACTGTGCTGTAACAGTGTTGTGTGCTGTTGATCAGCTCCTGGATTCCTCTCTAGAAGTGGCTGCATTTTTAGTGTTGAGACACTATGAAAATTCTTCAGCCTGGCATATGAATATGTAATTTTGATCTGTATTTTAGTTAGGCTAAATATTAAATCTTTTTAATGAAAGGATGGGATGAGAGCAGGAGAAAGAGGAGTGTGTACAATTTCACTGTTTTGTGTGAGAAATGTTTCTATGTGACCAGAATGGCATTAAAAAGATAATTCTCATGCTTATGTGGCATGTCATCAAAATGCATCCACCTTCTTTATTGCCCTGGAATTATGGAAACAAAATTAACATCTGCACTAATAAGGGACTTCACATGCTGCAAAGTCTGCCTGTATTATATTCTCAGGTTCTTTCGAAAGAGAGAGTTTGAGACCTGTAGAAGAATCTTTCCTGAGACCTTTGAGGTTGTGCTGGAGTGCTTTAAGAATGAATTTTCAATTTGCCTATTTAAGTGTTGTTCGGGTGAGCTCTAGATCACAGTGATTAAGCCTATTTTAATAAATCTTTAAAATGCAAATCAGCTTCTGAAATTTGTGAACATCTCATGGAAGAATGTGCAAGAAACCTGTGCGTATACAGTATATACATGTATGTGAGTGCATATATATGAATATGAATATATATGAATGTGTGTATATATATACAAACACAGTGACAGAGACAGGTATTATTTTGGTATTTGTAGTGTTACTGACGTTATTTTGTGAGAGGCAGAGATCCTGCAAATCCACTGAAGCTAATTCTGTTGCATGAAGGTGTGGTCTGAGGCTACGAATGTTCTCACACATTCATGTTTAACTTTTTTGAAACCATATGAAGAATATCTGAAGTGCCAAAATGTTTAGGCATTCTAATCCAAATGATATGAGTAAGAGGGATAAGTATTCTTCATCTAAGAAAAGATTAAAAAAGAAAAAAACAACCCAAAACCCAAAGCTAAATCTGTTACTCTTCACAATAAATAGTTTTGCTTCCAAAGTATCTGCTGAAGCCACCTGTGACGCCCAACCACCTAGACGAGGTCCCAAAGATATATTCCTGATGAAAGGCACTTCCTTGACTATGCTCTTTGATTTCTTCTTTCAGTTTTTTTGTCCCTGTTTTCCTTCAGAAAAGAATGGCTTACAGGAGAAATTCTGTTTTCACATCTTTATTTTTTTTTTTTTTGACTTGTCTGAGTAATGAGAGCAAAAATTCCATACTGGCATACTGGACTTACTAGGAGCTGCATCACCAGAAAAGCAGGAGGCCAATCAAGGTATATATTTGAGTAATTCAGGCTGCTGGAGAGAACTGTAAAGTGGACAGGACACTGAGCAAAAGTGGCTGTGGTGCTGTATTTTGTAGCAGGCTCAATGGAGAGGAAATACTGGAGGGGAATCTGGTCAGTGTCTTAATAGAAATTATGAACACTAAAGGGAAAGAGAAATTGCTAGTGATTAAACTTATTTTAAACTATGGAGTTTGGGCTTGATTCAGCCATACACTTTCTGAATCCAGCTGTCAGGAATGGCATGTGTTTTCCCTTTTCTGTACATACTGTATGGGAGCTTTGGTGGGGTTTTGATAAGACACTGCTCCTCAATGTAAGATAGCATCGTCATCTTCAAAGTCTGACTTCTGAATTATTCCTTTAAAAAAAAAACCTGCTCACTAAGCAATAGTTGTGAGCTGAAATATGACTTCAGTAAGTGATTTACAGTGAAATTCCCTCTTCCATAACTGGCTTATCTGACTGTCTTGGTTTGCAAATGAAACCTGCTGCTTCTGTTGCTGATCCTGCCACTGTTGTCATGAGAGAGTTTGGTATGTACACTTGAAGCTCACTGCTGCTTTTCTTTTGTCCTATGCCAAAAACTCATGTTCAGTGGAAAATAGAGCCTGAGTGGTGTAACTGAAGAAAACATGTTGATGATAAGCAAATACCACCAGTATGATAATGTAAACTTCCACTAACACAAGCAGCAGTGCAGTCCTGCAGTAGTTGTGTTAAGAAGATAATCAGAGCCATGGAAAGGTCCCCTCTGGCTGGATCCGTGTGTGATACCACCGTGAGTTACTGACACAGTCCAGCAGTGATGACTTGGCTGTTTTGGGGTTTTTTTTTTAAATCTGGACAGAGCTGTGCCCTTTTGTAAAGCCCTGACTAGTGACAGTGTATGCTTGGCCTGATGCCACAGTATTACTCAGGTATTTTCACGAGTTCAGAACACAGGATATGAGAGCTGGAGAGAGGGGACATGTCGTTCCTTCACTTGTCTCTCCACACTAACCGTTTACGTATCATGGCTCAATAAGTATCCAGCCGTAGTGCTGGTATGAAAATAGGTTTTTCTCATGACAGAAATCAGTGCACTAATTTAGTTTTATTCCACTTTTTGAAACTTTACTATGATTGGTGTGTCAACCAGATGGATTTATTCAAGCAGAGTATGAAAATGGCCATTACAGAAATAGGCACAGTCTCTCCAGTCACGATGTCAAATCTGACAGAGATAACACTGTAGTGAATGTAACTTCATAAAATCACATTTACTGTTCTGCATTCAATAAAATCCCCTTATTTATTTAGGTATTGCAATGAAAACATGATTTACTACTTTTGGATTTGGATGAACACTAAACTGAAAGGTTTTTCCAATGGAAAACATTAAATATGAAAAATTCAGTGATACTCTCTAGAACTTTCAAATTCCAGCATACAGAATTTCTGCAAAGTTCCAAACATATGTTATGTGTTCTTCTTTTTTTCTTTCCTTTTTTTTTCTTTTCTTCTTTTTAAGTAACCATGGAGTGTTTTTCCTGCTATGGGAAGATTTATTTGAAAAGCTTTTGTATACAAAAAAAAAAAATCCTCCCACATTGCAGTATACTTTGTTGTTTATTGTTTGCCTGTAGTTTGCTATACTCTTATCCTACGTGATCCTCTGTGATTATCATTCCAGTTACTGCCATACTTCTTGGTAAGTTAAATTATGCATTTGATTTTAACAAGATTCCTGATACAGAATTATAACAAGTTATACTACTTACTTGAGATTTCAAGTCTAAATTGCTGAAATAAGATTTTGTTTTTCAATTTTTTTAATGCCTAGATTTATCACACTTTTTTTTTTTCCCCCAGAACTTAATTTTGAGGAGTTTTTTTGTTATGATAGATTATTTACATGTTTCATTTGGAAGAATTAGGATAGTTAACAAAAGTAGGTTGGATCTTTGGAGTCAAATTTTTTATGGCATTTCTGGTGCTGTTTAAAATTGCTGCTGAAAGCCTTTTTACAAATGCAGCTGTTATTACTGGTGGTTACTTAGAGTTTAACATCTGATTTTAGTGCAGAGTTGTCCCTTAAAATGTGTCCAAGAAGAGAGGAGAGCGGACACAGATATACACACAGAAGAGAGAAGGTTGTGTGCTTATTTTGTGTTTATGTTATGGATATCAGTTATATTTGCTAAAATTGCCCTTTTAGGGAAGACAAAATACGGTTTGGTTTTGCAGAGCTGAAACCTGAAGGAATATATTTATTGTTTTGCATCATGAGACTTAGGCAGGAGGCACTTGATTAAAATTGAAAAGTCGATAGGTTCTGGATTCAAAAGTCAGTTAGCTACTTTGAAAGAGAAAAATCATAGAATCATGGAGTATCCCTAGTTGGAAGGGACCCACAAGGATTACTGAAGAGCTGTGACTGGATTTTTACAGACCCGTAGGAAGCCAAGTTACTGTTTCCTTTTGTGGATAATATTTCGGTACAAAAATCACGACAGATTTTACCAAGAATAATACTGGAGTAATTACTGCCTTTAATATTTGGTGTATAACCTGTTGACACATAAGTATGGTCTGAATTTGAAAGTATCACTGTGGCCATAGTGAGGTGATAAACCACCTGCATTTATGTATCACTCACTGCTCTCCTATACAGTTGCTGATATGATGCTCGTTTTGTAACTTACTTTCCTTTTTATGTCTTGTTTCCCACAGCGTAATTCTTGTAGGCATATTTTGGCAAACTTGTTTTGTGCTTCTTGGAAAGCTGCTGCATCTTTCTGCCTGTCCTTTCTCAGGCAACATCACCATTGGTCTTTTATGACTCTGTAGGGTTTTAATGTTTGAAAACCAGCAATATGGCCTCGCCTAAATCAAATTAGGCCAGCTGTAGTCTGTTCTGGCTGCTGATCTGAAAGCTGAAGTCATTCAGTCTGAAATTCCCAGCCAGCAGTACAATACACTGTACTGTTTCAGTAGTAATGAAATTCCCCTACAGTATATACTGATGCTTGTTTTTGATAGGGAGTATGTCTGATGTTCAGAGTTACATTAAAAAAATATTTGAAGGCCAGGGAGATTGCTCTTGTGATGAAGTTCTTCTCTGATGTTGTTATCGTTAAAGCTGGCTGTAAATGTTCCCTTTAAAACTGGGTTTGGAAAGCTGAGTTCTGAGAAATTTATGTAGGATAATTTTGACTTCACAGTTTCAGCTGAAAACAGAAAAATATTTGTATGTGAATGCTGCTGTGGTGCCTCATGGGAATTTTAGGTCAGATGCACCCTGCAGATCTGTGTGTTCACTGCCTTGGCTTTCCTGTGCATCCCAGAGTTCCCAGAGTCACTCCTGTAGTCCCGGCAAGAAGAGGGACTATGAATGTTTGAGGAGATGTAATCTGTGCTGTCTCCTCTGTGCCACTTTTCTCACTGTTGTAGCTAAATTTCTTGCAGCAGCACGTTCATTAATGTGGGTAACACCTGTTACAGTCTTCCTTCTCTCCGTTTCCTCCGAGAGAAAGTTCTTTGTTCAGTGCAAGTCTTCAGATTCTTTTCAAATGGGGTTTCTCTTGTTGTTTTAAATGTACAAACTGTGGTGTATGGCATTAGGAAAAACAAGTAAAAGTTCATCTGTCAGATTCAATGGGAAATGATGAGGTTTTTTTACAGACCCTTATTCCAGGGAGAGCTGCTGTCACATCTTTGACCGGGTCCTGCAAAAACTCTGCCTCCTGCTGTACCATTTCCATGATGGCATAAAAGCCTGCTGTGCCTAAGTGGAGCAATTCACTGTGATTTTGGAACTTCCAATGGTATTTTGAATATGCTGAAAACATGCAGTCTGTGTGGTGTCCCGAAAATGAGGACCTTGCTCTTATCTCTGAAGTACTGAGGTAAGCCCTTGGAGTCAGAACATGCTGTTGCGTGTAGGAATTTGTGCTGCTGAGGAAGGATGCTGCAAATTCCTATACCAGAGGGTTTCTTACTGAAAAGTGTGTGGGGATGTCGCACAGTTGAAGTTCAGGGAGGCATTTTTGAATGGTGATAATCTTTGCTTGCCTCCTAAAACCTGCTTGGATGGGTTTTTTTGTGAAGGGTAGTGTGGATGTTAGTAGGGAGAAAGGTGAGGAAACTCCTTTGCGTAAATAGAGAATGGTTTTACTTCATTGCCTTACTCTGCAATATTACATGTTATGATGTACTTAAAAAGCAGCTTTGAAGCAATGTTTGAAAAGCAATAAATGGAATTTGTCTAATAGAAGTAACCAACACTGAGGCAAAAAATGGAAAACCAAAACCATTTGTCTTCACTGCAACTCCAGGCTGCAGTTCAGGCTCACTGAAATTAGCCAGAAAACTGGATTGTGTCCTAGCACTTGCTCTGCAAGTTACTTAGCAGGACTTTTCAGGAATCTGAATGGTCTTTCTGTGTATCCCTGAAGTTGGCAAACTGAGCAGTACAGCACTGTCTAGACCCTCTTCTGGTGCCTGGGTTAGGTGTAGGCACTGAGATCTCCCTTATTCTTGTTTCTTTCCTTCCTTTCCAACAACCTGCCAGTCAGATTCTTCGTAGAGATGCTAACCAGCCTTCTTGTGCCGTGTGAAGATTTCACAAGATGTAACGCTGGTGCAGACCTGGCCCTGCAGACGATGAAACTCCTTGGAGGCAGGTCTCAGAAGACAGGGAGACTAGAGGAAATAAGGATCTGAAATAGAACATTTCCTTCTGGAAGGAGCTGTGGCCGTGGCTTTCCACCTTTGGAAGCCATTCCTCCTCTTGCTTTGCTGTCTCCCCGCTGTCAATCCAGAGTGTCTCAAACTTCATTTGCGCTCATTTCACACAGAGTTTGCTTATCAGTCTGAAAGGCGACTGTCTGATCTTTCCTTTTGCGTGCTTTCACTTTTAAGATCTTCCCTTTCTTATGTAAAAAAGGCAATTAGAGTCGTATCTGTTTATTTTAAACAAAATGGCTGTTAATTAGCGTGATCAAAAACCCTGCCATTGTAGACTATGGGCTTCACTTTGTAGTTGCACTAAATTGCGTACAGTTTGGTGCCAGCTGACATGATAGCAACACAAAGTCTGGCTTTTTTTAACTTAATGAACAAACAGATTTATGAGGCTTTGTTATCTTCTTGTTTAGATCTATAGGTTCGGAATGCATTATTTAGAGTTCTTGTTTCTTAATGACTAATGTCATGTTGTTACTTATTAAGAGTGCTTTAACTTGCTGAAGAAGTTTCCCTCGCTTTTGTATTCCCTTGTTTCCATTTTCCTTCATTTTTTTTGATGGCTTAATTAAACAGTACATCTGTGGTACACAAAACAGTTGAGATGCACTTCTCTAGTCGCATTCAGATGTTTCAGCACTAAGTCTTTAATGTTGTGAGAGGACTGGATATTCTGTCATCCCTTCAAATCAGAATATGGGCAGTTCCTCAATTTTTTTCCTTGCCTCCATCATTGCCTGGTATTAATTTCTAATGTCTGGAAAAAAGATGCCCACAACAATCCATCAGTGTAGTCTTGGTTAGTTTTGGAAAGAAAAAGATTAAGAATATTTCTGGTAAAGCTGTGATAGCGTGATTCCCACCTGACCTGCCATCTTAATGTGAATGACACTGTGTCCTTCTAAATGAAAAAACACATTAAGAAACCAAAAGACGTTTCAAACAGCAAGTGAAAATTCCGGGTGCTTTCCTTTTTATTACTGTGACTATTATTTTTGCAGTGAAGGTGCTCATTTCAGAAATTGTAAAGGTCTGGTTTTTGTGTTTGGTGTGGTAACTCCTGATTGCCATCGAAACAGTGACTAGAACTAGCAAAAGTGTAGAGTTGGACATAAATCAGAAGATCATCTATTCTTGTCACCACTGGAGAGCTGGGAACTGCAGTGTAGTTTCCAGAATTTACTTTCCTCTGAGCGCACATACCCCATCACTGAAGTTTCCGCTGCATCCTTAGCTTGCCATTTTGATGTTAAATTCTTCTATATGCTGATACAAGGTCTAATTGACCCAATATTTCCAGAAGTAGCTGATTATTCGGGTATGTCATTATTTCTCTGCCTTTTTATCTGTTGGTCATTATTGAAGGATTCAAGCAAAATCCTTATTTGCATAGAGAAAATCAAAATTGAAGTCAAGTCATAAGCAAAGTCAGTGAGCTGGCATAAATTTGATAAAAAGAAGGTGTGATCAGACCATTTTATGGGGTTTTTTTTCACTTAAAACTTTGCATTGAGTGTAATTCTTTGTTATAATTCTCCAAGTACATGTTTAATTTAAATACGTAAGGCAATTAGCACTTTTTCCTGTGGTTATATTTCAGTATTAAACCAATACAATTTCATATTAAAATATTGAAGAAAATGTACTTGCTTTATGGAAGATTAAGGTAGCAATAATATTCTGTTTGTTCCACTGAATAAATAGTCTGTGTAGACTCAAGGCAAGGGAAAAGAAAAAGCAGAGAGACCAGAGAAAGTGAGTATGAAAACAAATTGAAAGTACTACAAGTTTTAGTGATGCTCTGATAGATTCACCATTTTTTTTTGTCTCTTGCACTTGTAATTTCCAAATTAAAGAGAAACAAAATACATTTGCAATTTCCAGTGGAGAACCGTTTTTAGAAAGGGTTTTTTTTGTTTGATCAGCCACAACATTATGTTGAAATAAAATAAAGGGTTCCTTTTGTGTTTTAACAACATAAAATTAAAAAAGAAGCATCAGGTAAAAGAAATTTTCATATGGTAATTTGCCTTTATATATCAAATAGAGCTTTTTAAAGCTAATGACAAAAATGGAAAATTTCAAACTTTATCAAGAGGTATTTTCTAGGTTTTTCAAAATGGAATATCGTTAAAATCAGTGCACTTATTGAAAATGTTCAATATACATGAAACAGTAATTTAAGGAGGGTATAATTAAAAGGAAAACAAATCAAGCTTTTGCTTGAATTATTGAAGACTGAAGATAAATGAGATGTGCTTTCTATCTCTTTCTCCTTTTTGCCTCAGAACATGAACTTCTTAGTCAGAAGATGGTTTATGAAGGGAAGTTTCTTATGGCAAGTTATTTTGTAATTGTTCAGTTCCAGGAATTTGTCACTTTGTGATGAAATGGCTGATATTAGCAGTTATTTTTCATATTGACTAACTGCAACATTCTATGATTACAAATTTTGTAGGGGTATAAACATTTATGGAAGTGCTGTTTTTTGTGTGCTTGTTAATTTATATGTATTTTACGTTTAATTAACATATATCATATTTTGTCTGTAGATGTAATAGAAATGGGGCTTTGATCCTTCCAAGTCCTTCACCAGATGCTTAACCTTAAGCACATAAATAATGCCATTGTTTTCAGTGTCTTTAATCTGTGCTTTTAAGTGCTTTGTTGGATTGTGGCCTAGTGTAATTATATGTTTGCAATAACAGTTGCGTATTACAAGCAGTTGTTAGATCTCAAAAATAATATAAAAGAAATAACATGAGAAAATATGTGTCAAACAGTAGTGCAAAAATACATAAAAATTGTTTCAGAATCCTTATTTGCTTGTTCAGTTACCCATCACGTTGCAGATTTTGCTTTTTGAAAGACTCCTCTCATTTATGAGGGCAAGACCAAGGCATGCGAAGATCCCATGGAAATTTATGTAAAAACTCAGGAAAATTTTATTGAGTTTTATTTGTTACTAATACTTAGTAACAAAGGTGAGATTCTATTAAATGGTTTAATTACATATTATTCTAAATTGTTCCTAAAATTAGGTCCTACAGGACTTTGCTTCTCTCTTTCATAAGAACAACTGAGTGAAAGGAGTGTTGATATGATAGGAATACTGGTCTCTTTCCAGCATTTCATCTCTTTATGTAGTTAGTGCCTTTCACTTTTCCTCACTCTTTTCTTCCCTGGGTCTGTTCTGTAATGTTCCATTCTATGTCAAACCCTCTTTTTTTCTTTTAACTCAAAGCAAAGATTAAGGACCTAAGGGCTAAATACTGAATTATACTCTGATAAAATATTCGGATGGGATGTGAGTGATGTTCTTCACCTGACTGCCAGTCCAACTGCATTTCCCAGAGCCTTGCTTGAGACTGAGTAGATTTCTAGATTATAAATCCTCTAAAATTCGAGGTTATTAACAGAGGCACATGAGGTTTCTATTGACAAGTTTAAGAAACCACCTGTGTGGGTAAAACACTTGTCTTAACATCCAGTGCTTGTGCCTGCAGCTTTGTCCTGGTATGTCCTCTCTCCATAAACTAATTTACTGCCTCTCTGATCTACCTGGTCCTCTAAAATACTTTTTCAGTTTATTTTTCCATGGAAGCTCAAGAATGATCGCAACAGTGGTTATTTAAAGGCAATTTTCCTTGGCCTTTTGTGTTTCTGAGTCAGAGCTTACATATATTTTACAGTGAACTGTCACTTCAACTCTTCCTGCACAAGTATCTTGCCTGGTCTGCCAGCCAGATTTTTTGAGTGCATTTTCAGCTGTTGGGAGCACGAGTGAGTGACCACAAGCATCCAGCAGCATTTAAAGGGTAAAAGAAATGTGAAATGATCTGTAAATATCACTGTTATATGTGATAAAAAGGAGGGCTTTGCTATACTAAATTAGCATATCCAGCAATATTGAGTGAATATAATACCAGAATAAATTCAGAGTGAATTTATTTCCTTATGTATAATGGAGATTCTCCTGTGAGCACAGTGGGACATGTGGATACTCTGGGTTGTTCCTTCACAGAAGAGTGTGTAGCCCAGTGTGCCACTCTGTGATTTCATGTATGTGTTATAGGATGACCTGGTCTGAAGGTGCTGTGTGTAGCTGTGTGAAGTAACACTGTTTGGAAAAGGTGAAAATACAGCAAAAAAATTGCAAGAAAACCAGAATCCTCTTCTGGCTGAAGTGTCAGAGCAGTCTCCTCCCCCACCTACTTGGGAAGTAACGATTTCCCCCCAGAAATTAGTTCATTAGTGTGTATTGCTATTCATGCAGGAAGGTGTGTGATGTCCTGTGGCTGTATGTATTTGAGTAGAAAATGTCACCTCGTATCAGATTTGCAATACTCCCAGCCTGTGCTGGCCCGGGGCACATAATCTCTTGAGATCTTCTGTAATGCACAGTGACTGCATCACCACAGCTGAATCAAAACTTCACTGTGTTCAAGAAGAGGATAATGGTTGCCACCTTATGCAGCTCAGATAAATGACAAGTTTGGGGAAGGTCACAGCTCAGTATGCAAAGTCTTCCACATCTCGCAAGAAAAAGAAAAATCCCATATCCTGCCTGGTGCCTTCCCCCATCCCCATCTCTTTGCTTACACAGGTGGAAATGTTGAAATTAAATAGCAGAGTGAGCGTGAGCGTGTGGCTGTTGTATTTTGATGTGGTTCTTAAATTGTCCTTCATTGTCAGAAGCTGTTAGGCTGAGGAGTGAAATATACTCCTTGAGTGGCAGTAGGAATTGGTAATTACTTTTAATTCTCTACAGGGGCACACGGAGGTTCGGAGTTTGCCCGTATGTCAGTCGGAACTGACGCAGAGGGAAATGGGGTGAGGGCTGCCCGTGGCGCTGGAGTGCACGGGAGAAAAGTGGGTTGGTGTGCCCTTCTCAGCATCCTTTGTGCCCAGAGAGTGCTGTGGGTAGATCAGGGGGCAGCTGCTTCAGACCCCTTGCAAGGCAAGTCTTGGGCTTGGATAGAGGAAGGGCTGCAAGCACAAAGGTGGGAGCACCCCTGATTTTTTTTGGCAGGTCTGATCAGCCCTTTGCCATTCCAAGTGCTCTAACAAAGCAGCCTTCTCATGCCAGGCAAAGGCAGAAGGGTGAGGGAGGTATGTGCTGGAGCTGGGTGGGATGTTCAGAGCCGTGGGCAGTCTGCAATAGGAATTGCTCTCAGCCACGGTTAAATGCATCTGCAATGATACAAGGAAGCTTTTGCAGTTACCAGCCCTCCAGTTGAAGCAAGACTGAAAAATGTAACATACCATGCCCTAATCCACTTAATATGGTCTCTGTCCATAGCTACCCACTTGATGTCTTACAGTAAAGCTGTTTGGTTTCTCCATGTCCAAGCAGAAGGGAAAGATTAAGTCTGATGCTGCGCCGTGTAGTTGCTGGCAGAACTTCTTTTCTGCTATTTGGGCTGTAAGATACGCTTTGTTTTATTTTCTCCCTTTCTTTTGAAAGGTACAAAGTACAGTGACAGGAACTATCATATTCAATTGGACATGCTCTCTACAGATTTGTTAAGGATTTACTCTACACATTTGTAGCATTTAGTTACCATGGCAATGACCTCGGTGCAAGAGGGAACAGCCTTTAGGTTGGACCTCAGATTTTCCTTTCATTTCCATTTAATTTGATTTGACTGCGAAATGTCACTTCCATTGCATTGATTAAGCTTCATTGCGGCCACCAGCTCTGTTAGAAAGGTTAAAGGGCAGGCCAGTGGCTGTCATTTTTCTCCCCCCACCCTTTTCTGATATCGGTATAGGTTTGTTTTCTTCTTTTTTTTTTTTTTTTCAGATGAAGACTAAGGTTTTACCCCATGGTGTTCCACAGTAAAAGCAAAACTAATGCAGCAACAGTTTGAAGTGGTGCTAACCTGCAGCTTCCTCAGACTGTTTTGTAGCACTTCAAAACAATAGAAATTTGTTTCTCTTTTTTCTTCCTGACATATGCTCACCCCCAGACAAATAAATTGGATGTCCCCTCCAACACTAGTAGCCATATTGGAAGGAGGAGGGCCATCTCTTTTTCAAAAAGAATGTTATCCCCAAGTTGTTTAATTGCCTGCTGGCTTCCATGAGGCTGGGAATCCCTGGGAGCTGAGTGCAGAGAGTTCCCCTTTGCACAGGCTCTTTCTAGTTTGTTTGGTATTTGTCAGTTATGCAACAAGTGTAAAATAGTGTTGGGATGGGAGGCTCCAAAGGAGACCCAGGCACAAGCAAGGATAGCCTGTGCAGTTTTATCAATGGCAAACAAAATAATATCACAAGTGTGGTGTTCTTCATTCCTAGTCAAAAGCGTTCAACCTTTGAAAGTGATACTGCCCATCTGCGGAATACCAAGGTACAGAAATCGTGCTGTATTTGTAAAGACTTCCCCCCTCTTGCTGCCCTAAGACCTCTGCTTTGTACTGTGTGGGCTGTCAAGGACTTAGATAAATTAGGTCTGTTCATTTAGGTTTTGCAGAACCTTGGATACCTCTTTTGTCTGTATTAGCAGGCACACAAGCCTTACTGGCAAGCTGGCTTTTTCCTGTAAGCCAGGTTTTCTGCCGCATGCTTCAACATCAGCTAAAATACCATCTTGAAATTTGCATATTGCATGATAACTGAAGTTAAGATTTTTCCTGCATAGTTTGGTCAAAACTTAAGGTAAGAGTCTTACTGTTACATGTTGGGTTTGGGTTTCTTTTTTGTGTTAAATAGGTCAGATGCTCATTTTGAAAGCACTGAGAAACTTTGTTTTGATCTTAGTAGTGCTGAAAATAATTATCATTGGATTTCTAAGTTGGTTTAGTTGGATGGAAATAAAAAAAAATAATAAAACAAATATTAGAACAGCTTGGTCTGAAGGGAAGGGTGTAAGGAAGGCTTATTAAAGCAGGCATGTGAGTATGAACTGATGGGTTGGTGAGGAAGAGGCTTGAAAAAGTTAAGGGAGAGAAAATGTTTGTCCAGGCATAGGGTAAACGATGCAAGGAAAAACTGAAACCCTGAAGTATTGCATATGGCTTGAAAATCTTCACAGATGAAAGACTGTTTTTCTTTCCTGACTGAACTTCAATTTAAGCCTTTTTTTTTTTTTTTTTTTTTATGGAAAGGAGGACTGAACTAGTGTGAAGAAAACTGGAATTCTGGAGCCTGTATATGGGCTGGCGTGGAGAAATAACACATACATGTGAGAAAGAGGGAATGTATTTGATTTCTTCTTCTGATTTCTGCTCCCTTCTCTGTGCCAAACAGCACCTAATATCATGGCCACCTTCTCTCACAGACATCTTGCTCTCGTGGGTGGTCAGGGCCAGGCATGGAAGGGTGAAATGCCTGGGGATGAACATCTTTACTCCCACAGTGTGGTTCGCAGATGGGGAGAGCTTGAACTGGGGAAAGGTCTTCAGAGGGAAAATACTTTCTCATGTGTCCCTGTGTGTCACAAAGGAGGGGTAGGACTTGACTGGACAGCCTTGAGGCTCAGAACTTCAGTAGCAGTGCAGGTGGAGGAGCCAGCCCCCTGGATCTGAGTTGCTCTGTTATCCAAGTTTTACGCTGCTGGTGGGATGACTGTGGGAGGGGGGACACAGCCTGCACAGTGCCTTCCTGGGAGCACTGGCTATGCTGGCTCCCTTTTCTGTTTGCCTCCAAAAAGTTAAATGAATAACTGGGAGGAGAGAGAAGGAAAGGAGGGAAAGAAGGAAGCAGCTTCCTACACCAAATAGTAAGATTCAAAAAAACCACTTAAAGCTGGAATAAGTCACAGCAGTCCAGCTGGTGGTCTGTGGGATGCTGCTGTCTGACCTGCTTGCTTTTCTGCTGTGGCCTTGCCTTGAGACTGGGGTGAAGGGGAAAAATTGGATGTGAAATCCAGCAGCTGCTGAATACTTCTGCTTATCCATGCAAATTGTCACCGTGCCCATGGTGGGGGAGGAGGAGGAGTTTGGCATTGCTTAAGCCTGGACACTGGCCTGTGGAGGTGCCCCAAAAATCAGCATCCTGCTCACGGCTTTGGAAGTACTCTGTTGACTCATTCTGAGTTTGTAAAAGAAAATGTTAGCTCTCAGTTGTGTGTGTGTGTGTGTGTTTCTGACAATGCATTATGATCACTTTTTCTGCTTTCCATTCTTTGGAAAGGACACAATTTTAGAGCAAGTTCTCCTCTTGAACAGAATAATG
The DNA here is from genome assembly GCA_013397135.1 of Pachyramphus minor. Lineage (NCBI taxonomy): Eukaryota > Metazoa > Chordata > Aves > Passeriformes > Tyrannidae > Pachyramphus > Pachyramphus minor. Next base: position 2,086,915 of record VYXB01010819.1, on the reverse strand, counting down.
TTATTATTCTCAGAGTACAAATACAGATGCTGTGAACTTCCACAGAAGGTGAATTCTTCGGCAGTACTGTTTCAAAAACTCCCAAACTCAAAATTACTTAAATTCTGAGTCAGTGTTTGGAGATGAAGAAGGTATGGTACTGTGGATAGAACAGATTAAGAGAAAACACTTGACTTCTCTGTGCACTCTAGGTTTTAGTTATTTTAATGTGGATCATGGTGTTTGGTTTCCTATGCAAAAGCAATTTGAAGCATTTAGAGGTTTGTACATGATTGATGATATTGCTATTTTTTGTTGTAATTTGTGAGGTAGTTCTTTTTAGGAAAATAGTGTTTAAGACTATATACTGAATTTGAAGGTTGTTCTTCACGGCAGTTGTGCCATGTGGTAGCAATATCAGCTTTCTGAACTTTCATCTACACTCTGTGACTGAGACAGAAGAACAGCAAATAGCTGTCTCCTGTGTCCTGTGTCATCCTCTCAGTTATAAAAACTGTGTAAAAAACCTGAAGTAGGTGTAGAAAGTTAAAAGCTGCATTCTGAAAAATCTGTTTTATACAGTATCCTAAATATTTGTGCTCAAAAATGAGACAAAATGGATTTTTAAATTTTTTTGCGGGGGAGGAGGGGGAGCTGTGCAAACCCAATTTCTCCTTCTGTCACCAAAAGTTTGTGACCCATGGTCTAAGCAATCAAGATGTCCCACCATGGAGGAGCTGCTGCATCTCCTTGCCAAGGCAGGTGTGGAGAGACTCACCACCTAGGACAGAGCAATTCCCATCTCCCTTGGATGCTGCTTATGGCAGCAGTGGAGTTGAATTGACACATCCTTTTCTACCTCAAATGCACCGTCATTTTACTTTACACCATCAGTGAAAGACATTATCTCACCCAGGTAAACCAAATTTGCCCTATTTAGTCAGTGAAGGGAGACGTTGTTTAATTCCTTTGCACAAAGTGAGCAGGATTCAGCAGCTCCAGCTCCAACACATCTTTTTTTTTTTCCTCTTCTCAGCAGGAGCTGACTATTGGCATCTCTCCCACAGCATCATGCCTTGTTGTTTTCTCTCAAGCAAAAACAACAGAAAAGGAAGATTAAAAGGAAGAAGTAGACAGATTTGAAAGAGGATCGTTAGCTCCAAGGTCTGATGGGACCTCCTTGAAAGTGTTCACAGCTCCGTGTCACCCATGCCAAAGTCTTACTGCAGTTTTCAGAACCTGTTATTATCTCCAACATATAGACACTGTCTTTCTCTTTTCCTTTCTCTGTTTGCTGTTTAACACAAACAGTTGCTCAGAGTAGATTTTTGTCTATTTAATTCTCCTTTTTAGAATTTAGTAATTAATTGGTGACATTCATGTGTTGTGTCGTGGTATGCTATTAATATCTCTGTTGTGTATTAGCTTTCTCAAAGCATTTGTATGGATGCATAAAAGAAGAGGAGTTTCCCCTAGTTTTAAGCTGATTTACCAAATTGAATGTCAGGCCAGGTTCACAAAAACTTCCAAAATAGGTGAGAGTTATAAATAAAACTGAATGTGTTACTGTTTTGGGGGAAAGCTGTGGAACTCAGTTTTTTCTTCCAGCTCAGCCCTAGAATAGACACATGCTGTTAGTTTTTCACTTTGAGCTTTTACATTCCAGCAGACCTCAAACTTAGCAAAAAGATAAGAAGAATTTTATGAACTGAAGAATGAGTTTCATGCAGATATGAATCAGCACTGATATCTTGGCTACCGTCATCATGTGAGTATGCTGTCATTGCAGCAGATATGATAAATTTGGGAATCTTAAGCTGAACACACTTGTCCACTGTGCTTGTGAGGCAAAGCAGGGAAAAGAAAATTTTTCAAATGCCAAAACCAGTATTTTCAGAGAAAAAAATATTTTACCTGTAGTCTCTTAATTCTGTTGTAAGTTCCATTCAGTCTTTGAGATGCAGGAGGACTTCTGGGGTTTTTGGGCACCAAGCCAATATAAATAACAAAAATAAGAGGAAATCGTAGAGCTGTTTTCTTATTGTTGATAGCACAATGCATCTTTTGTTGGGTTTCCTCTCTGCAGGACTCTCCCTGCTGCAGTAGGGTTGTTTACCTCTGTCTTCTCAAGGGCCTTGTTCTGAGGAGCTGCTTTCACAAAATGTACTAAAGGCTGCAAATTCTTGAGAAGACTCAGACAGATTTGATTGACCAAGTAAATGTAATTCTCAGTGACAAGAGAAAAATTAATTCCAGCATTTTTAGAGAGATAAGATTTGGGGAAGTTTATAGCATTAGTCTGTAATATGAGTCTTTATTGTCTACAGGCTTCCAGTCAGTATTTATAAAGAACCCTCTTCACTTTGCCCCCATTTTGAAGCACTTATTTTCCTCTCTGCTTGCAAAGATCTTAAAAAGATCTCAAGTCTTTGTACTTGAGATTGCTTTTGTTCAGAGTTGTCCAGTGTTTTCTCCCCTTTCATGTTTTCTGCACTGTTTGCTTTGCTGTGTGTGAACATGCAGCCTGGGCTGTGTGCACATCGTGGGGTTTAATGTAAAATTCTGGTGGGTGAAATTGTGCATATCTCCTCCTATTTTGCCCTTTCTTTTTAGTACGTGAAGGAACCAGCAAAAGGGAAAATGCTGTGACTAAACATTTAAATAAATCATAGATTTGTAGTTTCATAATCAGTTTAGCAGATTTTATTCTGGTTGATGTATCATATTGCATATTTGTATGTGAAAACGAAGAGAAAGTAGAAACAAAATTATATTTATCATCAATTTTGTTAATTACGGGAAACTAGTTCACAAATACACAGGAGTACTATCTTCAGCTAATCCTTTTTCTTCTTGTTTGTTTAATAAATTAGATGGATGTACCAAATAGCATGCTGCTGGGGCAACATTAATTTTATTATAGAATAAAAAGTAGAACTATTAGTCTCTGTTTCTGGCATGTTTGTAAGCTATCTGACCTATTTTCCTCTCCCGCCCTCCTCACAGTTCTTACCAAATTCCCCTCTCCCTATGCCTAAGGTAAAACTGTCTTACAATTAAACCAGCTGATAGCCAGCCCTGGAGACATTACCCAGTATCCTGGCAAATAGATAAGATATATTGTTTTATATATTTGTGCAACAGGGAGAGACAGCTTCGTCACTTCAAGCAAGGGAATAATCTGTTTACACTAGAGGAATAGGCTCACTTGGTTTTCTTCCCTTCGGTTGTGGAGATAATTTCAGGGGGCAATATTTGCCTCGTTTTTACCAACAGACTTGGCTGGATGGTTTGTTTTAAATTTATTACATTTTAAAATAAAAGTAGGCCAGGAGACTACAGTTCCCAGAATCCTCAGGAAGTTTGTATATGGGCTTTTAAAATTGAAGCATGGTGTATGTGATTAGGTTTTTGCTACCGCTTGACTTTAGGAGTTGGAAGTATCTGGGCTGTTTTTAAATGACATTCTCTGCAAAAAACCCCAAACCAACCAGAAGAGATCTGATACTTAGTGTTGTTTTGTCACTGAAGATGAAAACCAGGCCCTTAAGACCAAAAAATGTTTCATTAACAGTATAGTCATTCCAAGTCTTCGAAAATCATGACTGTTGTGAAAAATCTGTCTTGAGTCAAAAATCTTAGAACATATCAAAAGTCAGGATTCTTCTTTCCTCTGAACAACTCTTTCCTGCTTTCTGTTCCAGGCAGTTGATGATCACTTTTAGATTTTGGTACATTGAAAGCTAATACATTATTTAAGATGTTATGTGTGAAAATAAAAACAACCAATCAATATAGCACTTAATATAACACTACTCGGAATTTCTTTTTTGACCTTGACCTGTTATTTTTCACTAAGGGGCAGGTCTGCAGGGAAGGGCATGGGCAGACTAATTTGGAAGTCAACAAACTAAGTTAATGCATTCCAGCACTGCAGGTGGACGGAGCATCATGCTAATGGGGCCGCGTGGGCCAGGATGGATTCCAGTCAGACAGGTCAGAGTGCAAGAAAATGTCTCTGCCCACACCTTGAACTGCACAGGCATTTCTGTAGTCTGATCTTGGCCTGACTGACCATATACTTGGCCTGAGAGAAAGAATTGTCTCAGCAGCCCAGCTAGAAATGCAGCCCCATGTGGCCTGATACCCAATTCAACGCCTTAACCAGTAGACTGTGCTGTTTCCTCATTTCAGTCGTCATCAACCCCTATTTCTCTATTTTGTCCAGAGTCTTCAGCCTTTTGTCACACATTGAAAGCAAATTGTAAACTTCATCCTATTAATAGTCAATAGTGCATGTATAGTGAATTTTTAATGGTAGTGGAGGAGACTGTCGTTTGAGAAACCTCACAATGTGCTAAGATCCTAAAATACAATGTTGTCTTCTTTTCCACCATCCCTCTGGTTCATACGTTCTTTTGAGATGTGCCAAAACAAGTCTTAATCTCGGTCTTCAAGATTCTGTATTGTAGAGTGTGTTTCAGCTTAGCTAAGCTATCTGGGATGAATTTTTATTGCAGTGCAAGGTACTATTATTGTTCATGTGCAATAATAATGAAAATACTGATTTTTTTGGTTGTATTTTTTGAGCTTTGTATATACCCCAGAGGTAGATAGAGAGTTTGTGAAGAAAGGTTATATTTAAGAGAAATGGGTATCAGTGCTATGAGATTATACCCATGACAGATGGTTGTAACTAAAGCTTCATCTTGGTGCTGAAAAGCTGAATGAAACAGTATTCAGATTTTGAAGTAATGTTGGCTTCATTTCAATGGGACTTTTGCCTGAGTAAGAACAGACTAAAAACTCACTAATGATTCTAATTTTTTGTGTCAGCTTTGAGTAGATTTAAAAAAATTAAACTTTCTTTTTTCTTATTTTGGATTGATAAAATTCCAACAGAAAACATGGAGGGGTTGTTTGTTTGTTTGTTTGTTTAAGGAAATGTGTGCAACATTATGCCTTTGTTCACTGGTATGACAAGATCTAAAACAACATTGTTTTATTCTCACTGAAAAGCAAAACGTCTTATTGGGAAACATGAAAGAGTTGTTAAAGTAATTTCTTTCACTCTTAGTTTCAGAGTTGGTTGTGAACCTCAAAATTTTGTGAGGTTCAGTCAGAATTGTTACATAAAAGCTCAGATGCTAACCTTAAGCAAATCCAAATATCTTGAGGCTGGAAATCTCTACAAGAACATATTTCCCCTTGACTTGTCTAATACAATGAGTTCAGCGAGGCTACACCCTGGGGAGTTTTGGCCCACCATGTCGTGTGTGTGCTTTAAGTGCTTACACTCAGCCATGAGGGTATTTTTAATTTTATCTTGAGAAACTAAACTGAGGGACTTCACAAATGAATCCATCAGGAAGACAAGGTTAATTCTGGCCGCTGTTTGTGGGAGTATGGTGCCTTCAAATACCAACACTTTTTTTTTTTTCAGTGGTGGCATTTGGAAGAATAAATGAAGTGTGACTCCCGGCATCTCTTTAGTTGCCCTGAAAATGGAATGTCAAACAGCATATAATCATCTTCCTTGTTTAAAGAAAGAGGAGCAAGTGAGAGACCTAGTTTTCTATTTGTGTCAGTTTTTGGATGTCTTAATATTCTATCTTGTCTAATTTTCCAGAGAGTGATAATAGAGTTCCTGTCAAATTAGAGGTTACAGACTCTTTAACCTATGTCACAAAAAACCCCCTACATTACTTATTATTACCATGAATATAATCCAAATAAAAATTTAGTTTTTAATGCTGTTATGCTGAAGGTTGCATTCCAAGCATATAATTTTATTCATTATAAATATTAAAAATATTCAGCCTGACATTAGCCTGCTTGCTCCCCCATCGCTTCAAAAAAAGGCTGAATTTGATGTGGAGCAAACGTGTCTCTGCTTGGTCTGAGGAGCAGAAGTTCATCCTCAGCCCCCTGCACTGTCAGGACTGAGCAGGCACTGCCAAGTGCAGTTCCTGGGTTTAATTGATGTAGCAGAAGAGGATATTTTCAGGTGGACCAGCCTGGTGTAACCATCTTCCAGGAGGGAGCAGGGATGAGCTGGGAGGGTATTTTAAATGAAGTGTACTTGCCCCCTGTTGGGGATTTTCTATGAGAGGGCCCAGGTGTGGCTACACTAGAATTATAGCTTGCATCACTGAATTGCAGAGAGTAGTGCAAAGGCTAAAGTTTCTTTAAAATTAAAAAGCCCCAGCTCTCTTCATTGTAAGTAGAGCTGTGGCAAGTATTACCTACAGTTTTATTCTCATTTACGTGAATTCCAACAAATTTAGGCCTCCTGTGAAAGGGCCCTACTTTCAAGCTTATAACAAATGAGTAATGAATAAATGTATCTCATTCTTACGTATTTTTGGTTCAAAATCCGAAATCCCCAGGACTTCTGCACTGAAGTCTTTAGTGCCCAGTGTTCACAGAGATGCAAATCCAAGACTGTGGGGTTTTTTTTTGTTTTGTTTTGTTTTAAATCAGGTGAGTGTCACATGCTTCGATTTTGTAATGAGAGTTTTTGCACTGTCCTAATTAATACAGTGTGCCTGTCCTGGACCTTTGAAGTAAGTGGGAGTTCTGCCACCAATTTAAATAGGAGAAGGATTTGAGCCAATTTGAACAGAAGTTTTCACTTATCTTAGTGCCTAATCTTCTTTTTAAAGGGATGTGGGAGTATCAGCACCTCCTACGTAACGCTCAGCAGCGTGCAGAAGTGAACTAGTCTGGTCACTTATGGAGGCCCATTTAAAACCAGGAGGATTACTCAGGTGAGTGACAAGGCTTTGAGAACAGATTTTAGGAAAGTTAATTCAGAGTGCAAAATGACATTTAACCCATCTGTGTGAATATTAGCAGTTGAAGCAGGCCACAAAATCATTTAGAAATTGTAAGTTTAAAAAAAAAACCCCAATCGCCTTCTATATTTTTCTTGCGTTTGAGTTGTCAGGGTTCACACTTCCAAGGGTGGGTTTTTTTAAGCATCAGAGCTTGTAGCTCCATTTCTTTGTTAAATTGGAGCTGACATCCTCCAATAAGCAGAGCAGATCTGTAAGAATCTCATTATAAAATCACAGTATTTGACAACACTAGGTCTATGTAAATATGTGTGTATCTTTGCAGTGCTTTGTCCTTGGAGAAACGGGGTTGTCTAGACCTCTTCTATTGTCTCTCTGCATGGCAATGTATATCTCCACAGTGGCTGACCACATGTTGGCTGATTTATCAGGAAACTGGCAGACTCTTGACCGTGGGCTTAGGAGGGTTTTGTAAAAACTAAGGCAAATTTACTGTAAGATTTCTTCACTTCACTGGAAAACGTCAAGCATCTGTAAATTGAAGAAGGTACAGAACTCATGTTATCTTCATACTGTGTCTCTTTTTCTTCACTGAGTGCAGAAGGAGCCCATAAATACTGACTTCCTCCAGTCTGCCCTGTGTTCTTTATAGATTAACCCTGATTTTTCGCAAACTTCTGGTGAAATGATGTAGTGGAGTTTGTGTACTACTTGCATGTCTCTTCAGTCTCCATGCAATATTCACCTAACTAAAGCCTTGCAGAGAGCAGCATTAAAAACATGGTGTATTGTATTAGCTTTATGGAAGGACTTTCTGTCCTCCATTCCAAATGGTGTGTTATGTCACATAATTGACAAAGTTCTATTAATTTTTAATTTTAAGGGAGTCTCTTTCCCTTAGATACTTATTTCCAGACTGGTAATAAAGTAGCCATGGCTGTGGATACTGCTCTGTAAGGACAAACCTGGGAAAAAAAACCATTTTCTCTGGTGAATCTGTGGCTACTAGTTAAAATAGATCTGCATTTTAAAACATGACAATATTGTTTTATTTATGTTTTTTAAAATAAAATATTATTTTATACATTGTTTTAGGCAAGTCCAGTGAGGGGGGTTTTTTCCTGAAGTTTTTGTTTTGCTCTGTTGCATGGAGGCCAGCTGGTTTGCTAGCTTGAGTGACCTCACATTCCTTAAATGTACCCATAAATCAAGCCAAGGCCATGCATTAAAAGCTCTGGTCTGACATTAAGTCAAAGGAGGGAAAGTTTGATACATTGTGGGAGAAGTACAGAGCTGGACACTGAAGGCCAGATTTTTCAATCCTTGTATTTTCTTACTGAGAGTCTCTCAGAAGACTTGGAAGTCAACTGGACCCTCTGTTACTTAAGGTAAATATAGGTTAAAAAAACATGCCCTGAAGAACCAACAACTATTTTAAGTAGTGCAAACAATCTGACTTAAAAAAAAAAAAAAAGATAGTGAGATAATTAGTTAATACTTAATTACTTGAAAGTTTTGTTCTTGTGATATCTCTAATAAAGGAAGTTTGGCAGCATGTCCAAGCAGGTTGCCACAATGGAACATTTTGGTGTGATTTAGTGAAAAGTATGTAAAGCACCATGTTTGCATTAATAGGTTAGCATGTCATTGTATTTTTGGAAACTACTGATGTTTCTGGGTCACACAAGGATTTTGGTCTCTGCAAATATTTTGTTCCGAGAACCCAAGAAACGAGCAAAACTAGTTTGATTTTAGAAGCAGAAAGACAATAATGATTAGAAACATGAAAGTAAAAGACTTTTAAAAATTCCTCTGCTTTTTAAGGCTTCTCAGGTCCCTAGGAGAGTAATAGTGGCTAATTTAATACCTACTTTAAATATGGTAATTTATTCTTATTTACAAAAATAACTTGATCTAGAAACTGAAACAAACTAAAAAATAGTATTTGCAAGACTTAAAGGCACAGTATTGTTGATTGCTTATCACTACATGTGCTGAGGGATCCCTGTTAACATAGAGAACTCACTTTTTGCCCTTGTATGACTGAAGGCAGACTCAGACTTAGCACCATGGTGGCTGCAAAGGCTCTGCAGCAGAGGGGTGTGTGACCTGTGTTAAGGAGTACAAAACAGACATGCAGAGACAGTCTGGACCAGCAGCTTCTCTTCATCAATTAGGATGGAGCAGATAGACTTGGTCTGACTTGGGAGGGAGGGAAGGACTGCATGAATTCCTGGTGTTCCTACTGGCCATCATAGCCAGTAGATGTGTTTTAGGGCATGGCCTCATCTGCTTTCACTCAGTGCTGTACAGTCATGGCTGAATGCTCTCTGTAATGCTCCATGTCCTGTTTCCACTCTGTGGTATCCATCTAGATCTTGAATTTTTGCACAGTGTTCCCACGGTGAGTATCTCAAGATTTTACTGTTCTTTATTTCTACATTTCATAGAATTATAGAATCATAGAATCAGCCAGGTTGGACAGGACCTCTGAGATCATCAAGTCCAACCCTTGATGCAAAACCGCCCTGGTTACCAGATCATGGCACTGAATGCCACATCCAGTCTCATCTTAAAAACCTCCAGGGACGGAGAATCCACCACTTCCCTGGGCAGCCCATTCCAATGTCTGATTACTCTCTCTGTAAAAAATTTCTTCCTAATATCCAACCTAAACCTCCCCTGGCAGAGCTTAAGACCATGTATTTAAGGTATAAGGTATTAGTACAGTATTTGTTTAGGGCATTAGAACATTTTTAGGGTATTAGAGCATTATTTAAACATAAACTTATTATGTGATTTCCAATCCGCAGGGACTTACTACAAGGTAATAACAACGAAGTATCATGGAAAAGTCTAGTTGTAGTAACTTTAGGTCAATTGTAATTTACCTTAGGTTGAAAGGGTATATATGGAGACCTTAACTGAATATCGGTAGCAGGAGTCCACAGAATTATAGGTAAAATAAATGACATTATTCTGAGAATGGATCCAAATTAATACCTCTCAAAGCTGAAATACTTCTACTTTATTGAGCTACTGAGGCATTTCTAATGGCAAGTCCAAATGAAATGTTAAAATTTGGGAATATTTCAGTGCGATTTGACTGGCAAAATTGAAGCACTTACAGTTCAAAATAAATGTATTTTAAATGCTCTGATTAAAGAGATAAAATACATGGAAATGCTGTTCACAAATAGGGGTTATTCCAAAAGACTGACTTAAGGCTGGCTTTCATCTGTTCCTCTCTCAGTGGGGAAGGATGTGGGTAGAAGGTGGTTCAGAGGCAGTGTTTAGCTTAGGTGCTCTGAATTATTCCGTGAATAAGCTTTTATCTCTTTAGTAGTTATGAATAACCAAAGAAGATTAGCTTCCTGGTGCTTGAAGTAACCTTTTTGAATGTACTCCTCATTATTGATGATTCCTGACTGATTTCTCCACAAGAATAGAAGTTGACACCTCTTGCAATTAAAAGCACAGTAACAACAAAATGGAAATCTTCCTACTTAAAATATTGTTTGGCCTGTATCAAGAAGTTGTCCTTTTTCTGTACTAAATACTCTCAACACTCTCCTTGTCAAATGTCTTTTATACAGCCACTCTCCAAGTAATTGTTTCATATACAGAATAGAACATAGCTAAGAGCAGTTTTAACACTTATGCATGTTTTGTGTTCCTTCAACAGATGGGGAAAACCCTGTAACAGGGTTTGTATCCGTAGGTAAAATGTCCTTTCAGATGGATAATAAGTTGTAAAATAAAACATACCCAGAAAAAAAAAAAGATAAATTATGAACACTAATAATTAAATGCATTACTGTTGAGAAAAATAATTTTTTAGTACGGATGATGAGCCAAATAATTCTTCAACGCAGCACCGCTGTATTAAAAAAGATCCTGTTGATGGAACTATATTGTGGAGTAAGACCTGACTCTGAATATCCCAAAATTTTACTGTCTTAAACTACTTCACACTGCTGCGGGGAAACTAGTTTATAATACCAAACACCAGATGTTTCTTTCTGCCCTTGCACCTCCGTTATTTGCACTTTAACTTGTGCCTTTGCAGCTACTTGTGAGTCCATGTAAACTGCAGTCAGGAGCAGCCTTCATAGAGTGGCTTCAGCACCAAAACCCTATGGTGGTGGTGTAAAACTTTAATATAACTTGAAGAGCAAAAGAAGAAAACAACCTGGATGTGGATAAGGAGATAGAGGGAAACATAAAGAAAAATTATAGTAGTCAGCACTGATTGCTAGCATTTTGGTCTTAGCATTTTGGTTTGGAGCACTCCTGTGGTTTTGAAGAAAATCTCCCTGGTCTTTTTTACTTAGCATATGTCAGCTTGGTTTGAAGAATGGTTTTGGTTTGTGTTGAACTAGAGTCCTCTGGAGGAAAATAAAATAGGAGTTCCTGTGCAGAAACACACCGCAGATGCTCTGAGCAGTGATAGAAATACAAGGATCTAAACCAGTGGTTGGTCCCTTGAGACAAAAGGGAACTACATGCAAGATTCAGTACAGAGGACAGGGCTGAATCTAGTCAGTAGTAGACCTGAGCCCCAGATAATGTAGATGAAGGTGCCCTGGTATCAACTGCTGTGATCTAGTGCTCTGCCTCTGTTGCACCAAATTGTTTGCTAATGTAGATATACTTACAATAGGCAGATATCTTAATACACCAGCTGCCCAGCAGTCAAGTTATCCTTTGTAGACATCAAGGCAAGTAAGGAGCCCTGACAGAAGATTTGCAGGAGGACAGTAAGGTAGCCGTAGTTAATATAATTTAGTTAATTCATCTTGATAGCATGCTCAAGAGGAAAATGCTATCACCCCATTATCCGGGAAAGGAACTGGTCTAAGAACTGGAATGGCTTAGCCAATTTGACACAGGCAGCCTGGAATTAGAACAAGGAGTTCTGAGTGCCCAGCCCTCTACTTATTCATCTTCTAACTACCTTTGCTAAATGCTGGGCATAGACATTCTCTATGTATTTGCAACTGGGTTCTTAAATGGATTTTAAAGTAACTGTAAATAGATTAGCCATGACCATGTAAGACATCACTTCTCTCACTTCTTTTAGCTGCTTTCTTCAGTTTTTCTTTCTGTCTCTGCCCCAATTTTTCACACCTTGTTTAGACTTGTGTTTACTGTAACTACTGTTTCAAGTTTCCTACCTCCTTAAGACCACAAAGCACTTCAAGAAAGGATTTCCATGTATTATATTTTGTTCTGAAAGCCTTATCTCATACAGACATATTTGCCATTTTCTTTTTTTTCTCTCTCTATAAAAAAATAATATTTCAAGCCCATTATATATGCAGCATTCTGCTTCCATAGCCTAGGTTAAGATCTCTTTCTGAAACTGCAGACAATAAAGCATTTTCTTTAAGAAAAATTAACAATGTGATAAATGCTGATGCAGTGTTTCCCCACACTTAATTATTTTTTTCATTGTTTACCATAATTTTGTCAACTTTCCATATCATTCCCCACAATGCTTTGTGCTAGATTTTCTTTGAAAATTCCTTTCCTCTGAACTTACCATGAACTTGTCTCTAAAATACGGCCATAAAATGCCACCAACAAAACAAAACAAAATCTTCTATTCACTAATAAAAAAACCACCCCGTCTCCCTCTCATCTCTCACAAAAAAGTAAAGAGAAAAAGTAAAAGAAAAAGACGAAATTTATATAGAAAAATAGTTTTAAATTGCAATTATGAGGCAGAACATGAAGGCTGAGTAGAAAACTGGAAAAATCAATTGTGAGGCTGTGGTTAAAACCATGGACAGACTTTGTGCTTCATTCCATTTATTCTCACTGTACTGATGGCTATTTAGTGGGTAATGTCAGAAGTGTTGGGATTAGACTTGTTGTGATTTAGGGGGAGGCGGAGGATTGTGTTTCTTGAGATGCTCTGTGGGAGGGGAAGGATTATACATGTGCCTTATGTAATGAGGAAGAGTCTGGAGAACTTGCCTGTCTACAAGGAGGAGGTGGGAGGATTAGCTTTTGATGTGAAGTCAAGGGAACAGCCCTGGTCTTGATCCCTGGAGAAGGAAATCAGAAATACTTTACCTTCCTGTATGTCCTGTTTTGTATATTAGAGGAGGGATTTTTGTTTGGATTTTTGTTTTAAAGGTGGAAAACATCTGGAATATGGGGAGGCAGGAAGGCAAGGCATGGTTTGGGGAGGGTGGATTGTGCCAGTGAGTAAGGGGAAGGTTTACAACAGAGACCTGGGAAAGAGCTTGATTTGCAGGTTGAGCTATGTGGAACTTGGATTTCTGAGGATGGGATGTCCTCGTGGTCCTCCAGAGGAGCAGGAAGCGGGGTAGGGAAGTCCCAAGGTCAGGGTTTGGCTCCTGTAGGGATGCCCTGTGATGAGGGCTTTCACCTTGTTGGAACAAGGCATGGTGACACAGTTTGGGCCAAACAGCCCTTACCCCAGCAGGGCTCAGAGGCAGTTCAGGAGTCACTGCTGGCTGGAAATGTCTCCTTCAGAATGCTTCAGAAAGTCTGTCCCTGTGGGCTTTCCTCTGTCTCCCTTGGGACTCCCTTGGTTGGGGGAGCGCTGGCAGGGGGGTCGCTTGAGCAAGCCTCAAATTCCCTGTTTGGTGGCAGTGAATGTCCTTCCCCCTGCTGATGGCCACTTACTTTTCTTACCATGGGGAATTCAATCTCAAGGAAACATATCAAGAGTCATGGGAAGCTGCATGGGGAAACTGGATGGGTTTTGTTTTTTTTTTGTTTGTTTTTAACTCTGCTCCTGCTTCACCAACCAACAAAAGGTGTGTTGTTTCGAACTACAAGTAAGGGCACGTCCATCCCAGCAGATGGAATTGTGAATTAAGACTCCACAGTCAATGAGGATTCTGGCTTTGAAAACTTGTGCAGGAGCTACATTTTCAAAGTGATTGAGTGATTGCAGTTTAAAAGATTTTCAGAGGCAGTTGCAACAGCCTAAGAGCATCCACACAGAAAGTTATGGCTCAGCTGATATGTAACCCATTACACTGTGGTAAGTGTCTTCATAAGTGCGTTTTTCCTGAACATATTAACATTCATCCTCTGTAATGTTGGGTTTGTGCTTCGTACAGCTGAGTAAAGAAGGCAAGGATAGTCTGAAAGAATACCCCCAGGAACTAAGTATCAATAAATCAGAGCCTGGATGCTTTTATATTCTCTTTCTTTTTGCCAAATGCCACTTAGACTATAATAACACTTAATTATGAAATTTAACTGTTGTGTGGTGCTTTTTACTCACAGATTTCAAAATACTGTATCAGAGTGGTAAGTTACTATTACTTCTGTTTTGTGGGTGGAGAAATTAGAACAGAAGTACTTAAGATCACCCACCCAAATAAGGCTCAAGCTGGAATAATACATGTCTATATTTTTACTCTGGATCCAGTATGTTATCCTTTGAATCTGGATAGTGTTTTCATAAGTGTGAAATTTTGAAGAGTTCCAAGGAAAGGACTAGGTTCGGGATTTGCTGATTGTTGGGGGATCAGAGCTGAACCTAAAGATCTCCAAGGGTCAGTCTTGACTTGCATATTCACAGAGAGTATGCAACATGTGGTTGGACAGTTTCTCCCTTTCTCTTGTGCTTGACCCTGTTTTTGGAATGAAGCTAGGAGGAAAAGGGATGTCAGGTCTGGCTCAGGTTAGACTGAACCCCACTTCCTCACTTTGTCTGAATTATGTAGAGAATCTTCATAAGATTCTATATTGATGTTTGTGGAAGCCAAACAATTGCCTGAGAAACATGTACCTTGTAAAAGGAAGTGTTTTCAGGTGCCTGATATTTGTGTTTGGACCCAGGTTTGGAATTATTTTTATTTTCTGCATAAAACCAGCAATACTTATAGTTGAGAAGTTGTGGAATGTACCTATTTAGAGTCTTGGAGAATTTATCCCCACCGATTTTGGGAAGCAGAAATATTTTCTCTAAAGAATTATTTATGGTGAACTATGAAAAACAAATCATACTTTATTGCATCATTTTTGTAGCTCAGAGAAGGTGTCATAAGTAACTGGGTACAGGGTGAGGTCAGTGGTTTTGCAAAGAGATGACAAAGTCCACCGTACGTGTTTTATTGCCTGTGGATTTACAGTAGCTTCTGTTTTCCTTGGTTTTTTTTTTCTCTTTCTTCACTCACTATTGAAAAAAAAAATTACAAAAAGTTTCAATATATAGTAGTTAATTACTCTATTACAGCTCTAATTAAATTCTTGGAGACTCTGCACAGTATGATGTCCATGCCAAGAGGGACATAACCCGTCCTTAAGTGAATACATGTTCTTGTCAAGTTAACTTATCTGCATTTTACTCACATGAAATATTCCTCATCTCCTGCTTCTTGACACACGTGACTGATAAATGTTTTAAAGGCACATTTAACATTGATATTTTTGTCATATGAAATGACAATGGCTTCGATAATTCCCAGATTTTATTTTATAGAAAGTGACACGCTGTGTGATGGCAAACTCCCCAGACCATAATGCAAGCCACGCACTGGCAGGAACATATATTACATCAAAACTTGGTCTGTGTGTGTTTCAAACCTAGACTTCTAATCTTTCAGCCACATATGAGTAGTTACACCTGAAGAGTGTTAATATGACAACACTTCTTACAAATACCAGGGATATTCAGAATAGCCACAGCTCAGGTTTTGTTATCAGCTCTTCAGTTTGCTTTGAGACATTTAAAGAAGAGGGATTTTTTCTTACTTTTTTGTAATCAAGTCATCTGAGGAGGGAGCTATATCAGAAATACAGATTTTTATCAAGTCGTTTGCAGATTTAAATGAAGTGTTATGTAGGATTTTATTAATTCTACTTTTTTTATCACACATCTGTCAGGGTCACAGGTAATTTCTTTTTGTTCAAATCTTTAGATAAACGGTCATTATTGTGTGTGTGTGGACAAGTCTGTCTCAAACAGCTTTACTCCTGAGAGAACTTTTATAATCACAAACCAATAATTTTGTTTTCACATTGAAATAGATGGGAACAATCATTCTGCTTGACCTTAGAGTTCCATTAGATCAGGTGTCTCCAGGAATTATGCGTATGTGTGCATCTTAATGACAGTGAAATTCAGCTGAATGAGCTTTGTGTTGGCATCATTATTCATTTGATATTAAGCTTTTATATTATACCATGTTAACAGTTCTGACTTTGGCCCTGATTCAGCTTGGTATTTAAGCACCTGGCTAAACTTAAAGGACTTTAGTAAGCATTTGCCCAAATGTGTAAAACTCGGCACTTGCTGAATATGGGCCTGTTTATGTCACAACTCAATACTAATGCAGTATTTAACAAGTATGCTACGTTGGCAGCAAGCAGATGGACTCACATGTATAGTAGCTGTATCTGTATCATCATATGCAGCTTCATTTGGGAACACTGCAAATACTGCAGAGCAGCCAGATCCTGACTCTTGATGGACATGATAAGCAGAAAGAAATAGTTTATACCATTAAAATAGTGTATCCCAGGCTTGGTTAAAAATGTAGTCGTGCACTTTGATGCTTCAGTTTGACTTTTTACATGAATTGTAAATTGTAAGCTTTGGACTTAAATGGATGTTCAAAGCTCAGAAATTGCTTTGTTCAATTTATGATGGCCCATAGTGCTGACCAAAACACCAATGAAAAATGCATGCAATGGTTTGAGGGTTTATTAATTTATTGTACTGTCTGTGTCTTTTCCCATACTCTTAGCTGTGCATATTTTTGGTTCATTTTATATTTTCCTGTATGGGTCAGTTTGAGAGACAAGTTCTACCTCTGAAGTTAATATTGATGACGATTTCAATGTATTAAAATATTATATTGCCTTCCAAGCTGATGACATGATGCCAAGTAGACTTAACTTACTGCAGTAAGTAAACAAGTGGCAAGTCTGTCATGAGCACGTGAAGCAGAGATTGGCTTTTTTTATGAATGCAGAGATTATGCAGTAAAATGTCCTTGAAGGTGAGGGAAAACTGTCACAGACATCTCTCAGGAGCCAGTGAGAATTTAGCTAAAGACATTGGAATTGAGTCTGTAGCTTTGCATGGACAAATGTTTTAAAGAATTTGATGTGAGGGATTTTTGGGATTTTGTCTTTTTCTGACCTTAGGCAAGAATTTTTGAAAAAGTAATTGCTCTCTTTTGCTGGTCAGCTTCACTTCCCAGTTTTCACCAAACCATCATCCCTGTTTCTGTTCTATTTTCTGTTCAAGCTGAAAAATAGTCAAGTCAAGGGGGGTTATGCTGATTTAAGTGTCACCATGTTGATTTGTTGAAAGTTGAAAGTACTGCCCATTGTACTTTTCAATAATCTCTGTTCTTGTCTTTTCCTGAATCAGAATGAAAAAGGAAGCTTTCAGGAATTTTAACTTAGAAAAAACGAAACCAAACCAAACCAAAAAGCTCACTCTCCCAGAAGTAAAATCCAACCTTAAGAGAAAGACATCACTTTGGAGTAGTTCAGAGTCCAGACATTAATGTGCTCCCACAAGACATGTGTAATCATGGTCCAGGGTTCTCACCCGAAGTAGGGTTTGAACTTGCAGCTTAGGCGAGCATCCATCCCTGTTGGCCTGTGTGGTGGTCTGGGTGTTTTTTTTCCTCCCCCCCCCCCCAATTAAAATGCATTTAATTGAAAAATTCAGAGTAAGTAGTATTGCTGGGTAAATTTTGCTTATCCAATTAGGTACTCAGTACAGTGTTGGGATGGGAGATAGAAAAGTTGCAGCAACTGAACAAGTAAATTGTTTTAGCCTGTGAGCAACAGACTCTTACCACCCCTTGGGAATCCCTGGAACTCCAGAAGAAGAGAATCTGCACTAGGAAACTGCCTTGCAGGGCTGTCATCTGCAAACTGAATTCTTGCTGTAGGGAAGAA
The DNA here is from genome assembly GCA_013397135.1 of Pachyramphus minor. Taxonomy (NCBI): domain Eukaryota; kingdom Metazoa; phylum Chordata; class Aves; order Passeriformes; family Tyrannidae; genus Pachyramphus; species Pachyramphus minor. The sequence goes on along the minus strand of VYXB01010819.1, from coordinate 2,069,228 downwards.
TCAGCACTAGAAACACATGTAACTGGTGACCTTTGATTTTATTATTTCTTCTTAGACTTCCATAAGTCTTTTTGGTACTGTTTTTATGCAGAAGAAAGTACTTTCCCTGGTATTGCACTTCAAATGGTATGTAACTTCACTGCAAGTGTAGTATTGTTTCCTTGCCATGTCATTTATTAGTAGGTTTTTCCTTTCTTTAAATGGAAGTTATTTGCCCTGGCAGAATGAAATGCCACTTTCAGAACTGGAGATCCAGTCTGCATTTTATTGTACCAAAGCATAAAAGAGATCAATTCTCTTTGCTCAGAGTCTTCTGTATTGAAGAACTGTCCCACAGAGCAAGGTTCTGACCTTGGCTTGGCTTGGAGGTTTCAGTTTTATTTTTTCAGGGGCAATCTGCAGCTTTGCTTTCTCCGTGAGTCAAAGCACACTGAAAGAAGGGAAAGATTTCCAGTGACTTCTGTAGTTGTTGTATCAAGTGCTCCATCTGTTTGTTACAGCTGATGGGAATCTTCACTTAGGGCTGTCTGTTGGGAATTGTCTGGGAGTGGTAAAGGTGTTTGTTTCCCGATTGTTTGTGCAGAGTCTCGTGTGGTGAGGCCCTGGTTTTGGTTGAGGACACTTAAGAAGTAATGAAATACAAATGATGTCCAGGAGTAGCGATTTACTCTCCTGTTTTAATACCTGTGAAATTGCTGGACCAAACTGGGAGCTTTGGGATAGCTGCCTTAAGTTATGACAGACTAAATCAGAAGCTTTTCCTTTCCTCTTTCATTTATCCTTTCCTTCTTGCTTTCCCCCTTTGCTTTGAATATATTTGTTGAAATAAATTATTGCCACACACAACCTTTTTTAGTGTTGGTTTTCAAACTCATTGTTCCTTGTTTCAAGAGGAGCATTTCACATGAGGTCCCCATTCAAAGTGAATATATATGATAAGGCAGATTGTTTCAACACTTGCTTGCAAGGCCAATAAAAAGAGATGCTATAGTGCAAATTACCCTTGCAAATGCTCTCTAAAAAGCTAATAACATTTTTCCCCCCAAAGGATAGTTCCCAGCCATAAGGAGAGTTTCTCTTTCATGTTCATTTGCCACACAGATTTATAAAATGATCCCAAATCCTTGCATAGGCTGTGAGGGATTGCGGCTTTGAACTGCTGAATTGGAAAAGCTATTAATGGAAGAGGAAAAGTTTTCAATTTCAGTCAGATTGGGTCAGGATGGTATAAACTCAGCCCTCCAAGTTTTGGTGTAAGATGGAAGGCTGTTTCTACTTTGTTGATAATTTCTATAGTAAGATTCATAAGGTTTTCTATTTAAAGGCATGAAATGAGATGATAAGAATGTAAGGGAAAATCATTAGCATATTCACTGCTTTATTTTATTTTATTTTATTTTCAAGTAAAAACAGTCGTTTTAATTTGCTTTCTGTGGAACATGGTATAATTGGAAACTTTTCAAAACCAGAACTATTAGGCAAGTGGACAAAATCTTCAGAGAGGAGGTCCAGCCATTCTGCACTGGAGCTTGTCCTCCATGCAGACCTGTGGGCATTGCCAGGGATGGTCATTTCCCTGCTGACTTTGCTCTGGCACGTGGTATTTTCCCCTCCTGTGAAATCCAGGACAGTTCTCACTCATGTTTAGCCCCACAGTGACTGGAGGCAGGAGGTGGGCTGCCTAACCCCCAAGATCAGCAAGCTGTGTCCCCAAGCCTGCAAAAGCCCTGGAATTCTTCCACCCGGGGATGGTTTCCAGCTATGCATGCTTTCCCTTTTTAATCTAACCTGCAGTGTCTCGGTGATTGCAAAGGGCTTCGAAAATCGGAGCTCAGCCAAATTACTTCTCCTTCATGCCATTTTGACAGAAGGCTTTCACAAAAATTAAACAGTAAATAACTCCTGTGAAATTGCGTCTTGTATTTACTGCTTTTGGTGATGGTGGGGTAAGAGATCAAGTGAAAGCCAAGCAAGCTGAATTTGTGTGTTTTTGCGAAGAATGGCATCCACCAACCTTTTCTGCAGCACCACTCTACATGCCCTGGGTATATTGGGAGGGGGACTCTGTCCTTAAACATATATAAAAGTACTTAATATATATATATGTTAAGCACTGGTTTTGGAGCAGTGGCTGATCCTGACAGAAACCTGGTGGTACCAACTCTCAGTTGTTTCCAGCCTCTCTTGAATTTGAAGGGGTAGTAGGGAAGATTTGCCTGTAAAAGGTTCCACAGCCTTACTTTGCATGCACTGAGTTAGATGGGACTGCTGAGGTAGTGGCTGCTGTTTCCACTCCCGTAACTGCCCATGACATGCTCTTGGAAGCAGAACACGTGTGGGGCTGTGTCCTTCGGATGGAGCCAGCCCTGTCTCCTTCCCCCATTTCCTTTCTCTTTTTAATCTGGTAACTGACCACTTAATCTCATTTATTATCTTAGTAATTGAAACTGAGAATGCCTGTGGCAGGTAAGCCCCTGCCTCTCTGCTCTCACTCTGGTTTCTCCCCACCCCTGCAGCCCTAAAAACGCAACCCTTCCCCCTCTCGCCGTTACAGCAAGCCCTAAGCACAAATAACTCTCAGAAGCCTGATGCTGCTATGTATTTGATTTTGTTTGCAAGCTTGTCTTATGACCAGCTCTCAGCGTGGGAAGAAGCAGGGAGTGGGGAGATGGAGAGAGAGAGAGTTGTTGCAACATATTTTAACATATGTGCTTTAGGCCTCTTGGTGGACTCCCTCTTGGGAAGAGGGGAGGGAGCATGCCCCTAAGCAGTTGGTTGGCTTTGCTTGTTTCTATAGCAGCCTGAAGGAGGAAAATCATGTTTTAGCACTAATATATTCAACCAAAAACCCCTAACAATTACAGGAAGAGTCTTTTTTATTATTATTAAAGAAATTGCATTAAAGATGAATGAGCATATATTGGAATAATTATGTTTTAAGGTGTGTAACATTAAAAGGTACTGAATGGAATATCGACTGTTTTGTAGGAACAGTAATAATGAGATTTCTGTCACCTAATCTTACAATAATTGGGTTATTACTATGCAAATTAAGGTATTACTTAAAAAAAAGAGGAGGTAAGACAGATCCTTAAGGCAGCCATTTATCTATCCTTAAAGCTATGCTGTCGATTCTCTTTAGGCTGAAGATCCTTTTTTAAACAATTTGGAGATGCTAATTTCATTATTTTTTCACCTATGTTTCCTACTAGAACGTTTTTTATTCTCCCCAGGTAGCAGATCAGGAGTGGTGGTTTTTATACATTTTCTAGTCTCTTATGGATTCCTTTAGGAATAATTAGATCAAATAGCTATGATTATTACCTTTTTGTTCCCTCTTTCCTTTAAATAAAATAATGATTTGTGTATTTTGCCTGAGATTTTTTATAGCAGGATCACAGAAAATATACATAAATTATTTTTATCCTACTTTTCCTTCAGCAAAGAATTATTGAGCAGCTTGTTACAGTTTTCTTGATTTCCATTAGCTATTCAAGTTTACTTCCTGGCCAATTATTGGCATGGATGAGGAATTGAGGAGTGCTCAGCATTTGCATTTTTTTTGTTTGAGACTTTGATAGCTTTTATTGGATCCACCAGAGGCCTGGTGGCATTTGCTCTGTCCCTGATTTTTAGAGGTAATATTTAAGATTGGGCTGCTGATGGGATTTCCCTTGTTCCAGTGCGAGTCGCAGTTCCTTTGTAAGGCATAATATTTGCAGAAATTTTGTTTGTGGGAGAAAAGGTGCTCATAAGGGCTTTCTGAAGCCTCGGTCTCTGCGCTGTGAGGGCCACTGTTATCTGAGGGAGTTCAGCTCCAGCTCGTGGGGTTATACCCAGAGGTGCTGCACTCGCACTTCTGGTTGCAGAATATGTGTCCCCAAGGAGGTGCCAAGCACTTGTAACTCCCACTGGCCTCAGCATTCCCAGCCTTACGTTTGTATCAAGCATATACAAGTGTCACTGCAATAATCCAGAATTTTACTTCCTCTGTCAGCAGTTTACTCGGGAAAGCAAAGCAAGATTTAGCAGTTGGGTTTCCAGTAATTATAGTGTGTTACTCCATCTCCAACCCTCCTGTAGTGGCTCCTTTGGTCTTTTTTTTTCTAGAGAGTGATTGCATGGTGACTCTCACTTTTTTTCCTGTTTGGTTCACTGCTCTCCCACTCCGTATTGAAGCCTGGTTCTTATTACACTTAGTTTTAACACTTTCAGATGTTTCTTTTTATGGTTTTGTTTTGGTTTTTTTTCTAATGTGTGACTCCCAAGACAAGTGGACAACTATAGACAGCCAGAAAGGGCACAGAATTATCACTTGAAATCTTATCCCATCATAGGCAACAGCTTCCTCTGTGGCTTTCTGCAAGGAGCTAATCTCTCCTCATTTTCTGTCTTTAGTATAAGCGGAATGTAAGTATCTATAAAATTCACCAATCCTATGGATATTCAAAAAAAAGGATATTATGCCATTATTTACCAACTTATATAATAGGTGAATAACAGCATAGTAAGAACACATTTATTGGTTAAAAACATAAATTAAGCAGAGCTCTTTTTTCATTAAAAAATTTTATTAATGATGTCAAGTAATTTTACAAAGTGCACTTTGATTATACTCTGGATTTTGCAACACTGTGAAGTATTTTGTCTTATTTGTGGCAGCGGTTTGAGGTGCTGCCTGTGGAAGGGGAGGGAGTTTATGTGATGCGAGTTACTTCCAGTCCACGCCTCATGCCACCGTCTCTCCCCTGAAGCTGCCTGTATCATCTGTTAAGGAGAAAGCTTGGTGAAAGCTGTGAACTTCCTCGATGCCCTTGAACATAAAAACAACTAACCACACATTAGCAGTGATGTGGGGGTCACACTTGCATGTTTCATGGTACCTGCCATCCATCCAAGAGGAAATTGTTAAGCTCTTAGGGATTCACAAAGAGATGAAATCCTTTTATTGACTCTTAACTGACAATTTCTCCCATGCTCAGTGTATTAATTCTTGCTTGATTAACAGCTCTGGAACAAACTGAGCTGTTGACCTTGTGGACCTCAGGTTGTTTGACTTAATAATCAGGAAGTCTGTCTGTTTGGGTGGGTGTGCCTGAAAAAAAGGAGTTGTAATCTGAGTTTAGATCTGCATCACAACAGCAGACAGTGAAAAAACCCCCACAATAACAGAAATAAGATGTCTAGAATAAAAGACCTGTGCAATTTCTTCCTAGAAGGTCCATATTAAACAGCACCTGGTAACCTCTAAGCCTTTGGAACATGGTTGAACTAGCTGCAGTGAAATAAAATAATGCTAAACTGTTTTTCAGAGCTCATAGTTTAAAAAAAATTATAAATGTTTGAAGCTCAAAAAGATGATTTTATTTAAGATTTCAGTTTAACACATATGCATCCTGCCCTGGTGATTGCTAGTGGTTGCCAGGAAGTTCTCCAAGAAATCTGCAAAATGTCTAGTCTGTGTAACAGACGGGAGAACTGGGAAAATTGTGTGAAAGTCCAGAGAGTTTGAGATTTCTTTCTCTCTTTTCTCCAGAAGGAGTTTTGGACCATTTAGATAAGAAGTGTGAAGCTTAAATTCTCTCTCTGCACCCATTTGAACAAAACCTCTCAGCCTTCATTGAGTCTGTTCTTCCCTCGCAGTTCCAGGTTGAGAACAGGGTGAACTCCTAAGCAAGCTGTGCTTGGCAGAATTGATGAGAGAACAACATAAGCATTCCTTAGGCAGGAACTGACATTTGAGCAGCTACTTAGGATGTTTTGGTTAGTACTGCTGCTATATTCCATAGTGTGGAAGACCTGTGGGATAACTAGCTAGACAGGAACATATCCTGACTCTGCCATGGCCTCTATGACACATCCTGGGAGTGCCCGCACACCTAATGGAATGATGGGGATCCCACGGTGGCATAGTTGATAAGAACTGCTACACCAAAGTTGCATTTCCTCTTTATTGAGTGGCCATTACTCTTCTGACTGGAGCCATGAGTTCCTATAGTAGGAACAGATTGGAGTAATAGGAGAAAGGAGACCCTCCCAGCTTGATTTTATATCTGCTTCAGGTTCCTCCAGCTTCATGTGCCTCAACACCTGGCTGTACCTTCACCTCTTTTAACTCCATCTCTTCCAAGGGTCCTTTCCCAAAACACCACCCTTCTCTGTGCAGGCCCAGGCTACCTCTGCAAGTCTGGGGAAAATCAGAGCAGCAAGGGCTGCAGTTGCTGACCAGTGACTGATTTAGCTAAATGCTGACACCTGAGCTGAGGTGGGCCCATAAAAGCTGGGTCTGTGCAGGTGTGCTCTTTCTGTGGGTGTGTGTGCTGGGAGTAAGGAGAGGAGTGTTGATGCCAATAGAGAAGAGGGCTGCAGGACCTCTGCAGGTACTTATTTTTATTGCTGTTTTTCTTGGGTTATTTTACTGTTGGTCTCTTCAAGCTGTTATAGACTTATTTGTTAACAATTACTAAGTAGGAGGTGTAAATTTGGTGTTGGTCTCTGATGAGCTGAACTTGTTGGTACGTAGTTTTACCAGGCAGATGGAATGAGTGGTGCTTCATTGGTTTTTTTCTGTTAAAACCCATAGTGTTGATTTTTTTAAGTCACTTTTTGAGGTGTTTGCATATACTGAGCCTAGAAGTACTCTCATCTTTCCTAATGCTTTTGACTTTAATTGTAGATAGCCAGAAATTCCATTAGATATTTTATAGTCTGTCTCTTTTTAAAGGCAAGTATCAAAACAGAAAAAGTTCTATCCCATCAACATGTCTGAAGTCACTGCTGTTGAGTCTTCAGTAGCAGACGGAAAAAAGGTTTTAACAGTTGCAAGTTGAAGCAAAACTGGCTGAAATGTGCGTTTAGATAGAACGAGATTGGTTGGGAGTAAGATGTGGGAGTCATCAGCACAGAGGTGGTGAATTGAAGCCATCATTCCTCAATGATGTGAAAATGCAGAGCTATAATGCATATAATTGCTCAGATACTACAGGGACATTAAAAATACACAATGTTTTATGTAACATAGCAATTTGTAAAAATGCAGTAGCAGTTAGTGTGAGGGGAGTGGGAAACCCTATAATTATTTGGGATATGATGTTAATAGATCCGATAGCAAGCTCAGATGCAGGTCTAAATAATTCATTTTTGGTGGTTACTTTTTGCTGGCTTTCGTCTTTTCTCTCCCTTTATATTTCTTGTGTGAAACTCTGTCACTTCTTTTCATTCTAACTTGCTGGTAGGTGATTTCACCCTCCAGTGTGATGGCAGGCAGATGTCTCTCTCTGCAAATAATATTCAGTGCTGTTCTGTCACTTGGCCACTGAGCAGTGTTGTAGCAGGAGGGCAGTTGAACTTGCTGTGTGATAAGTATTAGTGTGCTTTGCCTCTTCTGGTGTAAGGTTTGTGATTCCAGGCTTGCTCATGAATGTGCTTTTTCCCAGGAGACTCTGCAAAGCACTTGCTGAGGCACCAGGTCAGCTGTTAAAAGCTAATTCTCAAATGGGTTCAGCTCTCAGTCCATATCTGGATAACCTATAAGTGGGAGTAATTTAGACATTTAACCAGACAAAAATCCATGCCACAAACCAAATGAAAATGTTGTTACAGATTCATGATGTTGTTTCCGCATGCAGTTAAGGATGATGATATTGGGTGCATCTCAAAGATATTTGTGGAAATGTAAGTGTTCATAGGTTTAAACCTGAACAGATAAAGTTCTATGACTTTAATCTTAATACCTGGTCTGAAAATATTAATGGATGATATGGGGCAATGTCCTTCCAACTAAAAATCTGGAAACTTTGACGAATGAAAGTAATTTCTCTTGACCTTGAAATTCTCAGTTGGGTGTGAATTATGAGGAATGACTTCTTAGAGATAGCAATAGTGAAAAATTAGCACTATATATATGGTGAACTTTAAGCCCCATGACTGTTTGCTGTTTGGGGCTTTTGGCCTTCTCCCCACTTGATGAAATCAACTCTTTCTTTTCAGTATTCATGCAAAACTTAAGTTTTGTGTTGTATGGTTTCATGTCTCTTTAGTTTCCCTTAGAGTTCAGGCTTTGAGTAAAATCCAAACCCCAGAAGGAAACTCAGCTGAAACCACCACCGAATTTTGCATAGTTTCCCCCCAAACCCATAAATTGACCAGGTTCACTCTATATTTGGCCTGGTTACACCAAAAAGTTACTGAAGCCTTACTGAAATGTTCTGTAAATCTGGATCCCTTATCTTTTGTTATGTCCTGATATACATCTCTGAGGCTTGGGTGCAGTCACAAACTTTTGAAGCTGCTATTTAGTATCTCAGATTGCTTTTGGGAGCGTAGGGTTTTGGTTTGACCTAGGAAATCACTTGAATTGGCCTGAACCATCTCTCTTAAATGCCTCTTTATTTCTTGCATGGTTTGCTAGAAATATAAGAAGCAGAAAAAACACACCTTGCCACGTTCCTGTGGCAGGAAGGGTGCTAAGTGCAGGTCCTTCTCAAATGTCCCTCTGAATCGCCCCAGATTTGAGTACAGGTATGGGAGTTTGTTGTGGGTTTTTTCCTCTTTTTCACCATGAGGGGAACCTATTGACAGGGTTAATAGCATTAACAGGAGCATGATCTCCTGGGAGTTCATTTTTACATTAATGATACTGTATTTCTCTGGGAATTGATTTTTATATCTTAATAAGTAAGGATCACTTTTGTGGTACCTGAGACCTCCTTCCTTACCCCATTTCCCCCAAAAAAGTCAGTTGTAACCACACTGCTTGTATTTTTGGACAACCATTCCATGAGAAATGTTGAAGGAAGATACACTGTGTGTATAAACAGTTACTGCTTTATTTCTCAAGCTTTGTGAAACTCTTTGAATCCATTAATAGACAGACTGTTACCTTTAAACAGCTTCCAGGGTTTTCCCCTATTGTCAGGCCTGGGAGTCACACTTCTGTTTGTGAGCCCAACTTCTCTGATTTAATTTTGGTTAGGCTTGTGACCCCAATTGTTAAGGCCTCCACCTCTGAATTGGGAGCCACTGCCTCAGCCAATATCTGTTTTGGTAAACTGCCATTTGGGTAATTACATCCTCCTTACTTTTGATATCTTCTTTGACTTCAATTCTGGGAGAAATTCCACTTCATTTCTTGTTGTGAAGTGATGTGGTTGCTTGGTTGTTATGATCTGTTTTAGAACAGGTTGGGAAAGTGATGCCTCTTCATGGTCTGTAAATGAATGCTGGGTGCTTTGAATTGCCAGGAAGTTGGTATCTGTGGACGCATATGTTCATTTATGTATGTTATATAATTGTTGAACTTGTCCAGTCATAATAAAACTCATAACACCAGAGTTATGATCTTTGTGTGTTTAGGATCGATGAATTCAGATGGTGAACTCACCCTTCTGTGTGACAGTAGAATGCTCTGTAGGGATATAGGATCTCTGGATGGGTTGTAATGGGAAGCTTTGTTCATGATATATTTCAGGTTGCTTTTATTAATTTGTTTTCTTTCAGAAAATGTTACTTTAGTTTGTCTTTAAATGGGGATTCCATGCATTCCCGCGTGCCATTTTCTCTTTGCTTTGGGAAGATTGGCTTTACAAATGTTACTGGGGGATTTCTTTGGCAGTAATCAGTAGGTGACAATGTTGCAGTCCAAACTCAAATCTTTAATCCCAGACTGCACCCAATATATGGAATTATCACCATTTTGGTTTGAAACTTTTCTTAAAAGAGTTTGTTCTAAGATTTTCTTCGAACTAGAGAAAAAATTTGTAATTCTAAATAGATTTGTAGTTTTAAAGGAGTGAATATCATATTTATTCTTGAAGACATCAGTATCCAAACCTTAACCAATATTTGGTGTTGGCTAGAAACAACAGCCTAAATCAGTACGGAAATCTTCCTCCTGACCCATTTGCCACTATTATATTAATAACTGTCATTTATGTAACACCTTTCATCATGCTGAATATCCAAGCAATTTACAAACACGTGCCTTGATTCCTCAGAGAAATCTGCAGTTAGTCGGGTTTAAATTTGTCTGGGGTCAGGGAGGTTAATAACTCAATTCCTTCAAAAGCTGCCGCAGTTTTAATGACCGCGGCCCTTCGAACCTCTGAGGCTCTGCTGCCCAACCAACACCTCTGTCTGCAGGGGCCCTCAGCACCGTGCTGGCATAATGACTGACTCGTGCAGCCTGCCAGGGAGAGCACTACCTCTGGAATTAGCCAGGCTTTCTGCAGGACCTTTGCTGGCTTGGGGTTCTTTTATTTCCTCCCCTCTTTAGAGGCCGTCCATCTCCATACTTGCCCATCCTGAGATTAGAGGTCTTTTGGAGGTGCAGATGGGTCAGGTGTCAGGGTCATAAGGAATGTTTGTGATTCTAAAATTTTTATTAAAAAAAAAAAAACAGTGTGTGTGAAATATAATTTCAAAACTGAGTTGTAGTGGGGTAACTTACCTTTTGGGCTCTATCCTGATATTTCAAATGAAAGATGATTTTAAATTAGCAGAAAGCTGGGAGTGTTTGAGCCCTGGTGATTCTGAAAATGGATATTTGTGCAGATGAGCATGATGTGTGCGTGCTACAATTCACCACTGTCTAACTCCAGATGTCAAGCACTTCACTGTTCCCAGTGCATAGGTCTAAAATATGTTCATGCATAACATAAACTTGGTTTTACAACCACTTATATTTAGACTGATTATAGGAGCTTAGCTACATCTGTGTACTTCTTGCATGACTTCTTTTTCAGGAAAGTATCAAAAGAGATTGCTAAAAGGCGTATTTCATTGATTGCTTCTGAGACTTAAGAGGTTAGTCTTTGAAGAACTAGGTCTCATTATAACATTTAGGACTTTTTAGTTTCATTATGACAGATGTATGTTTTATTTGGAGGTATTAAGACTTATGTATTTAAAGAGCATTCAAGGATCTTCCTGAATTGGACCTTAAATTTAAAGTGGATATATAGAGTATTGGAATCAGGTAATACACTCTCAAAGATACTGAACAGGAGGAAAAAAAAAAAGTGCTAATAATTAAACTGTGTGTACAGTAATTACATCCAACATATCACGTTTAATGTTTACATTCTGCTGTTAACTTACTATTATTTGCATTCACCAGTCATTCATAGATAGCTGCATATTTATCCAGATAACCAGCAAAGCAAATATGCAATTGATGAGATTTTTTGACTCTGTTGAAATCATTATAATGAAGCTGGAATATTATTGTATATATATGCAAGTAGAGAGTATTGGTGAAAGTGCTCTTACAAGATATTCTCATATGAACTGTGCTGTAAAATGTCACAGTAAAATGTAGCTGCAAGGCTATTGGAAATTAGTAATTTAGGTAGTATAAGTGTTATTTTACGAGGTTTATCCGTTTATCAGTAGTACCCAATTCTGTTCTGTCCTAGAGAACTGTCTTAGCAGTAGATAGAGACAACTATATATATATACAGTTTAGTGTCTTGGGGAGGGGAGGGGAGTTATGATTTAAACTGCTTTAGAACAGAGTTACTTTTGTGGTTGTCTTCTATCAGTGTGACTCTAGTGTGTATAACTACTGGTGTTTTTAACAGATATATTTTTTCTTTTGTCAATTTAGTGCAAAATACAGATAGAAGGGGAACAGGAGGACAGTACTTGTCAGAAAACTTGTCACCTGTGCTTCAGCTTGTTGTCTTAAAATATCAAAGAATCTCTCATTAAAAATAAAATGCTATTATCCTCAATATTGCAGTTTATGATAGTATGACTTTACAGTATTTGGGAATGTTACTATCACTATTGCCAATAAAATTCTGTGTCTTGTTTCTAAAGTTGGTGCTAGTAACACCAAGGTTATGGGTTTGATCCCTGTATGGGCGATTGACATAAGAATTGGACTTGATGATCCTTGTGTGTCCCTTCCAACTCTATTCTGTGAAATCTGGAATTCCATCTAGGGCTAAGGAACCCAAGCCCTGTGGTGTGAGCAGGTACTGCTGAGCTCTCTGAAGCATCAGACCCTTCAGCATAATAAGACTGCGAGTGACACAGTGTGTGCCTTGGTTTGAAAGGTTAGGCCTTTCTATAAATAGGAGCTTTGCAATGAGTCAAGCCAGAGGAAGACCATTTAATAATACTCTTCTCTGGTTTTTGGACATCAGGCATTGCATTCTTGAGCATTCACTATTCCTCCTGTAACAACCATTCTATCTTAGAAAACTCCTTGAGATTGTTCCCTGAGAGGAAAGACTGTGCTCGGTTCAGTGCAGTGGTAATGCTGTGGCCAAGGCATTTACAGAGTAGGTTTTAGGGTAGCTGTAGGCAAACAGCCCTGTGGCAACAGCCTTGGAAGCCTTGGGCCTGCAATACTGTAGACAGCCATAGACTGTCTGCACGCATTGGCACTTACAGCAGTGTTGGACTTGTCTTTCTGTTGCCTCCACTGTATGTTTATTTTGGTGTATTATTTGCTGTCAACAGTTTCAGCAAAAAAATAAAGTGTGTAATTCTCCAAGAGGAGGAGTTCATGGAGTGTTTGGAGCTAGCTCAAGGTTAGCAGGATGTTCACAGGTGTCAGGTGCCAAACTGTGGTTAATGGGGGCAGTGTCCTTGCCTGCATTAAGCTTGGAAACTATCCTTGACCCTTGCTAAGTGTTGTTTTGTTCATCTTCTCTACAAAGTGGTGGGAGCCTGAAGGGTTAATTTTCCATTTCACTCAAGTTCACTAATTGGAGGGGAAAAAGTCCCTGGCAAATATCATCTTGCTGACCTTTGAAACCTGCCTGTGTGTTCTGGGTCCTGGTTTTATGGGAGCGGAGGGACGGAGTGAGCAGTTGTTGTGACGGCACCAGCAAGGGTTAATCAGCCCTGCCAGCCTGAACAATGGAGACAGGGGCAGCTTTAAACGAAATGAGCTGAATATTTCATTCGGCCACTCAGCTGCCTGCTCCAATTGCCTCCTTTGCTAAAATGAGAGCTTAATCTAAAGTGACAACAACATCAGTTTCTATGTGCTCCAGTCACACAGAACATGACTTCCTTAACATAAACACTATTTACATGGACCGTCTGGATATAGCAGGGAACCAGGAGCGTGCCCAGCTAAGACAGAGGCTACAATGAAGGACGAATAACAGGCAGCTGAGAATTAACATCAGCAAATGAAAGTCTGACCCTCGGAGGGCATGTCCCTGTTACATTTTAAAGCTAGAAAGCCTTGCACCAGTAACCTTACTTCCAGTAAAGACTATATAATTTAAAAGAAAATAGTACCTTTTCAGCTTAGATACTTAACCAAATATGTTATGTCTGACCCATTTTCTTCCTCTGTGTGACATGAGATGAAGGACCCCCAGCTGCAATTACCTCTCATTCAAACAGCTGTAACTGGAAAGCCTCCTTGTGCTCTCACCTCAAAGCAGCTCCTGGGTTTTGGCATGGAAGTGGGAATGCTGCTGGGCAGAGGCTGTGGCCCAAGCCCCTGTGCCACCAGGGTGAGACCTCTGTGCCACGAGTGTCTGTGTGAGGAAGCTGTTGCTGAACCTCAGAGTTGCTTTGCTGCTCATGGAAGAGCAGACAGTGCTCTGGCCTGCCTGGACAAGGCACAAACAGGGAGTGAAGAGCCTGACTTCTTCCTCCAGGCTCTGGAACTGGCTCTCTGCAGGAGTAAATGCTTCCAGTCCCTGGCTCCATGCAGGAGGTCCGCCCAGAGGAAAGGTCTGTGAAGAACAGCGTTGGACTATTCCTTCTCTCGCCCTGCTGTATCCACTTTGTTTATTCTTGTTGGAGCATTTGCCATTCTGAAAATGCAGAACATGCTGGTACTTATAGCATCATGTAATATTTACTGTCTTTTATTATTTAAAATTCAGGATGTTTTTGAAGTGTAGAAAAGTGAATGTTTGCATCAAAATATGAAAGGTCCAGTGACTATAATCCTGTAGCCAAAATCTGGAGCAGTTCCTTTTTCATATTAAAGAGTAACTACTTTTGCCAAGTTAGGTGGACTTTTGTGACAGTTTTTAAAAACATAGTGAAGTTAACTTTGAGCTGCTGTAGCTTCACTGTAACGAAGGAACACAGATCACTTATGGTGTCAATACAAGTCTTAAAATAGTAGCCAAAATCTGTGCTTTTTGATTCTGTCTGATTACTGTCTTTCCTTTTTCCTCACTTTTGGTTCCAGAAGGGAGGGTAAGCAGTCACAAATTTAGAGAATTACAGATGTATTCCTTACACCATAAGAAAACAAGGAATACTATTACTGACATGCAATACACTGTCATTGGTTCAAGAACTAACACCTCTTCAAAGAGAGCAGTCATTAAAATCAGCTCATCACTGAAGTGCAAGGGAAAAAGGCAAGACTAATTTTACTGGAGAGGTTTTTAAGGGTGATCTGAAACACCATCTTGCAAGTCACCATTTTTAGGTACTGACCATCAGCTGATAGATTTCCAGAGATGCAGGATATAAGTTTATGTTCTTACTGCTTCAGGAGATAGTCCTCACAGCTTCAACTGAGGGGTTGGTGATCATTGTATCATTGAATCATAGAGTGTTTTGGTTGGGATAGGGCCATATACCTATTTCCTGAAAAGGCTACTCCCTGCTATTTATGCTACAGATAGTTCCCATAGTTCCAGTCCTAGAAACAGGCATCATGCCTATCTGCCTTTGGCTGGTACCTAATGGGAGTTCTGTACCAGATGAATAACAATGTGCCTGTCTCCTCACAAGCCTTTTTTGTTGTTGTTGTTGTGGTTTTGTGTTTTGGTTTTTTGTTTGTTTGTTTGTGGTTTTTTTGTTGTTATTTTAAGAGGATAGTAAAAGAGAAAAAAGGTATGAGACATAAAAGAGCAAGAAAGTAATCTCTCTACAGCTGGATATGTGTTTAGCATTATTCCAAGTAACTCGAAGCCCTAGTGAGTTCTTTGTTGTTAGAGAGATTTATCTTGTTGGATCTGCTTATCCCTTCCAGACCAAGTCTTCTGTCTTGGTTTCACGAGTGCCTTCTGGCCATCTCAAACATTCATGTTAGGAAAGGCTGGACTCCTTTCTGGAGAGGTGTGATCTCAGGTGCTTCAAGGGAATATAAGACTTGCAGGTAGGTGAAATTCAGACTCCCTGTCCTCATCCTGAGGCCCAAAAAGAGTGTGGATCAGGGAGCATTAACCCTTTCTTGGCCTGTCTTTCTCTAGGCAGGGAAGGTGTAGAATACTGGCCTGCATGTTGGAGAGTAGCTCTTGGACGCTAATACATGTGATTATTGAAAAAAATCTCGTTTTCTGAGGATTACTATTAGAAGTATGCTTATTACACAGTTATTAAACCTAATGAATGTATTTTTTAACATGCAATAATTATCTAATTAAATATAAAGCATTAGTGTAAGTAGTCTAGCTCTCTTACTAAAATGCTGTCTAGTACATGTAGATTTATTGAGGATTAACAACTACATAATAGAACTGTATCTATTTCATGATTGTTAATCCTCAGTGAATGTTTTTAATAATTAATTGGCACTTAACTAAAGGATTATGTTCATTGTGATGGAGTTTATGAAGCAATAGAACATTTTTGTGTATGATTAAGTGCCAAAGGGAATATGCCTATGATATGGCTAAATAATTGGGGGTGGGACATAACAACGACACACATGACAGGACACCAAAAAAAGAAAACCAAAACACACCAATGGGAGAGGATAATGAGAAAATCACACGTAGTAGCAAAATTTCTAGTTCCCTTGTTACCTGACAAGTTTTTGGAAGTTTTCTTTGGCTTCTTACATATTATGTAGGAGAAGTAGTAACTATCTACTTGGTCAACAAGGTATTTAATGTTGAGAAATAGTTAAGTGGGAGTTGGTTGTTAAAGGTGGTGAAATATTTCAGTGTGGCTGATGAAGATCCTTGAGTATCCAAGTTTCGTTTCTGAAACCTGTATTATGCACCTGAATTAGTGAACTAGAACATAAATCCAGTATCTGGGAACGTGTCTCTGTGCCAGCTGTTAGAGCATACAGAAGAAAGTTGCATGTTACACTTGAGCGCAAAGAGGTGCTGTGAATTTTTTATGGAGTCAATTATGGAAGCAAACAAGGAAAAAACATGTAGTTCTGTTGGTTTAGCTGACCCCAAAAGAAGACCCCAGGCCTGACATGCAGTTAAGATTTCAACTGTTAACAACTAGGAGGGCTGAGTCAGTGGGATTTATCATCAGCCTCAGGTCTCTGTCTTGGGACCAGGGCATTTTAATATCTATCAGTGACATAGATGGTGAGATTGAGTGCACCCTCAGCAAGTTTGCAGATGACACAAAGCTGAATGGTGCACTCAGCAGAACAGAAGAAAGGGATACCATCCAGAGGGACCTGGACAAGCTTGAGAAGGAGGCCTGTGAGAACCTATTGAAGTTCAATTAGTCCAGGTGCCAGGCCCTGCACTTGGCCTGGGGCAATCCCAGACATAAGTACAGACTGGGAGAAGACCTGTTAGAATGGGTCCAGAGGAGGCCACAAAGCTGATCAGAGGGATGGAGCACCTCTCCTATGAAGAAAGGCTGAGAGAATTGAGGCTGTTTAGAATGGAGGAGAGAAGATATCAGCCTTTCAGTACCCAAAGGGGGCTTGTAAAGAAGAGCGTGAGTGACTTTATATGGGCAGATAGTCATAGGACAAGGGAAAAGTGTTTTAAACTAAAAGCAGAGAGATTTAGCTTAAATGTTAGAAATACATTCTTTAGTGTGAGAGTGATGAGGCACTGGAACAGGTTGCTCAGAGAAGTTGTGGATGCCCCATTCCTGGAAGTGTTCAAGGCAAGGTTGGATGGGGCTCTGAGAACCTGGTCTGGTGAGTGGCATCTCTGCCCAGGTCAGGCAGCAGGCTTTGAAAGTAAGTGATCTTTAGGGTCTCCTAAAGAACCAAAGACATTCTATGATGATTCTCTGATCTGTACACAGTTTGCTTCAGAAAGAAGTTGTTCTATATATTGCATATTTTCAAGAGAAAGCTGATAAATTAAAATCAATGGCAAATATTTTATTTAATAATGAAGGTTATTGATAAGTAAATCTTCTGTTGAAATTAACAAATGTAGACAGCTTTATTGTTTGAAGACCTTTAAGAAAAAATACTAGACTTTATGAAAAAGATGAAACACCTTTTTAGGTGTATTGAATGGCAAAAAGGGAGAGCAAGTTTGTGCATGTGAACATATATGCTTATATATCTTTGCATTTGCACAGCATAAATTAAATTTTCATTCATTTGAGACTGGGAACTGTTTAGATTGGAAGAAACTTTTGAGATAATTGATTTGAACCATTAAACCAGCACTGCCAAGTCCTCTGCTAAACTATGTCCCTAAGTGCCACATCCACACATCTTTTAAATAGCTCCAGGGATGGTGATTCTGGCACTTCCCTGGGCAATCTGTTCCAGGGCTTGACAACCCTTTTGGTGAAGAATTTTTTTCCTTGCATCCATCCAACTTAAACCTCACCTGGAGCCACTTCAGGCCATTTCCTCTTGTCCTATCACTTCTTACTTGGTGTAAGAGGCCAACTCCCACCTGGATACACCAGAGAGCGATGAGGCCACTCCTGAGCCTCCTTTTCTCCAGGCTGAACAGTCCCAGTTTCTTCAGGTGCTCCTACTAAGACTTGTGCTCCAGACCCTTCTCCAGCTTTGTTGTCCTTCTCTGGACACATTCCACTGTGACATAGTAGGTCTCTTGACCCTTGAGTTCTGAGGGCTTCATTCTACTCCCTGTGTTTCACCTCAGGGGGCGAGTACCCCGAGAACCAACTGAGTTTGCTATTAAAGGCTGAGACAAAGAAGGAATTAAGCAACTCTATCTTTTCCTCATCCTTTGTCAGTCATCCCCCCTGCATCCAGTAAAGGATGGAGATTCTCCTTAGTCCTCCTTTTGTTGCTGATGTGGAAACATTTGTATATCATTTATAGGAACATTTATAGAAACATTTTTATTGTCTTTTATGGCAGTAGCCAGATTAAGTTCTAGCTGGGCTTTGGCTCTTTTAGTTTTCTCTCTGTGTAACCTCACAACATCCTTGTAGTCCTTCTGAGTAGCTTCCCCTTCTTCCAAAGGTCATAAACTCTGCTTTTTTTCCCCGAGTTCCAGCTAAAGTGAAATTTTAGTTATTAAAATTTACTGTAGCTATTAGGGAGTATGTCCTGGGATGCTTTGTAATCTAATTTATAACAACAAATGATGTGCTGTGGTTTGTGTTGAGTTTTGTTGAATTTGATCTTTCTAGATTGGAATGTTGAATCATGTCTTTTTTTTTTCTGATTAGTTTTGGAAGTGAAGGTAGTGAGGCTAAGGAAGCAAAGTGTGTTACATATCCACAAATCACTCTTTGTTTTTGCAGGTATTGGTTTGTAGACATTTAAAGAGGGAAACTTGAGTAGTAATGAGCAAAGGGGAATGTAAAGCCAGTTCTTGGTCTGAGAAGTCGTGGTGTCCTCTTCAAACTTAAGGTCTCTGAACTCAGACTTTAACTGGAGAGACCCTGACAGCTGGGAAGGCCCTGACAGTTCAAATTCTGCAGATTCCTAGGACTTCAGGGTATGCCATGCAGGTAACCATTGTCTTCATACACAACTGCAGGCTTTTAAAAAAATAAATGGCAAAAACAACAACAACAATCTTGTATTCAGGTTAATTGCATTTTTCAAAGGGTGGTAACCCTGAATGCCCACAGGATCTGGCAGACTACAAGACAAAGCCAGGCTTTCCCCCTAAAGCTTAACAGCAGTTGTGTTGCAGCAGCAGCTGCTGCAGAAGGTGAATGTAGTGACGATATTGATGAGATTACTAATTTGTTTAGTAGACAGGGAATGAGGATTCGTCTGTTGGCTGTCATCATCCATCAGCCGTATGTTGCCCCAGGCAGTGGGTATATGCTGTTAGCCTGTTACTAATTTTACTTTGTTTTTTCTCAGCTTAGTTCTTTTCTTTGGTTCATTTCATTCATTTATTGTGACTGAGAACTAAACAAGAAAGAAAGAAGGAAAAAAAAAGTCCATTGCTACTTCTATTTGTTTGTCAGAGCAGGTACCCTACAGCTCCTGCCTGCAGCCTCTTCCATCTGATTTGGCTGAAAGCTCTTGGTGGGAGATGCTGTGACCTAAAAGGAAAATCCCTTTTGTGGTGTAAAAAGTTGTCTCCAGAAACTGTGGTCTTTGCTGTATTTACCCTTCAAAATCAGTAGGTGAGAGTTATCCTGTCATTACATAGCATTGCATCAGCCTGTGAATGAGGGGCCATGACATGGCCACACCTGTGTTGCATGTGCCATGACTGTTGAGGGTTTTTTGTGGGGTTGTTTGTGGGCTTTTGTTTCTTTGTGGTATTTGTTTTTTTGTTTTTTTAATTTTGTAGAAGTTTTGGATTGTGCTAATCAAACTTAAAGTTCTGCAAGGCGCAGGAAGTTTGTGGAAAAGAGTGTTGGGGTCAGTATTATTAATTGTAAGCTCACAGAAGGTTTTATCTTATACTAATTACAATATCCCATTAGGCCAATTCTAAAGGAGGAGACCTGATTTGTAGCTGCAGATTATTTGTCTTGAATTGAGCTTTGAAAATTGAGAATCTCTGCCTGAGATGGTGTTTAGTTCAGTACCTAAGAGGTCAGTTCCCACTGTTGTCATTAAATCTGTATCATAGTGTTGTCCCACACATACAAAACACACTTAGAATTTTGGTTAGGAGTATCTTCAGGATCTTCTGCAGGTGGAGATGAGACAGGTGTAAAGGGCTGTAAGGAAGTCTGAATTTTCAGTCTTCATTGCAATGGCTTGTTTTTATTCTAATACTTCTAGCACTGATTTTTAGTGGCACTGAACAGATCTTAAGGTATTTGCTGAGCTTTATAGCAACTTTCAAAAGTGCTAAGGAGCCATCCTCAGGGACAAGTGAGTCTTGATGAGATAGCCTTTTTTTTTTTTTTAAAGATGTGATAGTCTGCTTTCAAAACAAAGGAATTTTGCTCATTTTCTCACAAAAAGTGAAGTTTTCTAACCAGATCTTTGTATCAGGTTGGTGGCTTGGTAATCTGTGAGTTGAGTAAAGGGGTGACTTCAGGCAGACTTGAGAATCCCAAGAGCCCAATTTTGAAAACTTGTTAGTTTAATCCCCTTCCCACATATAAACAATTTCAGTATGCTTTCTGGGTGGCTTTTCATTTACTTTTTTCATTTTTAAATACAATTGTTGATGCATATCTAACCTAGTTTTATTTTGTTATTTTTAAGTACTTTCTCTTGCTTGCCATGAGCATTGCTTGATGATTTATCCCAGTTTATGTTGGAACCTTAGACACGGGGAAAAACAGCTCCAGAAAATGTAGCAAGTGAAGTAGCAAACCCTCTCAAAAATCAGTGGGCTATAGAGGGAGAGCAGAGGATGGCCAGAAAAACTTGGCTACAGCTCATAGGTGAGCATTGGTGGTCCCTGAAACTTCCTTCACTGTTGAAGATGTTAGTAGTAAGTTAGTGAGATGAGACATTCAACATGGTTCTTTTTGAGTGAAGAACTTCATGTATGTTCTTTGGCCTTACATTTGGGCAAGTTTCCAAGCTCAGTGTGACTATTGCAATGCCATGATATGATGGGTTTGGGTTTTGCCTTTTTTTTTTTTTTTTTTTTTTTTTTTAATGAATAGCAGAAGGAAGCATTGTATATTAAATGTCCCTATGTTTATAATATTAGAATTAGAAATGGAGAAGCAGTTTTGTAGAAACATTTGGGTTGGAAAAGACCTTTAAGACCTAGTTGAACCATAAAACTTTTCAACAAACTTCAAGGATAAACAGCATTCTTGGACTCTGTGGTAAATTGTTGGCTATTGGGTTTGCCCTTATCTTTTCATAGTCATGAAAGTGTCCAGGTTAATTGTGATTTTCTTGTCTAAAGATTCAGATGGGAACTGAATGTGTGGTGATGATTATGTTGAGATCTTTTGTGGAATCTCATAAATTCCTGAGGTGAAAAGAGGCTTTGTTGTGTAGGAAGTCATCACGATAGTTTATTTTTTTAAATAGACAGGAGTAAAGTTAGTGTGTTGTCCTTCCTTTTCCACTGACTTCTGTGGGGGGGGAAAAAAAAACATCAAGAAATCATGAGAAACGTGAGAGCCCTTTCAGTAAAATACCACCGTTAGGAGATGGCAATATTTTGAGTACTTCCAGCTAGTTACAAGTCTTTTATCAAAGTGTTGTTTTTGCAGATTGTTTCTGTGCTCTGCATGTGTGTCTGTGTACTTAAACAGAGCAAATTACAACAGCGAGGGAAGAAAGGCATCCCTTCAGTAGGTAGCAGCGCGGCGCTGGCTGTGTGTACACGCTGGGGACTGCGGGGTCACATCCTGGGCCACTCAGGGAGGTGAGGGGAAAGGAAGGCAACGGGGGCAAACCAGTAGAAGGAGGAAAAACAAAGGAAGGGAGGCAACGGGGAGGGGTGGTGGAGGAGATGTTTTTGCTTCTGTTAGCGATGCCTCAAACAGCAGTGCCTGTACCCAGAGGATCCTCCGTGGGGGCTGTGTCTCTTTAAAAGCAGTGGGGGGTTGGAGCTGGGGGAGTGCTCACAGCAGTATGTATAACACAGCTGTGCTCTGTTTATGCTTAGGCTACAATAAAAAAGCTATAAAATGTGAGATGTCATAGCTCCACTTTGCTTTATTTATACTGTTTCCTCTGAGCTCTGTCACACTGCACATTCATCTGCTAAGTTGCAGCAAGAATGGAGATTAAAATATCACAGCTCAAAATAGGAGTCAAGCGGAAGGAGATTCATCATAGCCCTATTAAAAAATATGTAAATATGGGAATGAAGTCATTTTAAAGCTGTATGGCTCTCCTTCTCAGTGGGCTGGGGAAAGCTGTGAGTGATGCGCTGTGCGAGTGACAGATTTATGGGACTTGTTCTTCTTTCTATTTTTTCCCTCCATTCCACCAAAATACTTTTAAGATTAAAAATATCAATTTGAATTGCAAATTTTCTCTATGCTATATATGTATATTTTAAAAAGGTTTTCTTCTTAACCATTGCCTAAACTAATAAAGGAAAGAATATTATTCCCGATTAAAAGGGGTCGGAAGCACACTCTGATGTTGAACTTGCAGTAGACAAGGTTTGCCCTTCTAGAGCACTTTTCATCCGGGATCCTTGGAGCACTCTGCAGACATTATGTCAGGTCTATCATGCCCTTGGAGGTGGGGGCCTGCCTTGCCCTCTGAACACCAAAGTATCCCGAATACTTGCAGCTGCAGTTCTCGGAAAAGTTCCGTGGCGCTCAAACCACAGTATTTCTAATGGAGATTTGTTCCTTTTTCTCCCCTACAGCTATTTTGAAAATGGAGCTGGGGTAAGAACTCTGAGGTCCCAATTTCTGATAGCACATTTCTGTGCAAAGAGATCTGCCTTTGCTAGCAGGAGCAATGCTCTTTTGAACTTTGCAGCGAGTCTGTGGTCTTTGATGTGGTCAACTTTGGGTACGAGTTTTCCCCTGGAAGAACAAAGCACAGATGTTACAAGATATCTGAGGAATGAGGGATTTTAATTAATACCCCGAAGATACAAGAAAGCCACCAAAATATTTCACCCATGTTCAGTTCTGAAGCCTAATTCTGAATGAAGGAGGTGAAATGCGGTGCCACTAAATGGAGCTGTGTTTTATAGGTCAGTCTGGGTAGAGTGCAGGGAGAGGAGAGCCCAGGGAGAGGGCTGATGTGCTTTCCTGCAGTTGCACTCGCAGCTGAGGGACTCTAAGAAAAGCTGGAAACTCTTTGACACCAAGTGACCAAGGCAAAACAGTGATTGTGTCTAAATGAACTTTGCAGCCATTCAGCTGGGCTGCTCTTGAAGAAGAATTTTGTCTGTCCATCCAAGTAGGATCCCTGTTCAGCTTTTGATCAGCAACTGAACTGTATGGAGAAAATTAATCCAAAGGAGGGATTAAAATTTATCATTACATATCAAAGGTGGTTGAGAAATACTAGCTTTTCTCTTTCTTTTTTCTTAAATGATAGTATATAAACACAAGAAGTTAACCAAAACTTAATTAACTGACATCCTTAGAAATTCAGCTGAACAAGACCTGGTCACTCATCTGTCTTATAACTGTGTCAAGTGCAACACTGACAACTGAAGCAGTCAGTTGACTTAAGTTTCCAATTATCTTATTCCTGGGAATGCCAGCGTACCTCACAGCTTGTGTGAAACAAAGTGGGAGTGGAATATTGTCCACTAAGAATGGGGCTAAACCAGCCTACTTCTTGTGGCACTTGGTTTGTTTCCTGGAGTGGTGACTTTCCTGGTGGTGACTCACCCCATCTTTGACTTCAGTGTGTTAGCTGGAGTAAGGAGGAGTGTTCTTGGACTTGGGTGTCTGCTTTTTGGTTGTGTTTTTCCTTTTTTTTCCCCTTGTTGCTATGAAATACATGAAAAGTCATCAATTTCTAGTACTCCAGTATGTGATTCTGGAGCAGTCCTGAGATGTATTAATTTATTCATTAAGCTCTTATTGTCAGCAGGCAAGACACATTTCCTTGATAAGCTACTCTTGTGCCATGCAAGTTTGAGCATTGCTGCTTCTGGCTGAGGGCAGCACCTGGAGCATCTCTGAGTTATTTAACCTGAGAAGAGATGTGGATATAAGATGTTAATGCCCTTCAAGCAGAGTAATAATGGTTTGTCCCTTTAAAAGGGTGCTGAGTCAATCACAGCTTATGGTGTGAGTATCCAGGAAATGCTTTGCCTTTATGGAAGCATGCAGCCTGCCTTGTTCAGGGTGCATTGGTACCCTGCTGTGTTCATCAGTGCAGTGTTTATCCTAGAGCACCTTGCTTGTCTGGGATGAGAGTAATGTGGACTTGTGCAGGTTTGGGGGTTTTTGTGTGCTGTTTTGGCATGTCAATATAAGCTTATTGACCTCATAGTATTAACATGTATAGGAGTATTTTCTTAGTGCAGCTAAAGAAAGGTATAAAAATGTTGTTGAGCTTTACACATTTACAACTCTGAAGTAGGTTGTAGAATACTCACAAATAGTCATCCTCCTTCTCCCAGGTCACTTGTCCCTTTGTTTCCCCTCCCTTTGCCTCTGTTTGCTTTTGCTTCAATCAAATGATGAATTATTTGGCAGAGGAACCAAGAATGACATTTTTCAAGATGCAATGTGATTTATAAGCCCAAATCCTATTTCAAAAATGACTTGGGATAATTTAGGAATGTAAAGCTTGTTGGAAAACAATGGATTTGAACAAAAAAAGTGCTTTGTAATCTATTTTTCTTGTAAAATTTATTACCTAAGCTACCAATGTTCAGGATGTGTCTCTTATTTCATTTAGCTAATGTTTTACTTGATCTATGTTCCTTGCATGAAAGGTATTGATATATCATGACAAAAAGGCAGTAATTTCAATATTGTGATATCTATTCAGCAATGGGTCTTCTGGTGGGGACTAGTATGTCCTGTTGTATTTCAAAGTCTGAACAGGTTTGGCTAAAGGTCTCTCATTTCATTAAGATGATGGTGGGAAGAATACCTCTGAAATACAATTTCAGTTCAAGAGTTTTCTCAGCACTCTCTAAAAACCAGACCCAACTTGTGCTTCCTTAAGTCAGTCAAATTATTGAATCCTTTCAAAAATCGTGTCTGACTATGTGCATAATGTAAAGTATTTGTTTAATATCTGATGCCATGAAGTTTAAAAACCATATTTTTTGTAATCAACGTCTTTTTATACATGATGAACTTTAAAGAAGAAAATAATGATGTTACATTAACACAGCCAACAAAAAGTTGTATTGCAAAATTCTAAGAATAACAGTCTAAAGATTAACAGGTTGAGATTATAAATATACATTATAAATATCAGTTCTGACTTAAATCTAAGTCATATACTTCTATATACATATATAGCTTCACAAGGCTTATTGATTGGATTACCATATGAAATCGTCAAAGTATTATGCAAAGTTTAAGAAGTGCAGCTATGATACATTTAGTTAAAATTGGAAATAAACTTTGGAATTAGTTCCTAAATTTGAACATCTTAGCCCAGTCAAGAATGTGATTTAATTATTTGGGAGTCTTTTAAGAAAGTCTTTACACTGTGAATTCAGTTGATTATGAGAACCTAATTTGATACTAAGCTATATTGACAGGTTTTGTGATATAACCGAGTTCTTGGTTGCCCACAGTAATCAGTCCAGTTGACATGACCTGCAGCTGTTTTCTTCTTTGAATACAAGCAAGGAAACATTAGGTAAGAAGTCAGCATTGCTACATTTCTTCCTTGCTAGGGGTCTCAATTTTCAACCAAGCGTAGTAGAGGTGGGCTATGCTAAATAATAAAATACAGGTAATCCAGTGAATCCACTAAAGGATTAATATTTACAAAACATAAGGCTCTCCCAGGCGTATCAGCTTGGCTAAATATGGAAGACTATTAAAGCTTGACAATATAGCAGGGTAAGTCATTTGCTATCAGTTACATTTTAACAAGAGTGCTTCCTAATGCCAGTTGGTTGACACTGATGTTTCACAGTCTTTATAACATTTATTCAGTATATTTAGTAGCAGTCTCAATACTTGGTTGAATGAATATCAAAATTGCCACTGATGCTGCCCTGATTAATTTATTTAAAAGCAAGCAAAAGTGCTACTGTTTGAAATATTTTTACAGTAAATTTTAAATAGTTTTCCAAAGCAACATATTCATATAATATTGTTGATCCTGTGATGGTTTTTGAATGGACACATTACAATGTTTTTACTCATTTCAGTGGTTTCACTCTCTAAAGGAATAAGCCTTTAAAATGATCTAGACTGTCATGGGGTTAATGGTTTTCAAAATGGCTGCACTGTTAAAATGTGTATACAAGTTAAACCCACAAAAATAAGAAAGTCTATAGAGTGAAAGTCTTGTAATTTTGAGACAAAATTGTTGAACCTGATTCCCCCCAGCCCCATAAATACAGTTATATCAAAAGATGTAGAAGAAATTAATGAAATGGGGTTTATGATAATTTTGAAATATGTTAGCTATTAAAAACATCAAAAGTTGTTCTTTCCCCAAGTAAGAACCAGTCAGTGATGCCTGAAATGCTGCCATGTTTGGACAGTATCAGGATATCCAATCCCTCTACTGTTTTGAAGGCTGTGAGATTTTTTTATTGCTGTCCTGTTACCATGCATGTCTCTTCCTCTGAACCAGTTGTATGAAGCCCAAGGCTGCTCTAACAGGACATCTTGCTTGGGAGAACCGGAATACCCATGTTCACTGCTCAGCTTTTCATTCTTGTTGGTGGATTTAATGCAAAGCTGAATGAAATCAACCCTTTTCCTTTGATTCATAAGCACTTGTGACTCCTTGGAGGGGAGGAGGGAGGGCTGTCTATTTTGTTCTCATTCTCTACCTCTACGAATACCAGGGTGTGTTGGTTTTGGTAGCTTATGTATTTGGCTGGTCATGAGGTGGTGACCATGTTCTGTCTTCTGTTAATCTGCATCTCTTGAATGGCAGGTTGATGGTCAGCAGGTCTTGGTTCCTTCCTGAAGTCTTCTGTGATGTCAGAGGTGGCCTCTTGTACTTCAAGTAATTAGCTGATTCTTCCACAGAATATCAGTTTCTCACAACCTCATCTCTTTGGTTCACCTTTGGTTGTGTTCATTAGTAGCTCACATCTGTCTTGGTGTTGGCCTGGTTGCACAGGGATCTCTTCCCTCTTCTGCCAACCTGTGTAGAAATGAGCAACAATTATTGTACAACTTGTTTCCTCCCAGCCTTCTTTTGTGCAGCTTGGATGTGGACAGATCAGATGAGGGACTGTAAGTCTTTCCCAAGCCACTAGACGTGATAAAACCATGTATGTTTGTGCATCTTATGTTCCACTGCCGTAATTACTTCCATGTTATATTTTAATGTGGGTCTCTGCTGGCTACCCACAAAAATTAATTGAATAATAAGACCAAGGAAAGAAGCTGAACTGGAAGCTTCAGGCTTAAGGTGGAGTTGGCATCTGAATCAATAAAAGGGTCAATTTTCTTTTTTTTTTTTTTTTTTTAATGTATTTGCAGCTCCCATAAGCAGAAAAGAACATGCCTCGCTCGTTAGCTGTTGAGGTAGGCTTGCTAGCCATAATTGAGGAACTGCAGGCAGTGGTGAAGTAACTGGTAATAAAATTGGATGGAATAAATTCCACTGTTGCCTGGAGCTGCCTAGCTGCTGTCCCACCACTGCCCAGGAGCACCCTTGTTTAAATTATGAAATGCTGTAGTGGCCACACATCATTTTGGGGACCACCCAGATGTGGGTTCCTTGAATGCACCAAGTGATCTTTCTGGCCAAACCAGAGGGGCTGTGGAGCGATTCCAAACACGTAGCAGCTGGTGGGGATGATCTGGGTGGAGGAGAATCCTTTAAAAATACAGTTGTACAAAATTCAGTGGGGGAAAAAAATGGACTAAATGACATTACATGTTACTCACCTGCAACCCCTGCAGAGACAATGAGTTTACACTTAAATTTACAGCTTCCAAGAATAATGAGGAGCAGTAACTACATGACTCTGCCCTGGAGAAAGAAAGAAAACCAAAGATAATGTACTGCTTACTAGGTAGCCTAATGATGGCTATGAGACAGCACACTATTAGTCCTACCATGTGCAACAGTTTATTGAGAGAGAGAGAGAGAGGGGCTCCCTGCCTCTTTTTCTCTTGCTCTCAACAGAGTCACAGTTGCATTTTCTCATTAACTAAAATGCAATAGATAAGATGGATCCTTCCTTTGGATATGATGGTGTTTGGTTTGTTTTTTTTTCCTTCCCACTGTCCAGGAAACATTGCAGTTATGTTTCAAGGAATAAATAGAGTGAGAGTAAATCTCGACTGAATTTATTTAGCTGGAGAAGTTTTCACTAGCAACGTGGGAACACAATGTCAGACTGTAAAAATAAGCAAATAAATAAAAATAAAGCTGCTATTCTAGCTCAGCATTCATATTTTTAAAAAAAGAGATGACTGTTTAAATACTTTATTGACTTCTTTGCTACTGCAATTTTTCTGGTATAAAAAGATGAATAGGAAAATATTATATAAATAACTGGGACAACTTTCTAGTGTTGAAGATTCTGGTGGAATATCACACAAGATTACTGATGGAATGTCATGATGCCAGACTACCATGTTACTGTATTTCTAAAATTATTTGTTACTTGGCTTTTAGGACCTTTATCCAAAGAATCCTTAATGCACTCTAATTTTATTATTCCTAATAGAAGTAGTAACAACAATGATGAAATATTTATTTGAATTGCAGTAATTACTTTAAGTCATTGTGTCTAATTAAAGTCCAAAGACTTTTAACATCAATGGGATGTTAACATCTTTTCACCAGCTTCAAAGATTTGGACCCTGCCCTATGAGAATATTCAGCTATATTCATGATGCTATTGGTTATGCTACTGTTCGCTCTGATAATCATCGAAATTTATAGATTCATCACACTTGCCTATAATTAAACTTTATTTTCAGAAGTGTGATGATAATTGGATTTCTCAGTCAAGACAACTGCTGGTATCAGTGCAGGAATAACAGCACAGAGTGAGGATCCTTGCAGTCAGCACATAAGTTAGGAGCTAAATTTCCAAAAGGTCTGAAATGTGGCAAGTGTAGTAGTACCCAGAAGCTTGTTACTGCCCCTCATGTGGGTGCTGCTCTCTTTGTGGGGGCAAAAGCCATGATTCATTGGGACAGAAAAAAAACATAGAAGCAGCACTATAGTTAAATGAAAATAGTGATATTTCAAGTGGTTTTCCTCCCCAAATTACCTGTTAAGCACCCAAAGGGCAACAACTAAGCATGTTGTGAAAGTACACAGGTGCTGGGGTCACTGCTTCTTGCAGAAGCCACGTACAATCCATCATGTCAGGATTTGGTTCTTGTGTGAAAGTGGCTTGCTCAGAGTTGCAGCTCTGTGGCTCCCAGTGAGAGGGAGACTGGTGTCTCTCCTCAAGGGCCCTGTCTCTGAGCTCTGGCCAAGTGTTCAAAGGGGTTCACACAGATTTGTTAAAGATGCTGATAGTTCACCTGAAGTGAATGTTCTGAAAATATTTTTCAGTCACTTGAGAAAGTAGTTCAGGATTTGGATGTTGTACTGTGCTTCTTCTGGTCCTGTTTCTTCTTTGTGAGAGTGGACTGTGGGCAGAATTGTGGCCTTGATAGTGATTGCTGCTGCTTTTCTGAAGAAAGAGGTGGTACCAGATCTGCCTTTGCCTATTGGAACCATCAACATTAGTTGACAGTGAACTGCATTTGCTGAGAACTGCAGGAAACATTTTCTCATCAGGAAGAGAAAAGCATGAAAAAAGCAAAATACATGAGTCAGAATTCCTTCTTGGGTTTGCTGGGGTGAGACAGTTTTGTGCCACCTGTAAGGACTAAAAATTCATTGTAAAGGCATTGCTCACAGGGAGGTACTCCCTGCTTATCAGTCAGCTGGAAAAAGAGTGAAATGATTGAAGTAATTTTATATTGAAACTAATGCTGTAATAACTGTTTAACAAATAATATTTTAAACAGATTTCATTGCAAAGACGTAAAATGCATTTGTCACCTTTTCTGTACTATATATAGATTGAGAAATCGGTGTGTCCTGTACCAGTTTTATCATTGGGACAATAAGCACCTCAGACTACATTATATTTGATGTTGCCACATCAACCCAAGTACAGCTGAATATTTGGTATGTTGCTTATTTTATAATAATAAGCAATACTCTTTTCCCTACCCTCCTTGATATATGTATAGGTATAAACCCTTAATAAAATGAGGTTCATGTAGATGAATACTGTACTTTTAGGTGTAGACCAGATAAAGAAAGGATTGACATTCACAAATGTCATGTTCTAGATTTATAAGGTGTTTGTTTCATGGTGTGTGCCAGTGACTGGTTGACTGCAGTCAGTAAGAAGTTTCCTGTGTGATTGGCTGTGACATCACTGCAGTATACCTGATATCCTACATTTCTGAGCAGCTGGATTCTGGTTGCTGTTAGGCACTACTTGGTCTAGTAAGCACAGCACATCTTTGATTTTTCTTTTAGTTTCCTCAACAGCAATATTGTTTCATGAGCTCACATAGATATCTTTATTAGCATTAGTTAACAAAGATATAATGGTATTATTGTCACTAGCAGATTTTTTAGTCCAGGTTTTCTTTTTATTTTCACCTCTGTTTGCAATCAATCTCCTTTTTTTTTTTTTTTTTTTTTTTTTT
>VYXB01010819.1:2019822-2038907 GCA_013397135.1 Pachyramphus minor | reverse complement strand
TTTTTTTTTTTTTTTTTTTTTTTTTTTTTTTTTTGCAAGCACTAATAGTATCAAGTCCATTGGCACTTACTGTGTGGATGTGCTAAATATGAACTGGGGAATAGTTCTTGTGCATGTGGTTTTCCTGTATGGTCTCCTTAGGTAGCATCTGGGCTGACATGAACTTTTCTTTAGTCTCTAGATGTTAATCATTTGCTTTTAAAAGTAGGATGAAGATTACAGACTGGGAAAGTAAAAACTTGCCTGAAATACAGTGGGATCTAGGCATGTCGAAGCTGACTGTGAGCATCTAATCTGAACTCCTAATTCTCTCTGGCTCTTTGGGAAAATAGTACCACTAACTCTCTAAAAAATATAAAGCCTCCATATGGTAGGTGTGTAATAGCAGTGGCCATTCAGCTTCTCAGCTCCTGGTCCTTTTACTTGAGATGTTTCTCAAAACTTGGCTTTTGTGCATTGCCATTTGCCCCATTCCTGAACAGGGACACAAATGTTATCCAATACATGTCTTGTCTTAGATGATGCACCTACAACCATCACTGCATTTGCCTTCACTGATGTGGTACATCCTTCTCTGCTACTGAGAGCTACAGTGTGAAAGTAGAAGTGGGTAAACTTGTTTGATTAAACCAGCTTCTTGTGTATTTATGATATAGTCCAAATACAAGTGAGGTTAAGAAAAAAATCCGAACTTTTCGCTTACAGAAAATACTGCTTCATCTGGAGCTGTTCAGGAACATGAGAAAAGGTGCCCAAATTAAAACTGTTAACTAACACAACCCAGGGGCAAGTGTCATGCTCTCAGTTTAAGATCCCTGGTCCAGCCTCCAACGTGTTGGCCAAGAGAGCAGCTGTCATACTAACATGAGACAAGAACAGCCTCTCTTGCAATTTTTCTGGCCTGGGAACAGAGAGAATATTTAAAATCTCACAAGAGGGAGTATGTCCTGATAAGCTCTTCTCTGTTGAGAAGGTGTAATGGTTGAGTGAACCATGGGAATGGACAGGCAGCTTTCTGCAGGAAACAGAAAGAGTCTGTGCCCAGCAGTGAATTTGAGTTTCTGAGCAAAATGGTTCTCAAGGTAGACTTGAGTTGCTCAGAAGAACAGAACCAGCCCCTTAAAAAAAACGACTGAGGTTGTGTATGAGAAAATATCAGGAGTCTGCCATCATGGAGACAAGTCTCTTTGTCTACAACCACTAGAAATGGGGAGGTATGCTGCTGTTAAGTGCCCAAATCATTTCCTTCTGGTCAGTGTTGCTGCCAGACCATTGCTTCTCTGGAAAAATCCCCCAGGACAAGCAGTTTTTCCAAGTCATGACCTTGTCCTGATCAGTGCCACTGCCGACTAAGTTCTAATAACTTGTACTTGGACCAAATGCTCACTTTTTTTTTTAATTGGGTTTTTTTGTTTGTTTGGATTTTTTTAACTTGCTTTATACTAAGGTGGGGATGATGCTTTTTGGATGCCTCCCTGGGGAATAGAAGTGGAGGCAGCTAATCTGTATAAATTTGGTGAATGCAGAAGCTGGTTGTGCATAACAGCATCCAGGTACTCCAGGCAGTGTCAGGATCATAGAATCATAGAATCGATTGGGTTGGAAAAGACCTCAGAGATCATCAAGTCCAACCCTTGGTCCAACTCCAGTCCATTTACTAGATCACGGCACTAAGTGCCATGTCCAATCTCAGTTCAAAAACCTCCAGGGACGGTGAACCCACCACCTCCCTGGGCAGGACATTCCAATGCCTGACCACTCTCTCTGTGAAGAATTTCCTTCTAATCTCCAGCCTAAATTTCCCCTGGCAGAGCTTAAGCCTGTGCCCCCTTGTCCTATTGCTGACTGCCTGGGAGAAGAGACCAATCCNTGTGGCCTCACCAATGCAGAGTACAGGGGAAGGATCACTTCCCTTGTCCTGCTGACCACACTATTTTTGATACAGACCAGGATACCATTGGCCTTCTTGGTACCTGGATGAATCTGCTTGTTTGGGTATGCAGTCATCTGGCTGTACTCACTTTCCAAGACTTTTTTTCCCAAAATTATTAGTCCAGGGTGACAGACAAGGCCGAGTACATATTCACTGCTGACCTGCCTTTCCTGTCAATAGAGCAAAAGACAGGTAAGAAGTTGTATGCAATGGGATTCTCCCTAGCATGGGATATTTCCCCCACTACTAATTGTTCTGTAATTAATAAATAAGTGTAGTGTTAAAAATGACAGTGTTTCTGGATAGGTGCCATGCTTTTGGATTAGCATAAGAACACCTTTTTTATTCTAAGGAAAGATTTCTTATAGATTTGCTGCTGTCGCCAGTCCCCAACATGAGTAAACAGCTGAATTCAGAGGGGCCTTCCCTTGCAATTGCCTTTTCTTTAAAAACATGCCAAGTGGAACATGCAAACTGTTGTGGGAAAGTTGGCTTTCATCTGCTGACACTGTTTAATGTCCCGAATTTATGATAGTTTCTTGTCTGTAAACACAATAGGCATTTTATAAATTGGATTGTTCATAGAGTAATACAAGACATAAATGATATTGTTCCTACTGGTTACATTATATAAAATATATAACCAGCTGCTGAATTTGTAGCACGGGGGACTGCCATACTATTTCTCTTATGTGCTGTGAGCGAGGTACATCACTTATGTATAAGTTCATTTACTCCAACAGCTTACTTTTGCAAATATTATTGCTTATAGGGGCCATGAAAAGGGGGTACCTACATTTTGCAGTACCAAAGGCTGTAATGGCAATTTTCTAGAAGCCTTGAGAACTGCTTGTGATTTGCATAAAATACAGCATGTTTGCATGTTTTTTTTTTACCTCAGATAAATGTATGCTAATAAAGTATGTATTAACTAGATGGATGTATACTAATGTTATTTGGTTCATCAATAACTATTCCATGCCTTGTGCTTTCTATCCATTGTGCCAGCATGTGTAACCATCATGTAATGTTTAATTCAGAATTATTTTGGGGAAGAGGGGGAGGTGGTGTTTTTGGGGTTGTTTTTTTTTTCTCAGCTATTTTAAAAATAAGTAGTAAATACTTATTTGACTGAAGAAAAATCTGATCTGCAGCATTCCACTGTGCGTGAGGAGCACATTAGTAAAAAGATGATGAGGATGTAGCTGACACCAGGATCTGTGAAAGAATCTCTTTCCTGTGATACAAACCAGAAATGGCATTATCTGGCCTTTCTAAAGGGCATTTTAGCACTATCCCTGTGTTTCAAATCCTGTCTGAAGAGTAGATCAGCAAACAGTAATCAGCAGATGTGGCTTCCAGGGAATGGGTAAAGTGTCTAATGACTAAATGCAATGATTAGCGAAGGTAGGATCAAGACAGGACCATAATCCCCAAAACAACCAATATAACTTTTTTTTTTTCCCCAAAGCTAGTTAATACCTTGCCCTTTTAATTATCCAAGCATCAGAGGGAAGTGCCATCCTCTACC
The DNA here is from genome assembly GCA_013397135.1 of Pachyramphus minor. Taxonomy (NCBI): domain Eukaryota; kingdom Metazoa; phylum Chordata; class Aves; order Passeriformes; family Tyrannidae; genus Pachyramphus; species Pachyramphus minor. The sequence goes on along the minus strand of VYXB01010819.1, from coordinate 2,035,443 downwards.
TGGTTCTCATTACTGTATCATGTTAATTTAAATACTTGTGAACGTATAAAACAGGCTTCCGTGGAAGAGGCAGCTTTATTTCATTTTATACAGATTTTTGAGTCTCTGGGTTTTTATCCATCTTATAACAAGTTCTGAAGTGTCCAGTTCTCTCCTACATAGTGTGTAGCTGTAGTCTCAGCTACACAGTGTGCAGAGCTGGAGTCTGTTCAGGATGTCCAGCACTGCCCCAGGTAGCAGGTCCCTGGAGGCACCAAGCTGCAAGCAGATCCCCACCACTTGCTGCTGGGCTGGTCTTGTAGAGAGCTCAGTGGCTTCACTGAGGAAAAGGTTTGCTTCTTCCCTCCATCCCAAAGTTTCATCGTGTGAAGAAACTAGGAAGGAGCTAACTGGTCCTGCCTGAAGAAACTAGGAAGGAGCTAACTGGTCCTGCCTTTCTTTTTCTGATCCTGAGCAGCAGTTTGAACAAAAAGGGATAAAAAGAAGACAAAGGAAGAGAGGAGTAGAGAAGCAACAGGGGTAAGCTGTACAAAGAGGGAATTAGAACAACTGAGGGAAGTAATAAGGACTATGTGAAAAATATATATGCCCGTTAAGTTCCTGCAGTTTCAGAGACTTTGTCTAAGATTCAGCTTAACTTTGAACACTGATTTTCTTTTGTGGGGTTTTTTTTCCGGCGTTTTTTGTTTGGTTGGGATTTTTTGTTTTTTCCTTCCCACCCCCCTTCAACTGTGTATGGATTTTGTCCTCCCAGGCTTTCTGAGGATGATGGTAGTTGTGACTAATACTGTCACTGTGAATTTTGGGTGTTTGCCGTGAAAAGTAATGTTGATTTCAACAGAGGTTGTAAAGCCCTGTTCCCTTTCACTTACCACTTTGACTTTGAAAATCTCTTTGGATAGGGCAAGAATAGTGAGAATACTGACCTTTTTGGCATTACTGGCTGTGAACAATAGTTCTTTCTGAATTTAAGGGCAGAATGAATTGTCACTGAAAAGTTACTGGTAGCTCTTCCTAATCAAATCTCAAATGGGTAATGATCATTTTAATTACTTTTGATGACCTGTCTTTTGTTTGTATTGATGCCAAAGTAAAACTAGAAAAATCAAATGGATCCCTTTTAAAAACTGTGAACAATGCAAGTGTAACATTTTGATGCTTAGTGAAGGTGTGGGATAACTAGGGATCTCGACCCTTAAAGGAAATGGAAGGCATGAGGCACACAAATGACAGTTTTACTGAAACAATGAGGAAGTGTATTCAAGTTCAATTTTGTTTATCTTTCTGCTATTTGGAGGTTGGGGCAGGCAATAATTTGTTTCTGAGGCTTTTTCTTTGTAATGAACCCCTTATTTCCAGTGTGCAGGGAAATACCTTTCATAAACATCCTTCCATAAATAGTAGTTTTAAGTAGGAACTTACACCAGTACACTCAGGGAGAAGGACCACCACTTCACGCTTATCTTGACTGCTGCAAGATAGCTGTTAATGTCATATTTCAGGTTAAAATTGATATAAGGCTGACCTTGGAATGGAATAATAATTAAAAAAACCCCCTTATTTTTAATAAACCCCTTTTTTGATAAAGCTTCATTTTTTTTCAGACAATGGTTGTATTTTAAATGGTTATTTTCCTTATGGAGGGAGTGAAATAAGCTAAGACTGCTGGTAAACAGTCTTATCCCTTCTACAATGAGCCTGTTTCATCCTCTGCATATTGACACAGATGTAGTCTGGAAGAACTTCTTTGACCACAGGAGCTAATGGGAAGAAGTCCATTTTGGGCTTTTGTGTTTTGTTCTTTTTTTTCTGAGCAAGTGCTGTAAATGTGTTGTACTTAAGGGGGACAAGTGCACAGTGGTTTTTGATATGTGGTATCTGTCTGGTGGCACTGAATTATTGTGATGGGTGAGCTTGTGGGAGATCAGTTGTTATGGTCAGCTGTAATCCTTCACCTACACGACACAGCCCTGAGCTGTGTCTGCCCTCCTGCTGGAAAGAGCTCCCTGCTACTTTCCACTTTCTTGCACCTACCTTTATTTTACATTTCTGCATTGCCTTTGAAACACAGAGATAGTTGTTCATCCTGGAGCTCAGGTTCATTAATTTAGAGATGACTGAAGAGTTGCTCTATCAGATTTGTTTGCCTCTGAAGATAAATTCCTAAAATAGGAATGTGAAAAGCAAGTATCTCATTCTTCGTGGTTTATCCAATGTCTAGTGTCTTTCTCCAGTCTTGTATTGTTCTCTATTTACTGCTCAGTATTTCCTTGCATTTCCACCAAAGGTAATCATATGTTGATATCAAGTATGTAAATTGAATTTGAATAGTGGAGGACTTGGTGTCATTTTTAGAATCCACGTGTGCACCTCACACTCTGAGTTCTGAAGTTTTCATACCAGTGGGTGTGACACTTTAGAAATCTTGGGCAAAAATTAATACCTAGGCTAGAAATCTAATGCCAGTGAGTTTCATGGTGTCCTGCAGAAGCATGTAAGAATTTAATTTTATTTTTTGAATACTTTTTGCTACAGTGGGGTGGGAGAACACTGGTAACCGTAATCAAGTGCTGTGCCTACTACTAAGGTAGCAGCTCACAATTGCTTTAACATGCTGGCAACCAACTATATTTCTAGGAAAGTGACATGTTCACATGTACAAACACACACACACTCACACGTGCAGAGGAGTTTTCACATAAACTTTGCAGAGGAAATTCAGGCCTTGTAAGAAAAATGTTTAAATATCCACAGGGAGCAAAAATGCTGTTCATAAATCCTGCAGGGGATATATGTACAGGACTTGCTTTTTGCTATGGTGAAGGGTGTACCCTCCTGGAAGTCTGCATGGTGAAGTTTGTTGGAGGTCCAGCAAGGCCTGTAACCTCCTGCAGGGTGGTATCACCAGCTTTAGGCTCACCCTGCATCCCCAGTAGATGTGCTGTCACTGTTACTTCACACACCAAAAACTTACTAATGGTGGCCATTTATTTTTTTGGGTGAGTCTCAAGCCTTACAGCACCATTTCCAAGGCTGCCTGATGATCCCTCTCTTGGCAGCAGAGAAATCCATTTATTATGAGGAAAGGAGCATGAGGTATGTGCAGAGGACTGGTGAGCTCTCGGAAACCCTGTGAGCACCACCTCACCCACAATGTCAATGTGCTTCTTGGATAAGGTAGATAATAGTTCTTGGAAGTTCAGACTTTTCTGTTCTGATGCTCTTTCAGATGACTGATAACCATGCATTTGTAACTTCCAGCTTAGGCAGGAGTTGGCTGTTTCAAAATAATATTGTTTTATGGTATATAGGTTGTAAAACAAGTAATTCCAGGTTCTAAACCAGAAGTGATTCCAGGTTCAGTGAGAGTAGCAGGCTTTTGTTTCATAGGATGCAAAGAGTGACCCTTTGGGGACATGACAAGTTAGTTCAGGAAAATAAAATAATATTCTACTATTCTACAATAAGAATAAATATGCTGTGAGAAATTAATAGTAGTTGTTCCTATAAAAACTGTAGAAGGAAATAAAATTCTTATAGATGCTTCGGTGTTGATTTTTTTTTCCACACTCCTTTTGTATTCTTAGGATAATTTGATTTTAGTATCTTAGGTTTCTTTTAATTTTTGTGTTGTCTTCACTTTTTTGTTTTTCAATTTTTCTTTACTAGGAAAGAGTAAGGAGTAAAGGACATGTAAAATGACAGTCCACAAAAAATAGCAATTTGAATACTCAGGGAAAAACTGAGAACTTACCAAAGCAACCCTTTTTTTGCCATTTTTCCCACCCCATACTCTTCTTGGTTTCTTTTTTCTTTTAATCTAGCAGTAAATAGAAATGCAAGACTTTTAATAGAAGAAGTGAACCTGCACTCAGAGCTGTGGGACAGCAACGTATGTGTCTGTGGAACATGAGAGAAAATTTGAGGGTTTAGTAGGTAGCTGAACTGAAAAGCCACCAACAGGCAATAATCAATAGCTGATACACTTGTCTCAAGTTGGTGGGATCTCAGAGGAGCAACCTCAGGCCTAGTGGGTGACATCCCTGTCCATGGCAGGGGTTTGGAACTGGATGATCTTTAAGGTCCCTTCCAATCCAAGCCATTCTATGATTCTTTATCTGGCAGTATGAAACAGGGATAGAGGGAAAAGATTGGTGCCCTTTGACAGTGCAGTGGGATCTCTTAATGATTCCCAGAGATAAAATCCAAGTAAACCTTGGGTGTGGGCAGTTCTGTGCATATTGTCACACTGAAGAGTTAAAGTAAAGTAAAGAGTTAATGGTAGTTTTTGGTTGACCAACTCCTCTATATGCTTGTGTGGAGGAAGCAGTAAGGAACTTGTGTTTCCTCTTGCTTTATTGATGTTTTCTTTCATTTTCATTCATCAAATTTAAACCCTCACAGTTAAGTAACAGCATGGAACAGGCTCCTGCTTTTATTAATATGTCTTTGGAGGAAAACAAAAGGAATGGGTGTAACCAGTTGAAACACTGCTCTCTTAGACAGTCAATATTGGAAAGCAGTAGCAAAGCCCTTACTGTCTCTAGATGAGCAAATGCCTCTGGTAGCTCTTTAGGGTGATTGAATTTGAATCTTTTCTGTTGTGTAATAGCAGCTCTTAGAAATAAATGGTTAGAGAGAATGAAATGTCAACAGCAACACTTATACAGACTTTTCCTTGTGGACATTGTTGTGGTTTTGTTTGTTGTTGTTGGGTTTTGGTTTTGGGTTTTTTTCATCCTACCTCCAATTACCTCTGCGTGTCAGTGGAATTACACGGTTAAAGTCTTTGGATCATGATTAGAGATCTCTGAAATCATGAGAAAGCAGGAGACAAGAAAGAAACTCAAGTCCTGCAGGGATTTAAAACATTCAAATGTAAAGAAGAGCTTTTCTTCCATTGTTTCAAAGGTCCAAAATGTGCCAAGCTACTTCTGCTACATTTCCACCTGCTACCTGGAACCTTCCTCGTCAGGCAGGGAAAGAAGTAACAGGATATTCTGGGATACTGATCTGCTTCTGTTTGTTACGTGACATTCCCTCTTGCGAAGTTATGAGTGCGTCTGGGATTTCAGTACTTGTTTGTCACAATTCTTCAGCTGTTTTGGGATGGTGAAGATGTGAAGTTGGTCTGCTCTGCAATGGATGTGGGCCCTCAGGCATCCCTAGAGGCCACAGCCACAGCACTGTGCAGTCCTACATAAACCTCAGGAGCCAGTAAAAGTGCAAAAAGATGCGTTTGCTCCACTGCAGCCTTACACCAGCACAGCAGATGAAATGAAAAAATACTTGAGTTTAATTGGCGTGGAAAATGATCAGAAATGACAAAGAAGTACAATTATTTAGTTTCTTACCAAGCTTTGATTTCTTTTTGATTGTATGGATGAGCCAAAATTTCCAGACATGGAACATGTTTATGAGTGTCTGTAATACTTTTCTTTTTCCCCCCCTGCATTTTTCCCATAGACTTGTTCACAGCAACACCCACTGGAGGTAATGAGCAGTGACAGTATCACTGCAACTTTCCCCCAGGGAGCTGAACAACATTGGCTCCTGGAAGCTCATGCTGGGAGCAGTGGTTTTCTTTTATATAAAGGGTGGGATGCCTCTAGTCTCCAGCAGCATGTTTTCTGTCAACCAGGAGAAAATGCTTAAATAGAAAAGTCTAATAAACCTGGTCAAAGCGAAGCTGGGGTTTGGGTTACTCAGCTGCTGTAACGGGCTATGAGAATGACACAAAGTTTAATGCAATATCGTTTATTTTATTCCAGAAGTAGGTTCATCGTAATCCAAGCAAGAATTGCAGCTGTCATGATAATGTGAGTGTGTTCAGTAGAAGAAGCATGAGATCCTGTTTGTAACAGAAATTCAACCCTAGGCATATGAAAATGTGATATTAAGAGTACAAACATAAGAAGCTCCTGCTGAAGACATGGCCTTTGTGTGGCCTTCTGATAGGAAGACAGATCAAGTTGAACGTACAGGACCCGAGACTTGTGTTGCTGTGAGAGCTGGGCTGTAATTTAGGGAGCTGACAGGAGGAGTGAAGCATCTCCTCAATATCTGTGTTTGGCAGAGGAGATGAATGCATACATCAGGAAACAATGTTTAAGTGTTTTATTTCCTTATTTCAGCCTGTCAAACTGTCAGCGTAGTTAATGGCCACCAAGAGAGAATGAGGGGAAGGGAGGGAGGGGAGGAGGAGGATAAATGGAAGGAAACAAAGGTGCTGTGGAGTCTGGAAGAAAGGAAAACTGGGAAAGATTAGCAGGGCGCTGAGGCATAATGGTCCCCTGGACACAAATGTCCAAACTCCCTCCCCTGGCTTGAACCTCCTCTCCTCTCTAGGCTTCCAAGGAAATGCATAGAGATAATGAAAGTCCTGGAATGCTGCACAGGATAACTTTATTTTACTATATTAATTTTGCTCCAGTAATACCGAGGTCCACCACCAGCAACAGGACTTCACATCATGTTTAATTTGTGTGTTTTGCTGAAGTGGAATCCAATCTCAGTGAGATGGAATTGGCTTGCCCGGACTTCGGGATCTTGGGATTCGGGTGATTTCTTTGTGTTGCTCTGCGATCTGTCTGTAGCTGGATTTTTTCTTTTACACAAACAAGGTTTGAATTTTTTCTTTATTAAGTATACAGGGAAAGTATATATAAGTGTTTGGGACTAAATTCTTCTTTCTGACACACCCACGCACCTTCCACAAAAGTCAGTACAAATGGAATGCATTTCATAAGAGAAGTATTTTTAAGGCGAAGCCAATATTATGTATTATTTTCATTGCATGGAAACAGAATGAGAGTAAAAAAATTTTTTTTGTTTCATACATCAAAGACTGTTTGGTTCAGTAACCGCAGAGAGGAGGATAATACAAAATATTCCTGTACTTTAGGCAAAAATGACACTTTGTTTTCACTGCCTTGTTAATCATGTGAGTTGGCAGCAAAAGGACTTGTGGCTCTGCCCTGGGAGGTGGAGTTGGCTTGCACCTTCCAAACTGTCTTTTGGAGGTGCAGAGCCCCGGCAGGTTTTGTCCCAAACTGGATAAATGATGAAGCTGAAGCTTTGTAGGCTCTGTGGGGAGTGTATGGCTCACTTGTGGCTTCATCAGAGCAATGAAAACCCTCCCCTTCTGCATCAAGGCAGAGAGCAGAGCCCATAGGGAGACAGGGAGAGGCTGTTGGGATTAAACATTAGGATATGTAGTTCTGATTCCAAGGAAAGCTTTGGGTATTGCCTGTTCATACCAGTAGAGTTATGGGGCCACAGCTTTTCAATGTGAAGCCACTACTGTGTCATGCAGCATCATAAGGTATGAATTTGAACTGGACATGGTAAAAAAGTTTTCCTTTGACAGAGCATTTCTGTATGTTCTATCCAAATATGCATTTCTTAGTAATTATTCTACAGGACTCAAGTAGCTTTCACTTGGTTCTGCCTATCTATTGCTTCTTTAAAATTTTCTTTAAGTCAAATTAGTAAAATAAGGAAAGAGTGGTACAATGGTATTCAGCGTGGTTTTTATTATATTACTGGTCCAAGCTGTCAGTTTTCTGTAGTCACTTCAATGGATGAGGGTTTTAAAAGGAGAATTGAAAGATAATACAGTAGTTTTTCAAGTTTTACAGGATATTTTTGGTTATGAGGTGAGCCATGGAGTACATTACTGAAAATATTGTTACTAGGTGTTGGAGGGTGGTGCAGCCAGCTGCCTTGAATGATGATTCTGCCTGGCTGTGCAAAACTGAAACGAATAAAGTAACATGACACTAGGCTGGGAAGAAATGGGGAAAGCAAGGGATGAGAAGGGTGACTTTTGCTGTGGCAAGTGGTAAAAGGGGGGGTGAGACTGCTTTTATGAACACTGAAGTAGCTGTGTGCTTAGATCATGTTTTTTAGGGCTTTATACAGGGACTCGAGCTCCAATCTTCATGGTATTGGAAGTGCTTTGGTTTAGCACCCTTAGAAAGAGGTGTTACTTATTTGTCCCTGTCGTCATGTGGGCATGGCCTGAAACATTATGTCAGTAGAATATAGTAATGCTTTTTTTAGTCAAACCCATGGACCCTAGTTGCCATATGTGCAATCATGTCCTCAGGCTCTGTGGTCTCAGGAGATGCAGCAGGTCAAGAGAACAGTATCTGCTCAAAACCTGACTTAGGGATTTCCAGTGACTCAGGGCAGGCGTAGCTGGTGATTGAGTGATATGTGAACTGAATGGGTCAGCCATCGCTGTGCTGAGGAGAACTGAGCTGCCAGTGAGCTTTGCTTTCTTTCTTTTTTCATGGTTCATTGAAAAAAGAACATGCTTCATTTCAGACCTGTGGCAGCATTAGTAATGTCTGTCTGAATACAGAAACAAGAAACCGTATCTCTGTGTTTAAATTTCACATATGATCGTGATGCAGATTTAAGTTACCTTGCTATGCTAAGCTGTGATAGGAGCTCAGTGTTAAACAACTGTGTTTCATCCTTTAATTTTGAGGCTCTTGGCTAAAGTAGACGAATGAGTCCAATGTGCAGGCTTGCATGGCTGGAAGGACTGAAGAACTGAAGCAGAACTCTTAAAAAGAAGTGACTTTGTTAGTCAGCCAGTTTTTCAGAAGGAAAGAGAGTTTATGTGAATCCCTGGAAACTACTTCACATTGTTCTCATTCAGGAATATACATAGGAGTTGCTTTTTGCCAATAAAAGCATTAATTCATGGATAATGAGGAGTCCTTGCCATTCCCATGTGAAAGCTCTGCCAGATTGGGTCAGATCCCTCCACCTACTGAAACTATGTATGCTTATGACATGCACTGCTTTAAGCCATAAATAAATCTGTGGCATTGTGCCTGTAATAATCTTTCTGCAGAGTTGTACAGGCTACTACCCATTAGCTGATGTATTTATCATGCTTACTGTTCTTTTCCATTATTGCCATAGTATGAGTACTATGGCATCTGGTAAAGTAATTTAAAATTTATTGTTAAAAGTACAAAATTATAGATCCTGCGAAGTACCCCTGACTATAATGGAGCTCAGTGTGGACACAAAACTAATTACTGTGTATCATTTTGCTCATATAATTGAAGTTCATCCACACACACAGTGTGTGTACATAAATACATTTATTTATGATACCTCAAAGGTCTCATGTATGTGCATACTTGACTATTTCAAAAGCAAGGTGAATATAAATACATAAGATTATAAGACTCCACTTGTGGAGATGTTCATAGGGAGATTCTATTTTAGTATGTGGAAGGAGGTGATCCTGTAATGAAAGACTCTGTTACAGTATAAAGATATAAATATGTAATTATATAATTATATAAAGTCTGCAGAGTTACAGTGTTAGATGTTCAGAACTAGGGAAATACCAACTGTGCAAGACTGAAGTTCTTATGTTCTTAACTATTTGCTTAAATAAAGTAAAGAAACAATTCTGTAATAAAAACCCCTCATAATTATTTATAATTTGATATTATAGCCCTATACTTAAAAAAGAGGGGGGTTCATTATTGAACTCAAGTGACTGCCATCACAAACCCCACTTCTCTTTAACTCTGGTTGTTTACAGGTTTTCCTCTGGCATTTCTGCTTGTTCCTAGGGTTAAAAAAAAGTCTCAACAAGTAATTCTCCCTTTTGCCCTTGAAATTCAAAACTGTCTTGAAGGCTTACAGTTTTAGAAAACCCACCAATTCTGATTTTGAGACAGAAAATTTTCTGGTGTAGTTTCTTGAAGTTCTACACTCCTAAGGCAGAATTTTGTTGGAGTGTTTTTTTCAGTTTTAAATCAGAGATTTCTATGCTGACATCACTCACTCCAAAAGTAAATATTCTATGAATTGTGATTAAAATTTCAGTTTTCTCAGTAGACACTGTAAATACATTTCACCATGATCATGCTGGGAAACACAGGCTGAATATTTTGTATCTCATTCAACTAAGTTGACTGAGGAGTTTGCATGGGTGTAGGGATATTTGGGGATAAAAGGATAACTTTGTGAAGGACAAGTTTGTGAAAGGGCATTAAATGAAGATCTGTGAGCTGAGGATGTATGTTAACCTTCACTGGATGTATATAACAGCTGATACATCATCACAATTGCTGAAGGGCTCTGCAGTCTTCCTAGAAGTGCAGGAATTCTCAATTATGTGGAATCAAAATGGACAAAACAAGAACGTTGCTGTATCTCAGTATCTTCTCAGAGTGTGTCTGTGTAGAGCATGGCATTTTGGCATCTCCCTTCTAGCAGCAGCTGAATACTATTAATTCTGAAGTAAAGAAAGGTTTCAGAGCTCACATGGGCCTTCCCTGGAGAAGGAGCAGTAAGGGAACTCTGGAGGGCTTTGCTGAAGAAGTCTGCTGTCAGCTGTCTAATATTGCACTCCACACTGGCAGCTCTTGGCAAATGCTGTGATGCTGTGCCCACATTCTGAAGTTCCTAATATAGGAGATTTACAAGTTTACCGAGAAAGTAACTTTTGTTGTTTGGAGATACTCTTTTAGGGATTTAAGGAAAAGACACAGTTGATGGAAATCCTTTAGAATTTCTGATACAGATAGATCTGTGGAGAATTTTGTGCGATAGGAAACTACTAAGCTATCAGTCTCATGGGAAACATTGATGTCTTTACATCAAGACTAAATCCTAGGTATTCTCTTAAATACTTTACAGTTATAAAAGCATCCTCCGTTGGCTTAGTAGGAAGTCAGTGGTCCTTTCAAGTACTCACTGTCTTCTGAAATACCAAGCAAAAGAACAAGATGCAGATTAAAGGAGGTTTTCTGTAGTCAGCTTCCATCCTGGAATTTATTTCTTCATGCTCTACCCAGAAAGACCATCTTCATCTTCCTTATTTATGTTGTCAACTGCTGTAGTTACTGAGGCATAAATTATCTCCCAGCCCTGCCACTGCCAGGTATTTTGCCATTTGGCCTAAAAGTGAATGTGCCAGGTTCTCTGGTGATGTCCAGTGTAAGGAGTGTGAGCTGAGAGGGCTCAGCACTTTCTGGGCATGTCTCAGAAAGCCATTGGTGACAAGTTTTTGCAAAAGCACCAGAGCTTTTCAGTGTCATCCATGCTGGACCCCACAATGAGAATCAAACAAATTTTAAAAGTGTATGACTGATAAATAAATATATATATATATATACACATATATGCATGTATGTGATATTTGTGTGTGCGTATATATGTTAGTGATTACAAGTGTGTTTTGATCAGGACTGTACCATAACTTCCTTTTGAATTACAGTGATTGGCTCAGTGTTTTTAATGCTGAAAGGTGCAGAAAAAGAGGGAGGTATCAAAGTAAATTCAGAGAACAGTAATTCTTACAGTTCCATCCTTTCTGGAAAGACTATGATGATGGTTTTCAAACTTGCCCCCTGTTTTTAAGCTTGTTCTGTGCTCTCCTCCTTCTCTCACTGGTTATTTCCAAAACAAGTAGCTCAGCAGCAGCTGCCAGAACTCTTTCAATCAAGCAGAAATCTGGGAGTCCAGATCCCAGACACTTCTGCTGTATTATCACCATGTTATTTATTTGTCCCTTGATTTACCAGTTTGTAAAATCAGTAATAGTGATACTTATCCTGAAGTTTGCTGCAGACTTACAGCCTGATCCAAACTCTACTCAAGTCCATGGAAGCTTTCCATCTGCATGTACATTTTTGAACCAGACCTTTTGTTCACTGGTGTTTGAGTCATGTGAGATCCTTAGATGAAACTAGGTTTGAAATATAAAGTATTACTGCTGTTTGCACAGTGTTAGGATGATAAGATAAATGCAAATGAAATGTCCTTGACCATGGCTTTGAACAGTCTAAATTAGGATCATAGAATGGCTTGGGTTGGAAGGTTGGAAGATTGTCTCGTTCCAACCCCCTTGCTGTGGGCAGGGAAACCTTTCACTAGACCAGGTTGCTCAGAGTCCCATCCAACCTGGCCTTGAACACTTCCAGGGATGAGGCATCCACAGCTTCGCTGGGCAGCCTGTTCCAGTGCCTCACCATTCTCTCAGTAAAAAATGTTTTTCTAACATCTAACCTAAACCTGCCCTTTTCCAGGCAAATTAGACATAACACAACAAGAATGGGATGGGAGGGGTTTGAGTGTGGATAACGAATCATAAAATATTTTAATTGTGTCTTATGTCTTCTAAAAGTACCGCAGTAGGATGCTTCTCAGTCTCCACCTTATTCCTAATTTTCCTGCTTTCTGACCATTTCTGAGGCAGAAAAAAAATGCCAAAAATGAAAATATCTCTCCATTAGCTTCATCTGGTGCTCTGGTTTGTTGGAATGACCGAGCACTGATTGGATTTCTGCCCACAGGTTGGGCACTGTGACCCAGCTGATGGTATTTGTCCAGTAAAAATCTGAGTAGCTAGTGAGTTCTCACTCACTAGCTTTGGATTTGGCCTCAAATACAGCATTAAAAGAAAAAAAAAAAAAGAGAGGAGAAGAAAAAAAGGCAAAAAATGAGCTGCCAGGAGGAGCTTCCTTTTTGATCATTAAGACAGCAACAACAAATTATCCCTGTTTAGTGTATGTTTTGAGATTGCTTTGGTGCCAGGAGTTCTGCCACCTGTTCCCAGCAGGACAAGGTGGGGATAAGAAGAAAACTGGTAATCTTTGAGAAATAAAATATACATGTGCAGTTACAAAGTGAACTTTGATAATCTTTTTAGTGAACGAGATAAACCTTTTCAGCATTACAAATCACTCAGAGGATGAGCTGCTTCAGTGCAGCCCAGACAGCCGGGGACTATTTGTTTTCATTTATTTAAAGGAACCTCAGCAGGCAGTTTCAAACAGCAAGTCTTGGATTTTTTGTTTTGATAAAACCAAACCAAACAAACAAAACCAACCCAAAACCAAAGTAAACAGACAAGAAAAAAAAAATCCTCTCATAGCGAAAGGCTTGTATATTATCCCTTTATTTTTCATAATCTGCTTTTCCTAATGCTTGCAAATGAGATAGTAAAATTCATTCTAAACCAGAAGTGATGCTGCTTGGTGTAAACCAAGAAGTCAGAGTAGAAGTCATTAGAAGTCATATACAGGTTATATGCTCGTGCAAATTACAACTCTGTGCACCTCAGTGGCCTGGAGGATCTGACCTGTCAGGTGGTGTGTGGAAGCAGAAGCAAATATTTTTAACCATTAATAAATTAGAAGGTGCCCTAAGCAAAAGGAAATGCAAGAAAAGACACCTCTCCAGGCTCGGGTTGGGCTGGGTCTTCAGCAGGAAGGCCTACTTTCCCAAAGGCATTTTCCCATCCTTGCTTCCCCCAGCAGCTGTTCAGACAGACTCTTTCTCCACTCTCTCCAGTTAAAGAAGGGACAAGAGGAAGCAGGGAATTAACCCTTTGCTTACAAGAGACTAGTCTCCTTCTCATGTTTGGCAAATAACAGAAGACATTACTTAAAAAAAAAAGTCTTAAAAAGTCTGTATTTGCTGTAATGAGGGGGGTCAGAGGTAACAGATAAAAAACATCCTATTGTTTAAAATAAATATTGGAAAATATCTCCCACTAGGAGGACACTGATAAAATGGTGACAGTGGGATCTTGGGTTCTGGTTGCAATGAAGGGGTTAAATAATTTCTGGCAGCCCACTGATCATGTAAAACCATAAAGCAGTTCCAGTAGAAAAAGATGTGTGGAGGTAGAAAATATCGGACCAAGTGCATGCTCTCTGTGGATAATAAAAATTACCCACTTTCTCACAGATGTCAAATCTGGCAGTTTTCCACTAAAAATTTGGACTGCATATCAACTATCCAAATTATTTTAGTGTCTGTTGAAGAGTGTGTTTGGCAGGGTTTCCAGTAGGAAAATAGGAAGCCGATTTGAAAACATTAATACTATTTGAATACAACTGCTTAAGCTGATTGTTCCTTAGATGAACTCCAGTGGAAACACATTCTGTCCTGCAAGTCCCCAGAAAGTCTCCAGGTGGAGAAAGTGGAGATGTGAAACTGGTGCTTAAGGGGGCAGGGAGAGGTTACCTCCAGGGGTTTTACCTTCCTCCTCCTCCTGTTTTACTCAGTTATATATAGTCTGGTTAATAATTATTATGTGATATATGTGATATTAATAATTGGACAAGAATTTGAGGGGAAGGAGAGCCAAGAAGGGGAGATAGGATTGAAGAGAGCAAGTATGCAAAGTAGCTGTGTATAGCTTTCAGTGTTCCGAATGAACTTCACTGATTTGGGAAAGGGAGTTGAAATCATTGAGGCCTTAGTTATGGTGTATGTGCAATGGGCAGGTATCATCAAAGAAGTAACTGGGGACTAGATGTGCCAAAACTGAAAGGAGGACAGTGTAGAAAGCAGTCAGAGGTATGTCTTTATTTAAAACAGTGTATATTTCACTGGTCTGCTCCTCCTAGGATAACACAGGATTTTTGAGTTAAAACTGGACCTTGTTAAGAGGATGGGCAAACAATCAGCTGTTTAGCAGAGGACTTCTTGCGTCTTTCTCCAAAGCAGAGACAGAGTAATAAATCAGAGGAACCTTAGCTTCTAACTGAGAACACAGTAGGATGAATTCAGGAAAGTATCTGAAGAATAAAATGAAAATTTCCTGATGATGAGTTTGGCCAGAAATGAACTTAGAACTGCAGGTCATGGATATCATAAAATGCTTGAAAACTAAATAACAGAACACCGATGCACTCCTGAAAGGAAGTGATGGGAGTCATGTTCTGGCAGGCATTTCCACTGGCTTTGATGGACTATTTTAATGCCAGCAGAAGTAAGTTACATTTCTAGCTGAGAATATAATCACAGTAATGTTTTACTGAGTTTTTCACAGAACAAAAAATAATAGGAAAGGAATGCACTGATTGTCCTGGTGTTCTAGATACCTACCTTCAGATCTTAATGTCTTGTTCCACTGAGCATCATGAAGGATGCAGATGTAATAGTTTGGGCCCGGAGAAGTGCTGGAATAGAGCTGTTGCACTAATATGACTCTACCCCCTTACTAGACTTAAATGTGCATCAGCAGAAAAGCTCAGTCCTGCTTCCCTATCTACTGTTG
Source organism: Pachyramphus minor (assembly GCA_013397135.1). Lineage (NCBI taxonomy): Eukaryota > Metazoa > Chordata > Aves > Passeriformes > Tyrannidae > Pachyramphus > Pachyramphus minor. The sequence continues at coordinate 2,020,388 of VYXB01010819.1, read as the reverse complement.
TTGTTACTGCACTGTCAGGAATCGGTGTATTGCTGCAGTATGAACTGTGCTCATGAGAGGAGTTCCTGCTCCAGAGAGTTCACGCTCTGCGGATGTGAGAGTCAAGTGTTTCTCCTGTCTCTGATCTGTCAATATACTGATACACGTCTAAAAACAGCCCTCATAAAAATTCTGAGTGTTTGCCATGTTTAGTCTCTTGTTCTGGTGCTTGGAGAATTATTGTCAAGCCCTTCTGGGTATTTGAAGGACAACAATGGAAATCAGGTGGGTTTTTTTTTGGTTTAGAGAAATTCTTGACGTAGTGAAATTGTTAGAAATTTATTTCTTGGATTCTGGAGAGGAGTCAGAATTTCATCTTTCAGAGAACTTTCAGGTCTCTTCCAATAGGTGGTGTGTCTGGTGTTCCCATTTGCCTCAGGTCGAGTCAGATTCCCAGGGGCTGTGTCCAACCAAAGTGTTACACACTGTGGGAGAACAGGTCTGGCATTTACTCTAGGGGTGGAGAGCACAGCAGGGTCCTTGCCCTGGAGTAAGTCATAGAGAACAGTACATATGTTTGAACTGTT
>VYXB01010819.1:1971546-2019767 GCA_013397135.1 Pachyramphus minor | reverse complement strand
GGGGGGGAAGAGAGAGGTCTTTGAAATAGTTACTCAGTTTTGTTTGAAGGGAAAAGGGAACCTGTCAGGTCAGGATTACTGAGTTCTTTTGTTCATACTTCATCTTTTGAGGCAGGAAATGTGTTCCTAGACACTGAAATGGCCTACTGGAAGTACCTAATTGATCTGTGGAGTATTTAAAAGATTTTGACATGTCTTGTGAAATGATGATCACTGGAACTTTGTGGATAGATACAGGTTCTTGTATATGTGTGTTAGAGAATTGTGCATCTTTAGCCATTGTAGTGGCACAGAGATACTGATTTAAAGATTCCTACATGCCCAGTTGTGGCAGATGTTTAGGTTTTACTGCGCTGTCCCTGGTAGGGAGTGCCACCAGCTGAAGTGTTCAGTGCCAGTTGAGGAATTTTTCCTCTTTGCCAGGACATAACATAGGGAGAATGGATGAGATAATTCAGTATGTGAATGTGAGATATGTCAACTTGCACTACCTTAGCAGTTTTGATTCTTTAATAAGAGTAAAAGAAATTCAGGTGAAATCTAAAGCTGGGCTATGCCTGATCATCCAACCATCAAAAAGGACAAGATTTGTTTTTATTATCAAGGAGGACATCTGCCAAAATTGCTTTTGGGTCTCCTAATCTGTGTCTGTGGCGTCAAAATTCCAACAAATCTAGATTTACCTTATGCAATGAAGCCTGCTTCATGCAGAAATTCACTATTTGGTATGTATGCTGTGTTGTGTGTCCATCAAAAAGGATGAGTGAGTAAATCTGAATGAAAAAGTCTCTCCTTAATCTTTGGTGTCAAAAAGGGATGTCAAATCTGTAATAGGTCTTTTTTTGTCTAAATGGTTTACTTGGATCTGCCCATGATATCAGGAAGTTTTTCAATATTTCTACTAAGTTTTCTAAAAACTGTCCATTGAAAAGTAGGAAAGTGAGTCAAATCCTGATGCTGTAGTGGAGTCTAGGTCTAAATCTAATTTCTGTACCTTCAACCCAGTTCTACTCCAAAGATCCTAAGGGAAGCTGCTTTTGTCATTCCTGAGACATGAAAATAGAAAGTTCTAGGAGTTTTGTGACAATTTTGTGATATTTCAACCCCAGTTACAGGAACAGTTTTTGATAATTTGCCTAAGATTACAGTAAGACTTGGTTTCTTTTTTTTTTTATTTTATTTTTCCTAGATTTAACAGAATTCCAATTGGTCAATTGGTTGAATTCTGATGTTCTCATTGAACAGAATGAAGTTTAGTGTTGTACTCACACCTCCAACTCTCTGGTGCTCAAACTTATACAGTGCTTTAAGTTTTGGGCTTACTTTTATATGTAAAATAGGATTATTGGATACCAGAGGCACTCTCTCTTCCTGTTCTTTGGACACATATACTTCATCTGGTATGATAGTTGTAAATGTCCTTGATCTTCACAACTATATAGCTGGTGGGCATTGTAACAAGTCTCAGCTTGGTGGGAGAAGTCTGTAAAATTAAGAATGTTTTCCAATGTGGATAATAAAATACTTTCCTGTTCCTTTATATGGTTTTAACAAGCGTTCAGCGTTCCAGTTCATCTTAACCTGCTTTCCAGATTTCTTTGTAAATAAAAGTTGTGAGAGCACAGCTGACTTGGGTCCTGATTCTATAAGGTTGCAAGTGCTCAAATTTGGTCAGGACCTGCAGTTCATAGAGTTAAGGTGTATGGAAGTCTATTACTCGAGATACTTTTGCCATCAAAGCTTGGATTCATCTGCCTAGGACTAGTAATAGAAATTTCATGAAATCTTCGCATTTGATCTTAGTCTGTGAGATCCAGTTGTCAGGATTTTCAGGCTGTTTGTTTTATAATGGATTGGTGTATTTCTTTTTGTTAACACTCAGTTGAAAATTTAGCACGTGCTGGCAGATAAAGTTAGCATTGTCCAGTCCTAACACAGGACACAAACATGACCTTCAGTGCAGCATTGACAGGTGTACAAAGACCTGTCATGTACTGATTCTCCTCACTCCCCATTTTTAATCCACCTTCAGGTGAAGGTGATGAGACATGGTCTTCTGTGAAATTAAGACTTTCTGTCTTGTTAGGTCTTCCTGTGTTACTGGATTTAATTTTCCTGTCTTTGGTTAGACTGTAGTTTCTCAGCTAGAGTATTCATCTTGGTGGAACTCTGATATTTAGCAGGAATTTCTGCTTGTTTCACTTAAGCATTATTCCCCACCCCTGGAGGTGTTCAAGACCAGGCTGGATGGGGCTTGAGTAACCTGGTCTAGCAGTAGATGTCCCTACCCATAGCAGGGTGATTGGAACGAGATGACCCTTATAAGGTCCCTTCCAACCCAAACCATTCTATGATTCAGAATAAACTTGTGCCTATGGTTTTAAGCTTTCCCTACTTTTTGTAGCTTGGAGGATTTAAAAAATTTCTTCCACCCAGGTCTACCTCGAATGGTGACTCGTAGGACCACAAGGTATCAGCTTTACATGTGTTCTTAGTGACTGACATGAGGTCTGCCCTGTTACTCATTAGGAGTGGCTTTGGTCACCTTTTCATTTGCAACTTGGAATTTGAAAAGCTCACATCTCCAACTGTTCTGCATTTGAAAATTAATTAATGATTACATTGTCCATGAATCAATCAATTTTATATATCCTTAACACAGGAACGGGACTTTGCAGAAGTACAAAAAATACAGTGCGGGAAATGATGTGTTGCTGCTGAATCTGAAAACTGGCACTCATGGGAATCCCAGAGAGATACTGTGGAGGGATGGGCAGAGGAATGAACAGCATGTGGATATGGGTGGGCTTGGTTTCAGTCAGGCAATAATCTGATGGGAATGTTTAGGTGGACAGTGGCATCTGTATGAGAAGCGAATACGAAGCTGCTTCAACTCTCAGACTTGTTTATGCAGCTGAATTGTGAGACCAGGTCTGTATCAGTTGGGTGAGCAGCCAGCCAGATCTGTGGAAGCTTTCTGGAACCTCTTGGTTGACTTACTGTGTGCAATTTTCACAGATGTACTTTTTTAAAAACTACCTATTTTAGAAAAATACTCTTCCACTTAAGTCAGCATAAGAATGATGTCTACATCTCTCCAGCCACTTTTGCAAAGAAATGTTTGCCAGCTCCCTTGCTGATTATCATAAATGCAAAGTGTAATTAAATTTTATTTTTCCTTTTTTAGGTGGTAATATTTAAATAAACTCGTAAAAACCTATTGGAAAAGGAGCATTATTTTTTTAGCCCTTTCTTAGGCAGGGTGGTCCCTACTAGCTTTTGAACAAGATTTGTCCATAAAAATTAAGCAACTTAGCAAGAGAAATTAAATAAAACAGCACATTTTAAATGAACTGCATTCTAAAAGAAAATGTTTTTTTACCCACACCACCCACATGTATGTTAACATACAGAATTAGTCCTAACCTGCCGAAAGAAGAAAATGCACAACACCTTTCAAAGATGCAAACTGACAATTAACAAAACAATAGAGTTCTAGCCTCCCTTTGCCGAGGTGCAAATTGATAATCAGATTGCAAGGAGAAACTGGTGGCTTCTATTTAAGATTTAGTTTGAGATGAAGGCTCCCTATGGAAGAAAGGGAGAGAAAGGAACAAAGTAATGTAACCAGTTCTACACTGGGAAAAACCCACATGAGGAGCACGGGGATACACCAGGCTGATATCAGCTTGTATAGCTTGCACATTGTTAATTGTGTTGTGGAATAACAGAGAGGAGGGGTAACAAGCTCTTTTTACCCCCGTGTGTATATCCAGTGACCTACAGTGATGTTGATGGAAGAAACTGCAAAGCCTGTGTAATAATCTTGTTTCACTTGTCTTTGGCAGTCAGTCTTGCCTTCACTTTGTCCATTAAGTTCCTTCCCTTGTATTTTTCCTAATGTTTCATGTACCCGCGAGCGGCTGCAGGTAACTACCAGTTTATTTTATCCCAACTTGCCTTGGATATATTTTATCCTTTCCAAGTATGAAGTTTTATGTAACCATTTCTACTTGAGCTTAAGAGCAAATAAATAATGAGAATCACCATCGACTTTTCTAATAGTAAATTTTAGTGCCCAGTGGTTGGGCAAAACAGGCTATTGCACTGCAGGAACTTTTCATGTTACAAATTAGAGAGGACATGAGGAACTGCAGATTTGTTTGGATAGTTGTAATTTGGATGCAAATTTGAAGAAACAGTCATAAACTTTGTGTTTTCCCAGACTTGTGTTTGTTCTGTGCTTTTGGCCAACTCCAGTGAAATTAGGGCCTTAAGTCACGTCCTGTTGTGGCCTCTTTGTATTTCTGCCTCTATGTACCTCTGAAAGTAACTGGATTTTAATGGGGATTTTGGTTACTTTGATTTTAACTTACTAATGACTGGTTTCAATGCTATTTAATATATAACATCTGATATCTCCTGAAAGATCTGTTATCGCATGTGTAAGTCCATTTTAGTTTTTTTCTTATGAATTCTTTTCTCTTGAAGTTTTGTTACTATGGAAGCTGCATTTTAAAAGTAGAAGAGTAATTTGAGGATAAGGCCTTTTTAATAATCTGAATAATTTGTGGCATTTGACAAATATATAGATATACAGTTGGAAATTTTTAAGACTGGTTGAAGTATTTGAGATGTGGTTAATTTGAAACCAAGCCGTATGATTAAATGTCCTAGATCTCTTAGAAAGTTTCAGCCATAATTATACGATTTTAATGAATTTGTTGCTCTTGAAAATGTTGAGTTGACAGCTGCTTAGGATGAAGTCCTGGCTAGTTGCAGCACATGATAGGTAAAGGACTGCAGAGCTCTGAGTGTGCTGTGCATTACTCGTCTCTCAAAACAAAGTTGAAGATCACTCAGTAAATGAGCAGCTGAGCCTTCCCTTTCCATCAACAGAGCAACTATATTTTATTTTGTGGACAGCTGGCTAGTAGAGAACACTTGACATCTTCCTCTGATTTGTGGTCGGCGTGTGTCAGTGCATGTCAGTCCACAAGGATGGTTGTCACAGCCCTCATCATGCAAGGGAGAGCGGAGAAATTTTGGATGCTGACACCAGCAGTGACAGTACTCTCAAGCCTATATTCAGGGAACATATTAATTCCTCTTCCAGGTGTCAAGATTTAGCACATTTTATGTATTTTGATTAGCACTGAATAGAAGATTTTTATCCTTAGTGGTGTAGTGGCTTGTTGCATTTAGATACCACTTATTATGAACTAGATTCTGACATCGAATATTATCTGACTTCTCTGAAAGCCAACCCCTCTTGAGTGAATGTGTTTGACAAGTAAATAATAGTGTATGATGCCCTATGAACGTGTTTTAACCTGCTCCACTTAAGTTTTCTTAGCCTTGATGCATATGTTTAAATAGTGTAGTATGCAAGGCATGTAAGGATGGAAAAGTTTGTTTATGCATTCAGTGATTTCTTCTTGGGCAAGAATCATGTTGGTGTCATTCTACGCAGCATTTTATTATCCTGCCTCTGGTACATAGGGGTATGTAATCTGAAGGCTGGGGGGTGGACTTCTTTTTTTCAAATAAAAGCCACTAAGGCCAACACTTCTGTCCCTTTTCATGTCTTGTGAAGTCTGTGTGATTTCTAACCCTTTATTTCTTTTTTTCCAGCTATTCATGTTTGCTGTCAGGCAGGGCAAATCAATCTTTTCTAAGTACTCTTTAATCATAAATCTAGATGTATTAAGCTTGCTGTTACCTAGTCAGTGGTAGTCAGAAAAAGGCAGGGGGGAATATCTACTCAGTATGGCTGAACTGTGATTGGGATCATGGGGCTGCTTGATCTGTGCACCTTCACTCCTGGCTGCAGTGATGTTTTCAGTTTTGTTGGTGAGCTGCCTTTTTTTTTCTATTTTAATTTTTATTTTTCTGTAATAGTGACTACTTTAGTATTCTGTCTAATTCCTGTGTTTTACAGTGTCTGTTTGGTGTGCACTGAATGTTCATTCCCCTTAGCTTATATTTCCCCTCTGGTTTTCCATAAATCTTGGTGGACCTTTGTATCCTGCCATCTTTTCTGCTATTTTCCCTAGAGTGCTAATTCCCACCCCCCGAATATCTGTAAAATCAGCATTTTATTTTTCCCTCCTGAGCAGCTATTGCCATCAGCTGTTATAAAATAATGGCTTTAGATGTGTCCCTTATAGTACATTGACCCCTCTGTCTGATTTATCATTAATTTCCAGAGACTTGTTCCAGGCTTGAACTAATTCCTTCCCCCCAGGGTCCTGAGTTAAAAACCACACTGAAACCCACTTCCTTTTGCTTTTGTACCTGGAATATTAATCATATTGCCACCAGCATCCCTGGCACATGGAGGCATCCCACTACAGTTAATGATATTCTGAGTGCCTCCGTTGGCTTCTGTTACAACAACATTCAAGCTGCTTATGCTTATTTCTGAGCTTGTATTGTATCTTGCTACAGTTGATATCTTGCATTTTCTCCTCCAATGCCCACACTTTTACTTACTGGAAAATTAATATTTGTCTCCCCAAAGTTTTTGCCTGATTGCTTCTTTGTACTTCTATTTCATGCCATTAAAAGGAGAAAAGAAGATAACGACCATTTGCAGTGGAACTTGGGCTCTGCCTTAAAGTGTTGCAATGTTTGTAGGCTATGGTTTTTTGAGGCTTGGAAGACTTTCTATGTGTACTCAAGAATACTGAAAGAGGATAATCTTATGAGTGCTGCAACATAGCAGACAGTGTTGTATCTTGGGTTGTAAGTTTTCTTCATTTCATGGTATTGCTCTTAGAGTGGGATGTGTTTTTGGAAGTAGCCAGTTGAAGACATGGTCCCTGGCAAGGCAGTGGACAATATCTACTTGGCTCTACTGAGCACAGCACAAACAAATATTGGTATGTTCACTGCAGGGTCATTGGGAATGGAAGTAAAGGAATGTTAAGACTTGTTACCCATCACAGTGATGTCTTCTCCTGAGTCACCTTCTCTAGGCCCTGTGAAAGCTACGTTGCCTTGAGTTGAAACTCATTAACTGGTCCTTTGGAGATAATTCCTATGCTGGGGGCATTTATTAATGTCCTATTTATTCTTAAAATTGCAGTCTGTTCTTTCTAGGAAGAGGACTGAAAAGTGTTTCCTGTTGCTGTGGTGCAGACCGGCAAGGAATTACAAACTGCTGCTTAGGAGATGACTTCAAACCTGGTGTTATCCACATGTCTCTCTGTCAAGCCAATAGGAGCTGTCAGTGCTTGCTGCTTCTGAAAATTAACACTCCGTAGAACTGTGCCCACTCTGACCCATTTTGCATTTTCACCCTTTTTGATCTCAGAAAAGTTATTTTGATGATGTGGAAATCTTGAAACTGAATTGCTTAGTTCAGAGTTGTTTCGTACAGCTACTGGAATTGTTTAGGAACCTTTTATTATGTAAATAACATATATGTATATGAAGCATCCATGAACAGCTCTGTATATGAATATGTATATGAAGCAAAGAATAATGAAAAATGTATGCTCTGTGTTTCTTCCTGTTTGCAAACCTGATGCTAAGTAATTTCAGCTGTAATCTGTGAGGTTCCACATTAGCTGGTAGAGCTAATATGTAGCAATACAGACAAAGAAACGTTTTAAAAGTAAAACATAAGTCCTTACTCATCACAACACTTACTGAATTAAAGATTTCAAGCACTGGGGTTGCAGCATAGTGTACACCTTTCTCCCTGCCTCTGCCTGGTGTCAGGAGGACACGTGGCTTCTGAGGCCTGGAGTCAATTTGTCCAAGACCAAAGTATGTCTTGGAAGTTTTGTTTCTTGCAGAGATTTGTGTGTAAAGACTCCATTTGTGAGGCAGAAGTAGCTAAAAATAGTATGTTGTAGTATGGTTAATAAATGATACTGAGAGCCATGGAAAAGCCGCACTGCCACATTTTCAGGTCTGCTTGCCAGATTGGGGGCATATGTGGGGGTAAGACATTGTTAGTTATCCCTGTGTACTCATGCCTAATATCCTCAGTTGTTTATGCCCAAAGTTTTAACTACCTGGAGATATTTTCTGTAATATAAGGCCTTTTTTTTTGTGGTTTTGGTGTTGTTTTTTTTTTTAATAGTGCATAGCTTAAAAAAATTCTTAGATTGATTTATAAATGTTAAGATGAAAATAAAATACATCCTGATGGTTTTATTTCAGGCCTAAAGTCAGAAGTAGTGTTTATATGCCAGCTTTCCCCAGAAGCAGGAAGGATAGAGACCTAATAAAAATGTAATGAAAGCTGGATTCTCATGCCTTCACAGATGTCTAGGAGAAGGAGCTTTAAAAGAAGTACAGATGCAGTGGCTTGTGCGCTAATGACATCAACAACAGTTTTGTGGTGTGTGCAGCATTACCAACCACTGATGGGGTAAAGCTGCTGAAGTGATGGCAGCCACTTTGCCATATACTGCCAGCTTTTAAGTATCCCTAATAGCCTGGCTGTCCCTCCTTGGGCTAACTTACCCCGTGTTGCTCAGATCTGTGTTGTGGACCATCTTTTGGCTACAGGGTGGATAGACCTACTTCGGTGTTTGTCTGACTTTTTTGTGGGTTTACTTTGTTTTGTAAGTCTGGCAGTTTTTTATGCCACTTACCACCATGGTCTTTTGCCTTTGCTGGCTCATACCAAGCAAATGACCTGCTGTGAGCAGCATCTCAGACTTCCTCTGTGGGCCAGGAGGCTCAGTGGTGGTGCATCATGTTTGGGTGATCTCAAGTTTCACTGATGATCTCTTGCCTTCAGCTCCCTGTTTGAGGATCGCTGCACTGAAGCCACAAGGTGTGTGATGGTAGTATGGAAACCAGGTGCTGTGGTGACAGTGTTTCTCACAAGGAACCAGCATTTCAGCTGTCCTTTATGACACTTTCAAATGCTGCTGGCAGGAGAGGTGCAGTGGGCAGCAGCTGCATGGTGGTAGAACAATACACTCAGTACTTCTGCTATAGGCAAACAATCAAAGGTGCTCTATCACTACAGACCTTTGATATAAAAAGTTCATTTCAGGTTTTGGAGGGCTGGGTAGCTGTTCCTTCTCTTCCTCTTCTCTGTGTGTTAACTGCTTCCCGTGTGATGTGAGCTTGCGGGAGCACCTGTGGTCAGGTACCAAAGTGCCGGAGTTCTTTCCTTCCTCATCATGGTTGCCTGTTTTCTCTCCTGGAAGCCTCACCCACAGCATTTCTGCTTTGAAATGGTTGTCTCTTGGGCAGACAAAGGAGTGCAGCTCTGCCAGCTGGCTCATTGCCCCTCCTGCCCATCCGTGCTGTTGCAGACACCTTGCAAAGCGTGGGGAGAGGTGTGGGTGGCGTGATGCCGGGCTGGGGCAGCTCCAAGGCTGCATGCCTGAAGGAAGGATTGGGCTGTATTGGCCAGAATGCCTCAGGATAGGCTGCAGGGAACAGTATTTCAGACCCCACAGTGGCACTGACATAATAATTTCGGCATTGTTTGGGACCACATTTATAGTCAGAGTCTTACTGCAGGGTCTGCACTGCAAAGAATGGGATTTACAGATAAATTTAGGGAGGGGGAGTCTACTGGAAAGCTGCAGTTTCTGCCTATTTTGGTTAACTGATTCAGCCTTTCGAGGTCATTTAGGGTGGATTGATATGTTCTCATTCTCCATATGTGCGGCAGTGCAAGGATCCTGCAGATTGCAATAAACGGGGAAAGGGAAGGAGCAGATTGTCCTACCGGAAAGTAAAAGACTCTTTCAGGATTGTGTAGGTTGTGTAATTTGAAGATCAACATTGCTTATGGTGAACAGATGGAGAGGATGATTAGAAGCTACAAGTGCCCTCCTGTGCTATAGGCCCAATGTCAGATAAACTACCTCTACAGAAAATTATCACTTTCTGAAATTCTAGGACAACTGTAGGTTGTATTCTATGAAATTGAGAGAGAAAAGTGGTGTGAGGAGGAGGAAAGGATCTAGACTGTTAACTGTGTGAGACTGCAAACTGCCTCTCGGGAAGCTCAGATTCAAGGTGGTTTTAGTGTCTGTGAGTGCTCAGCATTGTTTTTATGAAGCTGTGCAAGAGGAAATTCCCATTATTTCAGTCCTGGAGTTCACTGTGGCTATCATTAGTACAAACCAGGGTGATTTTTCCCTCAGTGAGGGCAGACTCACCTGCCTTGTGAGGTCTAACAGTGCAGTATTTATTTACTGCACGACAGAGCACATGTGCTAAAACCTGAACAAATTACGCATTTTGTCACATGTGGCTGTAGGAAAAGCTTGTCTGAGAACTCCTGGTTGAGAGTTGTGGGACCAGTGTGTGCATATTGCAACAGTGTGTAGTTAGTATTTAAGTATTTAAGTGTGAAGTGTTTTTGGCTTTCTTGGGAAGATGTGTTTTGGGTATTAGTGAATGACAATGTTTTAAAGCAGTGCACAGCGATTGGGGAATAATGGTGGGTATGGACAGAGTTCACACATTTTCTGGTTGGCAATGAAGCATGTTCCTTTGGGCTTAGCTGGCAAAACTACCTGTGTGTCACAAGGATCCCAGTTAGACTCGATACTGTGAGGACCAGGAAGGCATCCAGTGGCAGGCTGAAAAATCCAGTAACTGGGTAAGTAAGCATTGGTGTCTGACCAGACCTTGGCAGACAAAGCAGTCAGTGTTGGAGCAAAAAAGCCCAGCAAAGGGCCTTAATGGTGCTCTTTCTGCCTGTCCTTTAAGGGCTGGGATGAAAGTTTTGAAAGTAAGTAGGAAAAAATACTGAAATTGCAAGAGATGGGGCAAAGAGTGCATTTTCCCAAGGGTAAACTGAACTGAACTAGAACATGTAAAAAAGAATTTTGTTGTACTCATGGTTAAATCAATGGGAGTGAGCAATCCAGTGAGTTAGAAGGGAGGATGGTCAAGCTGTTCATCCACCTCTCTGGCACCAGTGGAAAGCAGTCCTTTCTTCAGCCCTAGATGCCAAAGTTTTCTTGGGTACCCACAGCAGGCTGAGGAGCCCTGTATAGCACAGGGCCAAAAGCAATGCCTGCTCTAATCCTACCTTCTAAAACTCTAAGGAGTGGCCATCTCCACAGGCTCAGCTTAACAGGAGAGCTTCTGTTCAGGGCCCAGGGAAAGAGCTCCACATATTTATGCACGTGTGCTCTGATCCACAAATGGCTCATACACAGTAGATGCTACTTAAAATATTTTTTAGGAGCAAGTAAGTTACTGGAAGTGGTGACACACATTCCATGTCCTAAAAAGTAAAAGCTAAAAGAACACTTTAACTGCTGGTACCCCCGAGAAGCTTATTCTTGATGGTAGTAAAGGTAATGGGGAGAATATGCTGCAGAAGAGTACAAGGGCAGTGGCCAGAATATGGCTGTGTATTGTTTTGCTTTTGCAGTATGTGTATGTTCATATGTGTGTAAACATACCTCACAGGATCAGCATATGCAGCAATGTGGAAGGTGTATATAATGTACGGTATTACATACAGAAACTGTTTGATAAATGAATGCTAAGATTGTGAAGTCAGGCACTCAAAGCATAGGAAATGCCAGAATTAGATTTGCCTGCACAACCTTAATTCAGCCCCTTTGTGCATATGCATTATGATACACTCTTTAATTACATGATCACATATCAGACCACTGAAATGACGGTGCTGACAGAATGAGAAGATATTCCATATTATTTTTTTAATCCTTTTTGTGTGGCCCTGTGGCAGGCATATTCTGCACACATTCAAACTGCAGCTTAAAAAAGCATCATTTCTGTCATATTATTGGTATAAGAAATACATGTGGAAATTAATCATTATGATACACCCTCTCTGTGACATTTATCACTGTGTTATCTGTATGTTGTACATTGTATTGCTTCTGTATTGCTTCTAAAAACATCCATCTTGTTGTTACTGTATTCATTTTATAGATGGGGGGAAGTTTTTGAAGGGGAAGAGAACAGACCAATTCACTCAAATCCTACCTGTGTAGTTATAGTTATCCTAAGTCCTGGCATCAATCCAGTGCACTGAGGTCTGCCTAATTCTAAATATGATACTCTCAGGCACATGGTGTGACTCTTGAGGATGGTCCTGTGTGGGGCCAAGAGTCAGACTCAATGATCCTTGTGGGTCCCTTCCAACTCTATATATGCTATGACTGTGTAATTTTATTTGTCTTAGGGAGTTTCTGGACCACCTAAAAGTGTTTGAACCCCCAAACCCCAGAAGGGTACCCTTACATCTCTTTTTAGGGGAACCCTGAGGAAAAAAAAGCCAGAACATTTTCTACCCTTTTTCCAAAGTGATGGTACTGTACACCAAGGAGACCAAAGCCATGTGCAATCCAGGCACCAAACTGGCCTGGGGGGGTAGCATTGTAGAGGGCTTGGGCTTTCAGCGGTGTCAATCTCAGGTATCTACAAGCACTTAGCCTTTTCTTTTAGTTTACCATGAATCTAATGGAAGAAATGAAAGTGTTTGGCTTAAGCAGAAAGGATCCTCTCTGAAGATCTCTGTTCAGTCAGCAGAGAGAGGGAAATGCAGAGTTTACTTGGACAGGATTTCTCCTTGCAAATCTTCAGAGGTACTCCTCTGCCTCCATTTGAAGTGTAGGGAAGGTAACTCCTGTGATAGGTTTCTAAATGCATCTGGGTCAGATCTGACTTTTCAAAGTGTTGTTTTCACTTTATTATAGCTGTTTATATCTTTAAAATATAGCATCATTTGACTGCAAAGTATGGCATCCCAAGTATATGTTCAGGTATACCAGGTCAGAAAGTGGGACGTGTACAACTGAGGGCTTCCTGCAAAGATTTTGGATTCCTGAAAAACTGTCCTCCTTTTGGCTTGCAAATGTCTGCTGCCTTCAATTCTTGTGTTCCAGTACTTAAAATGAATGAGTTAATGGTCCGGCAGGCAACTTTGTCTGTAAGGATGCAACTCATGTTCATTCCCAGAGCTGGCTCTTCTGGGGTGATATTCTCCTAGAAAAAAATGGGAATTTGATCATGTAATTAGAAAGTATTGCAGTGTGTATGCATAAAGACTGAATCTTTGCTTGTGCTTTCAATGGCTAAATTAGGAATGATTGTACCATCTTGAAGTACAGTGTTTTGTTGAATGCTCAGTTTGATTCAACATCTTTTAACCAGGGAATTTTTATAATGTTAAGCTGAAAATTAAGAATTTTACACTGTAGACCTCTACAGCCCTCTCACTTAGGTCATCAGAGGGCTGTTTTAGTAGAGTCCTGCTATTTTCTGCCATTTGTGAACAGCAGCAGATGGGTTGAGTTGGTCAGAAGGCCAGCAGTTACTCCAGGTTGTGGGGGTAGTGGTCTCTGTCAGTGCTGGTATATTCTAAATTGCTTTTTGTCTTTCTCATCTTTACCTTGTGTCTTTCTCCTCAGCTCCTGCCAGCCCTTGTTGCTCCATTTTTTAAATAATTTTTTAATCCATTTTTTACATCAGTACTGCTTTTCTGTGCTTTAGGTCTTTACATGGAGTTGTGTTGCTTCGTCTGCCTTTACAACTTGGTAGAAAACAGAAGGGTGTGATGTTTCATTGCCTTTGTAGTGCTCTCCAGTGCAAAATGTGGGAGCTTTCTGGTGACTAAAGTGTTTGGGTGGAGGAGAGGCTTATGAAGAGGGTTACACAACAAGGGTGGCACGTGGGACCTGTGTAGGGTGTAGCATGCCCAACATATCAGGCCATTCAGTCAGATATGCTGATTTTCAGCAGATCTCATCTGCTTATGTGCAAACTTAGAGCTCCCTCTTCCCTGGTCTCAGACAACATTCTGATGGGTGGTTACAAGGGGCAGATCACAAGAGTTGTGTTTCATCATGCACATTTCAAGGGTCACTCAAGAATGACCCTTGGATGGCAAAGAAAAATCACTTGACAGTAAGAATGACTTAAGAAAAAATTGTATGGCTCAGGTCATGAATGGTAGCATATGTAGCCACAGCAGTGCTGCTTTTATTTTCCTGTAGATAGTATATGTATTATATTAGGCCAATCACAATTAAGAGTGTGGCATTTCTGATGAAGTGTTCGAAAAGGTTGGACCAGTAGTGGTGCAATTCCTGCTGATACACCAGATATTTAGAGAGAAAAGCAAACTATGTCACAGAGGCTTTGCAGCATAGGTTGGCTGAAGAGCACAAGTCAAGAGATTTAGTGAAATACTCAAATTTTACCTTTCCCTTATATTATGGGGTTGCTTGTGCTGATTGGTTGCATGTACCACAGTTGCTAAAGTAAGAAATACTGCTTTGTATTCAAGGAAGCAGATTTTCCTGCTTGCATCTGAAAAATCTGCCATAGCTGAAATAAGCAACATTATCAGCAATATAAATTTTCAAAAGTAATCTATATTATATAATTCAAGTTTGGGGTATGTAAGGTGCAGCCATATTAGGAGGTTCTGTTGTATTGGTGATTATATACTGCGAGGAGGGTTTGCTGCCTTGCCAGTTTTAATAGAGGTGAGGTAACTAATTTGATTCTGGATACTCTCATCATGAGTTGCTTCAAGGTGTTCAAATTTGCTTATGAAATAGTCCCTTCTGAGCTGAGGAGATGGAAATGAGACACTAAAAGGCTTTCTTGAAGTGCTTCCATGTTTCTCAGCTCAGAACATCACATTTGATATTAATATTAGGTACTGAGGCAAAGTCATCAGGTAGAAAAGGGAAGAAACGTAGAAATAGTCATTTTCTTGTGTGTTTCCTCAGGATGCTATTTTGAGGCTTTAAAAAAAAAAAAAAAATTTCATGCTTTGCTGATGAGGCTGCTGTAAACCGGGGAAGTGGCAGATGTAATTGAAGTCCCAGGGCCCTGCCCTAGAAGAGGTCCAATACTGGCAGCGTACATATTGCTTATATGAAAGCGAACAGATGGATACATTTGGTCAATTCTGCCGGGTTCATATGGAAACCTTCAGAATTTTTTCTTACTATTTTAAGTGGAATACTTAAATCTGTTATCTGCTGGGAGTCTGTAGTTGCCTGGGATGGGTGCTTTGGTAGCTTTGAGCAGGGGGCATTGCCGTACTGTGGATGTCTTCCGACCAGATATGTTTATCTCCCCATGTCCCCCTCCATACTCCAGGACCAAATCGGCTACTGGAGGAGTGAGCTGGATTTTTTTCAACTTCTGTGGCATGATAACTGTCAGCTGAGTCTTAATCATGGAGCTATTACTGGGTAGTGAAAATGAAGGAAAGAGAAGAAATCCAGCTTGCTTTTTAGAGGCTGGATTGATTGCAGAGGCATGGTTATTCTTGGGGTGGGGAGAGGAGAGGAAGAAAGAGATGGGGAGAACCAAAACGTTGTATTTTCTTTAATTAAAAACCCCACTAATTTTTTTGATAGTAACTCATTCTAAATTCTTGCTGACAGTTTTTTTTTGATGTTTCTCAATTCAAAACCACTGGAAGCAGTCAAGTGAAGGGAGAAGAATGAAGAATCAAAGACAAGGGGTGTAGCTGTATTAGTAGAACACAGCTTGAAGTGCTAATGCTTAGTCTGGATGGGTGGAGGAGGTAGGATTAATCTGTAATGCTTCAAATTAGTCAGTTTTGGATATCCTTTACACATGTGCACACACACACTCAGTGATCTAATAACATGTTATTGATGGCATCAAGGAAAGAATTGGCATATGGCTAATTCTAAAAGTCTGTCGTACAGATGTGTTAGCATCTATATTGTCATCTAGCTGTCTTTTTTCCAAGTGTATAGCATATAAAAATATGCACTTCAGGTATTTAGACACTATCAATGGCAGCTCTGTTCTGTATTAAAGCTATTAAAGAAACTCACATTTGGATTCATGTAAGAAATCAGATACTTATATCAGAAAGTTTTAGCTTTAAAGACTTCCAGGAAAGCTGTAAACAAAGCAGGAAGAAAAATGAAATCTCTGATATTAAAAGCATGTTCCTATGAAGACTGCAGTTGAGCAAGTGCTCATTTCTTTTTTTTTCTAAATAAAAAAAAATTTCTTTGAACCATTAGCAATGATAACTTTCATTGAAAATGGGAGTTAAAAAAGAGGAGTAGAAACCAAGCTCATTGGGGGAGAGAGAGCTTGAATTTGACAAAAATAGTTTCTTCTCTATTCCTATCTCACTCTCTCAAGCTGCATCCTT
The DNA here is from genome assembly GCA_013397135.1 of Pachyramphus minor. Taxonomy (NCBI): domain Eukaryota; kingdom Metazoa; phylum Chordata; class Aves; order Passeriformes; family Tyrannidae; genus Pachyramphus; species Pachyramphus minor. The sequence goes on along the minus strand of VYXB01010819.1, from coordinate 2,003,635 downwards.
CTCACAAAAACAACTCCACCCACTGTTGTAGAAAATGGCCATCTCTTGGTATCTTCTTTGGAGGTTTTGTTTTGATAGTGCTAGTGCTAGTTTTGGGGATTAACATGAATAACCCTATCAGATTTTGTTAAGACATGGTACCAATACAGAAAGACCCATGTATACTATTTAAAATACCCTTGTTAACAGAGATTTAACAGTCATTTCATTCTCCACTGTTCATCACATTCACACATGTGGGATGGGCATTAACAGATTGAGCTACATCTTTTCATTTCGATTCTGCAGCAGTCTCTCTTTGCAGGAATATTTTATGTAGTAATAATTTTCTTCCTATTACAGACTTTCTAACTATGTTAATGGCAGTAGACTGGCCACAGAGACATTCGTGAGAACTACCTTTGCAGTGACATTTAAACAATTTATTTGATCTTGCTTTAGCATACCTGCTCATGCCTTTTTTTACTCTGTTGTCGACCTTAGGAGAACTTTGTGTATAATCATGGGTCTTTCAATCACAGTCAACTTAACAAAGTGCTATGCAAATTTCTGCGGTATGTAATTTCTGGAGTCTTTGGGATTTGCGGTGTGTTTGCTGCCAAGTGGATACCCCCTGACTGCAGGGGCACATTTGAGTAGCAGCTGCCCAGGAGCTCCAAGGCCAGTCTTAGCTGGGGATGCTCCATTTTATAGGTGTGCAGTTGTTGGGGGTGTGTGCCTTGACTTACCCGAATGAGGTGATGTGATCAGTATTTTTTTTTCCTGTAAAATAATGGAAAAAGTAGAGCAGAGGAGAAAGGTCAATGGCAAGGGGGGAGTTCTATATATCTCACATATATACTATGTTGAATTGATCATCTTATCACCATTTAGAGAAAGTGCAAGTTGTGGATTTGTGGCTGAAATGTGTTACTTGTGTGGGATTGCGCTTGGCTAAAAGCCTAAAACAAGGACTCTTGCTTTGTGAGGGCATATCTTGTCCTGTGCTTGAAGTAGCTTCTCCTGTATTGGACCATGTGTAAGAGTGCTCTTAGGATGAGAATGGTTAAAAACAATTACCACTGCCACTAAAGCTGTTAACACTTCTATCACGTTCTATCAGGATCAAAAATCCTAGTGTAAAGTGCTTTTACAAAACCATCCGAGTCAAACTCGGGGAAAATTGAAAGGCAAGAAATTAACTGAACTAATTGGCAAAAAATTATATTTATCAGCTTGTTGATTTTTAGTATAATTCATGGAAATGAATTCTGTGAAATTGTCATTCCATGACAGCTGATTGGGTGGGGGAAAATGTAGGATCGCTGCTTAAAATGCTTACACTGACAGGAACATTCCCATTCGCTAAAAATAAAAACCTTGAACAGTAACATCATACAAATTTGTGTATGTGGGTTACCTGCTGTGTGATGTCCCCTATGTGGGAAACACTTGAAGCACATGATTAGTCTCTTCAATTTCTATTGAACTATAAATTGTATTTTAGGTTTGGTTTTCTGTAATTTTTGTTGTGGGGGGGGGAGAGGTTTTTTTGTGGTTTCTGTTTGCTTCTTTCTTTTGTTGTTTTTTTTTTTTGGTGGTGGGTTTTTTGTTTAAGAGCAAAAGGTAAGCCTACATGTTTTAAGTTTGGCTTCCTCATAAACATTTGTAGATTGAGGTGCAACTTACTTTGCTGCCTATACTTCATGCCTTTCCAATTCCCAATCCTGATCATGAAAAGGGAGTTATTGCCTCAGAAAGTTATGTGAAAAGAAAGCAGGTTTCTTGGCTGGGTCATACAGCTGGCCTTAGCATATGTTTGTGCACGATGTGTTGTTACTGCATTACTGAACTGGATTCTTTGCCCACATGTAATAGGCTGCCTACAAACAATAATAATCACGGTATGTGTCACGCTTAGTTCTCTGCGGCACTGCAGCTCCTCTGTTGAAGGGGAAAATTCAAAGCAATCATCAGTTCTCCTAAAATTGTCAGTTTTGGTTTCCATGGTCATACCAATTTAGTGTCTGGGTCTGATTTTTCCATTATCATGCGCCTTATATACAACTTTGACTTGCTGTCGGAATTGAGTAGTCCAAGGATAAGACAAGGGAAAATCAAGCTTTTTCTGTCCTTGGGGTAAAGGAAATTATATGTAGTTCAACTTTCTCAAGTGACAACATTCATTAGGCTGTTACTACAGACATCTGTATGTAGTCACAGAGAAGTTGGTATTTTCTGGGCACTTCCAATAATAAAATCCTAAAACAGTGTTTACAGAAAACGTTGAAGCTTTTTTCAGCAATTCTTTCAAACATAGCATTTCTTTAAAAATCTTTAATGGAAATGTGCAAAAAGAGAAAGCTAAGCCAAGGATCCACTATAAATTTCCTCAGACGTCCTTCTTTTGCCTTCTTTGGATGTCCGTGTGGGTCCTCCTTGACGCATACTCAACCCATGTGTACGTTCTGGCTGCTTCCACCTGGGGTCCACATTAGTACCATCTCTACTGTTGCCATACAAAGAGCACTTTAGTCATCTCTCTACCAAAAAAAAAAAAAAAAAAAAAAAAAAAAAAAAAAAAAAGGAAAGAAATAAAACAGTTGCAGATAGAGTGTCGGGAGAAAAGAGATAGCCCTTTCCATTTATTCATTTCCTTGCGTGATTTTTGTTTTGCTTTTTCTGATTTAGTTTTATTTGTTTGGGCAAGTTTCCTGCCATTTACCTTTGCATTTGCATTTCCTATTGATTGGCAATTTTTAAACTGTTTATTGTGCTCTTTTGTTTAGCTGTTCAAGAGCTAAAACAAAAGCCACCAGGCCCTGTGAGGGACACATTTGCATGCGGCGAGCGTTGCCCGAGGAAAAAGTAATTGCTAATGCATATTTATGTGGCACAAATTTGCCATTTGTTTATGCATAAAATTATCAATAGTGCAGGGCGGCCCAGCCGTAGAAAATGGTGACCTTTTTAGCTTAATAAAGAGAAATCAGCTGTTATTGTGAAGAGATCAGCCATTTATTCTGTGTTGAGGGACACTGTCGGGAAAATGTAGATTGGTGCCGGCAATATCATTAAATGGAAGGCCAGTGACCCTTTCGGTATAGTCTATTATACTTTATCTAATAGGGGATAAATGACTCTGGTTGGCAAATAGATTAAAAAAAAAAAAAGAGAGAGAAAAAAGAAAAAAATACTCAACAAAACCCACTACCCCTCCCGACTTTTCTCTTACAGCTCAGCCATATGAACAGGTAGATATTGAGGAGGTAACCATGTACAAGCCAGCTGGTATTTCTCTAGCAGGAAAACGACTTTAAAAACAACTAAACAACAACAGCAAACTCCCAAACAACCCTAAACCAACCCCAAAGCCCACTCTGTTTAGACGAGTTTTGATTGCTTTGGAGTGGGAAAAACATGCAGGACCAGTCTGTGGTTCTTTCTAGTGCATGCTGTCAAAAGCAGTGTTCTGAAGGGCTGTGGCATGGATTGGATTTTGGCTTGTGAAATGGAAACTCCTAGTTTGAAAGAAGGGGGTAGAGTCTTTTCTGAAGAGAACAGGTTTTTTAAAAACAGGTATGCTTTTTTCTTATATACGTTCAATTTTTTAAGAGTGGATGAGAATTTGCTGGGTTACACCCCAAGACACCAAAGACCTCACCTGCAGAAGATACAGCAACACAGTTTTCTTTATACCACTCCACTAATTCACCTCAACCTTAGTGGGTGGATTGACGACTTGATGAGTTAAAAACTAGCAGCCTCAAGAAGTTGTTGTGAAAATTAAAGTGTATGCACAAAACCTCATGTTTCCCTGTTTCTCTCATTCTGCTCTCCAGAGTGCACTGCACTGTGCATAACTGGAAGTAGCTTCAACCACCCCACAGGTGAAATGTGGAGAGCTGTGAGTCACAGTGACTGTAAATGGTTGCATTTTCTATGCCCACTGTGTGGTGAACTGGGTGTTTGATCATTTTATTTTATTTTTGTAATCCCTGGGGAATATCCAGCAGATGATTGTAATGGCAGTATTTTACTTAGCAAAGGCTGTTAGATTGAGATAGTTTTATGTGCACACCCAGCCTAGCTAGGGGAAGTGAGATCCCACCCAGCACCACTGTGGGACTGCCCACCCTCAGAAGATGGAGATTGGCCTTTGCCCACCCTTCTGCCTTGAGCCTTCACAAAGTCCTGGTGGTATTTTTGTGCTGGGGAAGGGCTGATGAGAGTAATTTTGGGGCTGTGCTCTGTTGCTTCCTAAAAATGTATCATAAGCTGTTTGTCACTAAGTGACATCTTCCTGGTGGCCTCAGTAAAGAGGCAAAGGGTTGAACAGGACAATGGAACTTGCAGGTGCCATTGGTGGAAGCTTTTTGAGGTAGGACCGTCTGGACATGATAATGTGGATGTTGTGGTCAGAGGCAGGACTTCAGTCTTCTCAAGACTGTTGATCTGATTTCACCACTACTAAAATTTGGGCAACATTTTAAAAAAATTCATTTTAGTAAAATATATTACAATACATAAAACTTACCGTGGGAGATATTATACAGTATATGGTGTATTACTTTCTGTAATAATGTTGTGAAAGTCTTTGTAAGGATGTGTGCTACAGTTCAGTATTTCATACCTGAAATTTTCTCTTATTAGGTGTTTTTGGAAAGGGTTGGTTCAGTTTCCTAATTGTGCTTTTTCATGCATTTAATTCCTGTGCATAGAGCTCTTGCCAGTTTCTGGAATGGTGCCCTTGCAGTCCTCCCAAATAATGATCCCCAACCATGTTGCTGTAGAAACAAAAACATTGTAGATCGTGTTATGGAAATAGAAAGTCAAAGAAATAGCTTACAAGTATACATTTTCTTAGGTACATCCTATGGAAACTACAGTTAATATGGAAGTGAATTTAACTGCAGAGTAGGATCTCAGTTTCTTCACATGGCAAGAAGCCCCTTTTTTAACTGGTTCTGTCATTCCACTCAAAACTGTAGCCAAGAACCACTGTTTCAGAAGTCTATATTAATGTTTGAAGATTGCCTCATTGACTTGTTAATGAACAGTTGAATTAGGTGGTATTTTACCTTTAGAAATACCTTTTTATTTTTACTTCAACAAAATAATTAAGCTTTGCTTAAAGACCTTTTTTCAAAGGTCTTTTTCCATACAGATTATCTCCAGCTCTGCTCCTGAAAAAAAAAAATCTACATGTCAAAGCTTGTAGCCAGTTTTTAGTCTCAGTTTTGCTTTTCCTTTTCTAACAGTCATAAAACAACCCTTTTGAAGAGTGCTTGACACTAGCTCTATAGTTTTATGTAGATAAAATTAACAAGTAGAAAATGCTTAAGTCTGTTGTATGGGAATAAACTGAGGGTCAGTGTTGTAAACTAACCTGAGTCCAGCTGAGATTCTAACCCAGGCTATTTTTAATATTATTACTACTGTTGTTATTGCTACATATTTTTGTCATCTGTGCCTGCCTAGGCCTGGCTGTGAAAGGTAATTAAGTATAGAGAAATAAAAAGCAAAGCTTCAAAACCATAGAAATATCAAGTTTCATGGAAAACAAGTTCTGTGAAGACGAGCTGGTTAAGGGAGAAGATAGGTCAAAGACAAAACAAGGACAAGCAAATATCGTGGATGAAAGTTAGTAGCAGAAAACACAAGAATGAGCAAAATGAATATTACCTTTTTCTTGTATTCTGGCATTAGGAAGAAGACAGGGAGTAGCCCTGTGCCTTGGTTCCAGGTTGTTGGGAAAGATAATGGGGATAATGGAGAGTGTTCTGTAAACAAATATTACAGGTCTGATTATCCTGTGAGCTGCCTTCATTGTCCCAGGATCTCACCCTAAGTAGGATTGACTTGAGTGGGGCTTGTGCTTTTCTCAGCTCCTGGTGCATGTCTGCTGTATTAATACTGTATAGGCTAAGGAAGGAAGATACAGAACAAATGTTATATTATGCTGTTCAGTTGATGAATGTTTAATGTGATAACCAAGAAATGAGTTAAGCAATTGATATAATCTTGATTCTTTGTGATGCTGGTAACTAGGTAATCTGATTGGTCAAGATCTGCAGGACCCATCTTTGTAAAGAGAAATTTTGATTATCCTCGCTGAAGACTGACTTTTTCCCTCCCTTCTTCAACACAGTTTTATTTGAAAAGCCCATAGAGATATTCGTTTTTCTAAGAGCAGAAATTCCGGATTAGGAAATTTCTCTACATTTTGAATAGAACACATTTCTGTTTCTTTGTCTGATTGCTTAATATAGGAAATTGAGATGTATCTTCAGAAAGTTTTGCTTGCATGCAGAGCTCATTATGAACTAGGGACAGTTGTCTTTTGAAACCTCATGCTTGATATAATCCTTGGTAGTGTCTTATGTCCTGCTCCTTTTCATGGAGTTCTCTGAGCTCTAGGGCTAGCAATGTAATTCCATCGAGTTAAACCAGTAGGAAAAAGTGTCTGGTTTTATATATTGAGGTTCGTGATTTCAGAACTGGGTTCTGTCAATGTGTTTTGCAGTTGAAAAATAAAAGAAATTGCTATTTATTTTATTCATGTATCTATTTCATACTACAAATTACTTGTTTTGGTTAGACTAGGTTGATATTAATAGACTGCAGCACAGCTTAGGGACGCAAAACCTGACTGAAAGGATACCCACATGTGAGATGAACTTTGGCTTGTTAACTTGATGTGTCACATCACAAGTGTGGTCTCAGATTTGCGTCTGCAGCCGTGCTCCTGTGATCCAGCAAAATAACAGTAGTACTAGAGATGTTTTTTTGTTTTCAAATCACTGCTTTGCTGTGCACTTTGAGTCACAGAAGACTTGCTTTACTACTTTTGCAACCAGGTAGACTGAGGCACAAAGGTAGTAACAGGGATCCTATGGCTCGGCAGGGCCACCTGGCTTGGATAGCTGAGCCGTGCTGTTCCATGCAACAGTGGGTGCAGGATAGTCCTGCATCCCACACTCATACACTTTGTGCCACAAAATGCTTTTCCCTTCTCTGCTGAAGGCTTGGGGTAACACAGCAGCAGCCACAACTGTAACAGGTGCCCCGACAGATCTGAGGTGCATCACACTCCTGAGCTGTAGAGGACCAGGTGGGGTTTGGGAAGTCGTGCTGAGTGATGTGAGACATTGTAGCTCTGTGCTCTGTCATACCTGGGGGAGGTGCCACTCTGTGACCCGTGCAGGAAGCTGAGGTGCAGCTCAAGACCCTAGAGGCAGTATCTTACTCATGGAATAAATGTGTGAGTAACCCTCCTGCTCACAAGGTGTCAGCTGGGAGCAGAGGCAAATGCAGAGGACCTCTCGGTCCCAGTGCCGTACTCGCACCACTGACCATGCGAGCACTTTTGGCTGGGGAGGTAAAAGCAGTGAGTGTAGGTGAGCTGTTTAAACACTCAAGAGCAACAGGAATAAGTACTCACATTTTTCTCCTGGTTCAATCTTTGTATTGATTTATCGTGATAAGAGGTGCCACTTTAGTTCTAATAATGTCTATTTTTTTTTTCTTGCTATTACATATTTCTATGGCAGCTTTTCCATGTGATATATTTTGGGTCACACATTAATTTACACCAGCCTCTGTTCTGCAAAAAAGAGCTCATGAACTAAATGAAAAGGAATGGGGAGGGGGATGTCTAGCAGAGCCCAGGCTTTTGTTTCATGTTTTGGATTATTTTCTTTTTAAAATAAAATTGTTGATATGCATTTTGCTTTTATTTTTCTAGCCTTCCTCTTGCTGATGACTGGGTTCCTGTTTGATCCTGTTTACAAGCTTTCGAAGATCGAAAATAACCCCAACTCCTCTGCATTGGGTAGGAAAACAAAGCCCTATAAAGACATACTGCAATTACTCTGGAGGGTGGCAATGTGGAAGAGTGTGGTATGAAGGAAGAACTTATGGAGGAAAAGGAGAAGGTTACTAGGTTACCACAAAAGACATTGGTGTACACAGTTTTTCTCGCCCACTCTTTTGGACTGGGAGGAGGGGGAGGAGTGGGTGTACCAGCAAGTAAATAAGAGTGTTCCCCAGTGTGTGTATTCCCAGTCTAAATGTTTTGTCTATACTTCCTGTTACTCATTCAAACTGCTTTGCAGTTCTATTTCAGTCTATTCAAAACACCAAATAAGGTAACTTTGAAAGATTTTGGGGGGGCTGGGTTGTTGTTTTGTTTTGGGGTTTTTTGTTTTGGTTTCCTTTTTCCCTTTAAAAGTTACTGGCAAGATAAAGAATATTCCCTAAATTACTGTGAACTTGTGATTCAGGGTATGTGCAATATTTCAGTAGTGTTGATGTATAAGTATCTATATCCCAGGTACTATATTTTTGCAAATATTTTAAAATTACATTTCTTGCAGTTAGGGAGAGTAGACAGGGAATAATGTGGTTAAATGTTGTTGCCCTGACAGGAGACTCAGACACAGACAATCACACAGTTGTGATGTCTTCTTGATCCTGTAGTTTTTATGGTTAACCTGACTGCCATGAATAAGAAATGTTTGTAGAATTTAGGTTTCAAAGACAACCACCTCCTTTTGGTAGAGTTGTTTTTATTTTTTTATTGTGGACTTCAGGAACTAGAGTCGATTATGTCACTATTGAGTGTGATGAGTTTGTCCTAGGGTTAGGTGTCACCCAGCTTGACCTGGTTGCCATCATAGTTATGTTTCTTGTGCCTCTGCAAGGAGTGCAGCCATGGTGACAGGTCCAGTTTTCATTGGTGGAAATAAGGAAAAAAGTGTGGAAGGCAGTAGAAAGCCAGAGCAGTTGCAGCTAAGGATTTAGGGCCAACTCAAGGCGAAACCCTGAGACAGCCTTCTTGGTTTCAGTATGGCTTTGTCCACATGCAGAGGGCTATTCCACTGTTATTTTTGTGGGGAAAAAAAAAAATCTAATAAAATTTGAATGCAGGATTATGTAATTTATTGATAATATTCTGGTGTAAATTGATGCTTTTCTGCTTCGTAGTGAGGCCTTAGACATGCATACGAGATGACAGTCTAAGTCATGGTATTTTAACATGATTGATTCAGATACGAATAAGTTTTATGATTCACTTTCCTCTTTCTAAATGCCAAAAGTCAGTTGTGACATTCTCATCTTTTCCTCTTCTAAATAAGCTTATTAAAAAAGAAATCACTAATTTACCAGGCAGGGCTTAATAATCAAGGAAGTGAAACTTCTGTTTTAGAGGAAAAAAAAAAAGAAATTATTTGAGTTGCTGAATGATTTTTAAATAATAAAAGCTTACCATGTACTGAGCAACTGCTTTATTTTTTTAAAATATTATTTTTTTAAGGCTTTCATTCTGAGAGGGGTCAGTAGCCTTTGAGAATTGAGCCACTTTGTTGACAAATCTGTCCTGTAAATTGAACAGCATTAATTAGAAGTTTATGCTGCAGATTCTTACTTTTTAATGTGGGTGGTGGTATCAACAAAAATGTCTAATGAATTTGAAGATGATTTTAAAAGGTCTGCCACCTGTAGATAAAAATGTGCATTACTCCACATGGTAATTATCAAGACCGAGGGCCTTGACATGACCCACTGACCTTTTGAAATCAAAACACTTACTGTAAAGAAAAAAAGGCACTGATTTCTCCATCTATGCTAATGTAGGAGGTCTTTATATTCAGCTGTATTGATACACTGTAATATATCTAGGGGAAAAAAAGATACTTTGAATTATTATGTTAGACCCAAGTTTTCCATCGTTTCCTGTACAGACTTATAAAGCCCTCTCTAATTTTGTATGTGTTGAGGGATATTTTTTTTTAATGTAATGAAATCGATTACTAAAAATATTCAGGTGTCTGAGACAGCAGCAAAACATCTCTGAGCCACCCTGCAAAAATAAACTAGATTTTGCGTGCAGGATGAAAAAGAAAGTATACAGGAACAGATTTCAGCTCCAGGCTTTTTTTCAGGGGCACTTGCAATAAGGGAGGGAAGCAATAATCCAGCAACTATCATTGTAAAAATTATGAAAAGCACTTTGATGGTCCTTTTTAAAGTCAGTTCAGTAAACAGGGGCCAAATCAAAAGCCTGAAAGGCAACTTGTAGTTTGCTGTTAACAACCCCAGCCCCTCGCTGCTATTTGCAGTTGAGAGTGAGTGCTTCTGCACACAGGAATGGTGAGAAAAACTAAAGGGAAATAAAGGATGCGAATAAAGGATTTTCTGTTTTCATATGAGTACTTGGAACACCAAGCAAGCGAAGAAGCAGCATTTTTAGCTAAGCTAATGTAATAGGAGACCATTGCACCCAAACTGTCTCAGCAGAACTTCCTGCATAATTAGATTGTAAATCTTCTCAACTGAGGAAGTTTTGCCCAGGGTCAGATTGTCTAAGTAATAATCCATTCTACATAAATTAGAAGATTTGAACTGCTGGGATACATTATTACATTAGTTTTGTTTTTTATTCCTAATATAACTAAGGAGAACAAATGCAACAAATTCTTTTTCTTTTCTTTGTTTAAATTATGTCTTTTTAGTTTTCGATTACCTCAGAAGGCCTCTCCTGTAGGTTTTGGGATTTTTCCCAAGTAACGATGATGAAGTTGTCATGTAGGCAAATTAATACCTTTTTAATATACTGCAGAAAGCAATATCACAGAACCATTCAGCCACCAGATTCTGTGATATCACTTCCTCGGTGAAGCATTTAGCCAGAGATGCAGCTCTGTTTGTCTTGCTAAAGTTTTATCTCCAACTATGATCCCCTTCTGCAAAGAATAGAGTTGTCATCTTCTAGGTAAGAATTAATAGGTGCAAATTTACTAATAACTCATTTACAACAAGCAGGCTTCTAAGTTATTAGCTCCATTGTTTTCTTTGAGAAAAGGAACATTATGGGTACCTCACATGCATATACAGCTGCATGTAAAAGTGATAAGGGAAGTCCTGAAGTTCTTATTCAAGAAAAAATTGCCATTTAAATTTTGGTATTTGATTTTTGATCTGCTTGAAGGAAACCAAGTTTGCAGTGTAGCACAGATGAATTTATATGAACTTGTCAGTGTGTGTTTGGCAGGTTTTGGTTTTTTTGGTCTGGTGGTGGTTTTTTTTTCCTATGACTTTCACTATGAATTGGAGAAGCAGTCAACTGTTCAGGAGAGCTTTTTGGAAAGAAAACAGCCTTTGGGCTGGACTCTCAGAGTGTCTGTGTAGACTTCACCAATACTGAACAAGAGAGAGAGGAGATGAGGAAGGGAATGCCCACAGTGCTGTGGGATCCCAGTTCCTGTGGGGCTACTTTGGGTGTGCACCAACTCCATGGTCTCCATTGGATGCATGTTAGAGATCTAGACCTGCACAGTGGTAGTGACTGGTGACAGGACTACTAAGCCAACTTGATCTAGCTCTGTGCTGGGTTGTCATCTTGCTGCATGTGTGAGTATTGAGAGAAATGGCTTCTGTCATTAATGTTTTTAGATATCTGTCCCTTCTTGCTGAAAATTCATATGTTACATAATGGTGGTGGGGTTTTTTGTTTGTTGTTTTTTTTTTGGAAAGACAAGAAGGAAACTGTCTGGGGTTGGAGGTCCTAGATTCCTAATTTCCCACCTAATTCCTGTGTTCAAGGGAAAAAAAACAATAAAAAATGGAATAGATAATTCTGTGCTTTCAGATACAGGAGTATTTTGATTACCTGGTGCTAGTTCTGTTGTCTCAGCTGCCTGGTGAGTCTGTGGTCAGCCTGCTCTGCAGAGCATTGGCAGCTGAAGGCAAAGAACAAGTTTTGATGGAAATGGCAAGTGTTCTCAAAAGTCCTGAAAATGGGGGGACTCCCATACTGAGAAATGTCTTGTCCCCCTTCTCTCAGCTGCTGCACAAGGAACACTTCAATACACTTTATTTTCCTCTACTGTTGTGAGACACCAGTGGATGTGAAAAAAAGAGAAATAATACTTTAGAAGACATCAAGGAAAAAATGAAGATCTGTGAAAGCCCTTAGAAACTGGCATTTTGGGGAAACACCAAATCCAGTGCTCTTGAAAACATACAAGAGCATTGGAAGTCCATTGATAAATGATTATTTTTTGCTTCTACTTAAAACCCAAACTTGCTCTCATTGCTGCCATTATAATCCTTATACAATTACTTTTTCATTATTAAAATTTCCATCATCATTATTATTATTTAACAGCAAGTAGCTGTGGTGGGGGTTTTTTCCTCAGGAGCATCAGATATAAAGAAAATCACAAATCAGACCTCAAGACTACTTTTGAGGCAGAAATAATCTAACCATTATTTCTGGTGTAAAAGGTTTGTGAATAGCATCATTTGCCTAGAAGCTGTTTTCCAACCTAATAACTCCTGGAATAATGACCTAAAACTGTTTCCAAGAGGATTAAGGCCCATATAAGTATTAGGAAGTATAAGTTTCTGAAAAAGCTTTTTTCTGATTGATAGGGAGGTGAGTTCTGATTTAGGTTAAAGCTGCTTGCTTAGGAGAATCAGTTTCAATCTCTCTGAAGTCAAAATGTTGAAGTAATCCTATGGAGAAGGATTGTCTGAGGGTTTTCTTTTCTTTCTATATACGTGTGTATATATATTGTGTATGTAGATATTACTTATTGCCATAATGATCTGGAAGATGGTAATTTAACTGGGTTTTCAATCCATTTGGGGAGGGGGGGGGGTTAATCTTATGCTTTAGCGTGCCTTGGGCAGAATCTGTTCCAAATGGGCTGAGATTGCAGCTGAACACTTGGCTTGTTGGTTAATCATCACTTGAAAACTCTTCATTGGAGAGACTGCAGAACAGAATTTATTATCTGTAATGATATTGGTGCGTTTTTAAGGTTGTGCACATGTTGTATATGCTTTGCTCTTGTTAATTACTTTTTTAGCTAGTGTGATCTCTAAAGGGGAAGGAGGAGAAAACAGGGGCTGAGGATGAATTGGGAATATCCAGTGTACAGGGGTCAGGCATTATGCATTAGAGGAGTGCATGGATTTGCAGCTGAATCGTTTTGATAAAGAGCTGCTTGCTGAATTGCACTTTTGAATTGGCAAAACTTCCCAAATGTGCATCAAAATACACTGGTGGCAGAGGCTCACTACAGAAAGCACGTGAATTCACGCTGAAGTAGCTGTTAACCACCTATTGCTTTGCACCTTCTTGAATTAACCGGAGCTAATGCCATAACTCTGGCTGAATCCCAGAAATGTCTCAGCAGATCACACTGAAGACCTAAAATCATCAGTGAGTTCAGCCAGCTTTATCCTAGGGTGCCTTCCTTGCCAGCAATCAGGATTGGTTTACATCTGTCCCAAGAGCATACCCATGTAAGAAGGTGAAATAAACATTCTGGGATTAGCAAAGTAAAATTGAATTGTTTTATTTACAGGAGGCATTAGTATCACTGGCCACTCAGAAATTTATAACAATATGCATATATATTGTATTAATTCTGACCTTTGGAGGAGTTTGGCCTTGTTTACAATTTAAAAGTGATTTAGCAGAGGTTCTCACTAATAAGGTAACAATCAGGTTTGGCTGTCAACTGAGTTGTTATATAAGACAGCCACTTTTGTGGGACACGGAAATCCATCTTTAAAAAATGCAGAAGGAATGTAATCAGTGATGGTACTTAACATGCAGCTGAACTGGGCCCTGTTTTGAAAAAATCACTCTAATTTTTACAGCAGTTGACTGTAGCCACAATAGAGAAAAGCGAGTTAAGTGTTTGCTGATCAGCTTTATGGCCAAGTTCTTATTTTGATTCAGGGTGCACAGTGCCAAAATCTGATGCATATGCTTATGAAAGATTTTTCTGGTTCTATATGTACTATAAATACATTCCACATGGCTTTATACAAAGCTCTCTGTTATTTCAGTAAGTCACAAGCTACTAAGCCAAATCGAAAGAAGGTGAAGCTCTAAATCAAGTTCTTTAACACTTTATGACTTTGAAACCCTGTTTTAAAGTATATTTGCTTCATTAATTTGTGGCTTTGATCTCAGTTGGGTAAGCATTGAAAAGATAGGCAAAATTAAATGGGGAAAAAACTACCTTTTCACAAAGGTCTCTTGTTGCCATTAAGCCAGCGGACTGAGGAAAGTTCCTCTTCATTTTCAGTGGTCTAGGTTTGGGGTTTAAACCAGGAATATGTAGTTTTACTTAAATAATTCAAGGAATACTGTTGAAGATGTTATTTGGTGTGACCAGGTTTACAAAACTGCTTGCTTTGTGTGAATAGGAATCTTTCCTGGGATTTTGAGGAAAAAAATATCTGTTCTGTACCTATTCCCAGCTGTGTTACTGAGGGTGTGGTTGTGGAACACGGTCTTTCCTAGTCCCCAGGCAGGTCTGTCTGGTCTGGGAGCTCCTTGGAGTGTCCCCAAGCATCAGTAAAATGAAGTCTGGCTACTGCCTTGCTGGTTTCCCTTTTTTTAATAAGGACCTTGGATTAGCTGCAGAGGTAAACCAAGGAGTTTGGGAAACCTAAGCAGTAAACTCTGAGTAGAACTGCAGAGATATTTTTTGCGTTGTGGCAACAGGTTGCTCTAGTTTCTCCCCGTTTGTTTTTTTTAAACTACCATTTGTACAGTCAGGCACCAGAGTAAACTGAAGTTGAGGGAACTCCTTCTTTCCTTCCCTTCCCCACCTTCCTTTCATGTCCTCCTCTCCCCAAGCAGCTTGATATTTTCAATGGAAAGTGTAGTTTGGTACCCAATATTGGTGATACAATACAGTATCAACCCATTCAGTTGCCTTGTATCTTGCTCATAAGCTTCATAATTGTGCCTTCTTACTGTACCTTTTCCACATACCTGAGGTTTTATGCTTTCTAGCATAGCAACACTGGAAGAGAGAGTCCACTCCCTTCCATGTGCCATCTCTGCAGTCCATTTGGGGAGGCCAGGCACGAGGCAGATTGTAGTCGTGGCTTATGCCTGTCTAACATCAGTGGAGATGACTGGGTTTGGGAATTGAGAACATTGGGAGTGCATATGTGGTTGTGGGAAGATTACTGTGGGGTGTTTCGTGTGTGGGGATGGCATGGGGGGGGCAGTGATAGCAAAGCTGAGCTTTGAGATCTCGTATCAGCCACAGTCAGACCAAGTGCTCTGCATCCCTTTCCTCGGGTGAGGTGGTGGGGGAAGAGAGCATCAAAGAATGCTGACATCCTGCAGCTGCTTTTTGGTCAGCCTCTGTAAACTTAGATGAAAGAGGAAAAAGGTGAAGATAACAATTTTATAAGCAGTCTAGTGTTTCATGCTTTCCTCTAAGAGCTGGGCAGAAGAGAAGGTCTTGACTGGCCGCGGGGGGAGTGCTGAGCCCCCACCCTCAGAAAATTAGGCTTCCTTGCAGCATCTCATCTTGGGTGCCCCTAGCTGAAGCACCTGAAGCCTCCAGCTGCTCCTGAGTGAACGAATGGGAGCACTTATGAGGAAAAGGGAAATGGGGGACTTAATGACTGGAACTTGTGAAACGGGAGAGCCATCAGCTTCTGATTTCTACACCTTTGAAAGGGTTAACGCTGAGGTGCTCCATTGTATTAATGATGGTTGTCTCTTCACCGAGCCCGTTGGGCTCTTTCAGGGGCCTCTCAAAACAATGAGTGCAGTGAGGCTGTTCTGTCTAATTACTCCAAGACAGGGATGCTAAAGAGGAATTAATGACAGTTGACAAGTGCAATTAATAATTATAGCAAAGCTGGGAGTCATGCAGCAGGCAGATGACAATAACAGGGTAACTGTACATGACAGCTTTCATCCGTTCCCCCCCTCCCCGTCCCTGCCCCGCCTGCTTCTTCTTTCTTTTACCCTTTAATATGAGCTGCTGCCTGTGACCAGGCCGGGCCCTGCGTGGACAAGGAAGGAGAAAGCTCTGAGATCTGGTGGCTTAGATTTGTCCAATTTCTAACCTGCCCCCTGGCCTCAGTCTCTCCCTCCTAAAGAAAAAATTAAAAAAAAATAAATATTAAGAATATTACCAACAGCACCAACTTAGTGGTACAGGCTTCTGTTAGCTTTCACGGTCAGGTGTTGACAAGACTACTTAAAATTCATGTTGGGAGATTGGAAGGAGAAGGGGACAGGGAAAGGCAGCAGCAAGCTGGAGTTGAAGTGGGATTTCCATATCAAAGGCCAGGCCTTTGGCTCTGAATGGTAATTAAAGTACCCAGATTTCATCTCCTTGGTCAGCTCATGAAAAGGAAAAAAAAAATTAGAGAGAGGATTTTTTCACTCCCTTTAGACTACAGTACAGCAAGCAGTAAATTAAATGAAAGTTGAGCTAAAAGGTGCCTAACGTTTCAATCTTTTGCATCTAATAGAATCTATGATGTTTTTAAAGCATTTATTCAGTTCACATCTTCATCTTGCTGTGATTATAAAGGATATCATGTCTGCTTACATTTATTGGGCACACATCTTGGCCTTCCCAGGGTTGTAAAAGGATTTCACTTTGCATTATGTTGCTGTTGTGTTACGGCCTTTTGGCTTTAAAAAAAAAAAAAAGGGAGGGGGGAGAGTGTGAAAAGGAAGGAGGAAAAAAGAGAACATTTCTATGTACTTTTTAGCTGGTCATTGTAGGAACCACTAACAGTGAGAACCAAATAAATGCAAATTTAATGAGGCGTGGGGAACTAGTAATGAGATATAACAGCCTCTCACCTTGAGGTTGTTGGTTCAAACCAAGACCATGGCACTGAAAGTGGCCACAAACCAGCAGTCATGTGACGGTGCATGTGCAGTGTTTTCACTTGGGTCCAGTCCCTAGTGGATACACTGTGATGAAATGGAAACCCTGCTTCCATTTGCTCAAGGGACAAGGACTGCAGGACTATGTCCTCTGTGGATTTGCTACCCATGGCATGGGTCGTGATCAAGTCAGCGTTATGCATCTTGCCCTGAGCTCCTTCCTTGGCTGTCTTGACTCCAAGTCTCCTGTAGAGGTGCAGTGGTCTTTGGAACTATTGTTCTGACCTTTCAGAGGCACTGGGTGAGCACTGAAAGCCTTGGAACTTGACCAGTACCGTGTGTGTCCTATCGTGCCCTTCAGGTTCTCTTTAGGTCTGGGCTGGCCAAGCAGTTACTCAGCAGGTTGGGCTTCCTGCTCTGAGTTTGCACCTCAGTAAATCCACAGCTGTACCCTCTTCAGCTGAATGCCCTGAGGAAAAAAGAAATTTTGCTCTTTTCAATTCTGCTTCATAAGTATGAAAGACCAAAATGTGTATAATTAAAAGTAACCAGGCTAGGTCTCACTTGCTTTGGGGACTGGGTCAGAACCTGCTACAGGTCACTGAAAATGTCTCTCCTGACCGCACTGGATGTTGGATCAGTTCCTTGAGCTGAAAACTTGAGGTTTAGCTGGTTTGGTGCATTTTCCTGTAGTTACATCTCCACTCTAGCAAATGTGTGTCTTCTGACATAACCATTTTGGTGTGAGTCACTATAGATGTGGGCAGTGCTGATGGTGTCCAGTTTCTGTTAGTACAGCTGCTGTGCTGGAAGGGGTAAGAGCTTTTTGAAACAAAGCATGGACTAGTTATGATTAAAATTTAAAAAGGAAAGGAAGGGGGGAAACAAGGCAAAGTGTTGTTGCTGTAACAAAGAGCGAGAACTTAGAAATAAGCCAAACTAAGTGCTTGCTGAATACAAAACCACCCTGAACTTTAGAGTCTTGCAAATCTAGACTTGCATTCTAAATGCTGAGGTTATTTTCCTTCCTCCCCATTTTCTCTTCCTTTCTTGCTCTTTTGCTTCTCTCTTCCTCTCCAAGGTGAGCTCTCATCCCTGCCTGCCCCCAGCTCAAGTGCATCATTTTCTGCTATTGTGTTTAAAAAAAACTCTGCTGCAGGGGCTCTGAAATGAATAAAAATGTAATCCTCAATGTGCCCATTGTGCACTCTCATTTGTTTTTGCTGTATCGATTTATCAGCGGAGGGAAATTACTCGCTGGAAGAGAGGATGCCAGTCAGAATGACATTTATTTCATAGTACAAGGAGGCTCTCCAGCGTGTTTCCATGTAACCCAGATATTGGAGCTGTAAAAGGGCTTGTAACAAGGTTTAGTGCTATGATTAGATCGTGTGGAGCACCTTGCTTTCATAACAACAGGCACTTGGCGGGAGCCAAGGCCTCGGGTTATGGTCAACTTTTTTTTTATTTCCTCTTCTCTTAGCACAGAGTATTTGGCTTGCACCTCAAAATATTCCTCAGTTTGAAACTCAACCATGCCAATTTGTGAAAATCATACTTTGTATTTATAAGAGTTTGGAGCTTTCATGACTCCAAGTTAAAAAGAGGGGAAAAAGGATATAATATTTACTTGTTAATCTTTTTAGCTTTGTGCTTCCTTGTGTTTCTGGTGAAATAGCCCCGTGATTTTAATTCACCAAAGCAAATCTTTTCCTCCAGTGACTGTAAGATATGGTTGCTCAAGGCAAAACAATTACCTGTAAAAATGGAGCATATTCTTTACCCAAAACCTGTAATATGTATATATGAGTTGCAAATAAATGTGGGACTCAGGAGGCTGAATTCTGGTCCTGGGGTTTGTGTTTGGCTGCTGTTGCTGCATAGTTTGCGCTGAGGGCTTTGCTGTGCTGATTCATGTCTGAGGTCTGTTTAGCTCAGCAGCCCCTTTTCAACAGCATCAAAGGTCAAGTGGTTCAAAGAAAGATTCACAAATCCCAGAATGGGTTTTACTCCATGGCGCTGCTTTTTAGCAGATGGATGTTGGCTTACTCTCCACAGCATTTTATGTACCTTTGGAATTGTTCTGTTAGGAGGTATTCTTTAACCTCTTTATTAGACAAAAGCATGTCAAAACCTGTGTCTGGAAATAAACTGGATTGTCAAGCTCTTTTATTCTAACACTGATTGATAGCATATAACCTTCATTAATTTCCTGTGATTTTATTCATTGCCATCCATATGGTATTGCTGCTAACTTCTAAACATTTATAGTTATCCCTCTTTGACTTACCTGGTCATGAGCTTGATTGGCATCATATAGCAGGGAGCTTTGGGAGTGAAACCTGTCCCATAAGCTGGGAACTGGTGCTAGTGGGGAGCCCACCACTCCTGACCATTGCAGGAACGTGGGGAAAGAGGCAGTAGGAGGTATGGGAAGTTATGTCTGTGTTGAAGATTGCTTGATGCTTTCCATTCAAAAACTCTCTGTTCAGCTGTTCTTATCTTTGCCAAATGATTTCAGCTTTGGCTGATATTTTCCATTTTGGGTGTTTGCCTCAGACATTAAAAAAAAAAAAATTAAAATAATTTTTCAGCCAAAATGGCTCAGCTGTCCCCAAACTGAGAGAAAAACTAAGTTGTTTTGCTTTTATTAAAAATATTCTCAGTTTCTCAATGGAAAGCTCAGCTCCCAAGTTACAATTCAATGCTAAATTTTGTGTATCCGGTAGTAATGTGATTGAGTGATAGAATTAACCAGGTTTATCCAACCTGTGGAATTTTTTGCTGTACTGTGAACCCATACTGTGAATGTCTCTGTTGCCTTCATCTTCAGGGTGGTGGCTGGGTTAAGGTGAACTTAGCTAGAACTACTTAGCCCATTTGCCATCTCTTTTTGTCTTAAAGAAAGGATAATGCTGCAGATACTGCAGGTGCATATGGTTGTAAAAGCTCACAGAATGAGCTGAGGGTTTTGCTAGCTAAGTCTGACCTAAACTGAACTGTTTCTTACTAGTCTAGATGAGATATGTTATTTTCCTCCTAAAGTTCGGGTTGGAAATACAGAGAGAGCAAAGGAGAAGGAGCAGTACCGAACTGTGACAGAGAAGTAAAATCAAACGAGTGCAGAGGACAGCACTACAGCTTTTGGTAGAGTTGGGGGCATGCATACAAATAGCTCTGATGGAACTTACTGCAGCAGCAGGAGCATGGCTCTTCCCTGCAGGGACAAGCACCTGTTACTTGCTCGGCACATCCCCTTCTGTGGGCAGGCATTGAACCTTCCAGGAGAGAATAAACGACAGATTTCCTTTTTCTGCCTTGCTGAGGTAGCAAATGACCAATGTAAGGAAATAGCAGTGTTCGTATGGGGAGAAAGAATTGGAGTCTGTGAATATGTGGACCTGAGAAAGGAGGTCTCAGCACACCGAAGACTGAAGATGTGACATGGGCTGAAGTAGCTAGAAAATCACCTAGGCAGCTATGATGGCCTGCATTCTTGAAGCCTAGTACATTTTAGGAATTACCTGTTTTGTCAATACATTGGACAATGGGAATGTTGATTGATTTTTTTTTTTTTATATATATATATTTTTTCTGCCTTCTGCATACCCACGTGACTACATTTGGAATGAAATATGGATTCTGATAATAACGAGATAAATGAAAAAAAAAGAAGTTTTAATGGTGGTGTTATCTTAAAATAAATGCTTCAGTATCACACAGGCTAAAGCTATTTAAGCATATGGAAATATATGTGAAATCAATATACTACTATGTCACTTTTTGCGTCAGAATCGGCGTGTCTGTGCTGACAAAATGGCATGTATTACCTTTCCCCATCTGTTCAAAGCACATTTAGTAGTGCCTTGAAAAGCTTTTTGCAAGTCATGGCATAAATACACAACTGGATGGTGCAGTGTAGATAGAGCAGCAATCTAGCAAAGCCTCCTTTAAAGGGAAATTATTTTAATCCTTTTTGGGCAAGAAATTAATTTGCAACAAAAAATGGTGCTAGTATAAAAGTGTAGCAGCATTTACCAGTCATATCCACGTTAAACATTTCTCCCCAACATTATATCACAAAATGGCTTTCGGCATGGAGAAAATCCAAAATAAATTCATTCAGTTAAAGTTATTTCAGATTTTATTGTTAGATTTTAAACAACATCTTTCAGACTGTCTCCAAACTTTACCTGGAAATTAATTTAGAAGTTTTTTCCCACTTGCGTATTCTGGCCTGGAGGAGTTGAAAATTTGCAGAGATCACCAGTAAAATAGTACGATTAATTCCCACACAGTAGTACTTAAGCAGTTCTTCAAATGTAATTTTCTTTGTAATAATTGAATTTTTACTGGCTTTTTAACATAGCTTCTAAAGCCACACCATTTTCATGAGAGTAGGTAACTAACTGTACTTATCCTACAACAGGAGTGTAGTTGTCTGTCCATGTGACTTTATTGATGATTTTATGTAATTTTCTTTCAAGAAGTGTCTTTTACTCATAGATTTCCAGAAGGCTGAGAGGTAACTCACTGCCTAAATGCTTTCCTAAAACATAGCACTCTCCTTACGTTCCCCAGATGATTGCCATTTCTAGGGCAGAGTGGCCTCAATTTTTTAGGCAACTTTCAGGACCACACAATTTGAGTTTATCTACGGTTTCCTCCTTATCTGTGTAACCTGGTTATAATTCCATCCATCAACTCATAGTTTTTCTCCAGCAAAATACCTGGTAAACCTCAATAAACAATAACTGGTGGTATGTCCATCATGTCCACCTGTATAACCAGAGGGAACTGTAGACAGGCAGAAGTGAAAGCCTGAAGTGAGAGCTGGTCCAAGTTCAAACTGACCATTCATTTGTGTGTGGATAGACAGCAAAGCTGTGGGGGTTTTGTGGAGCAAAAACATCAGGTACCAGATGGATAAATGCTTGTGGAATGCTGTTCCTGTTTCTGTGGCACCGGGTCAAGGACTAGGAGAAAGTGATGGAAGCACAAAGGGATAAACTATTTTTGGAAGGTTTCTCTTCAAAACCACAATGTTATTTGAGAACCTCCAAACTATTAACAAAGATGGGGCCGACAGGAATCAGAGGAGTGTGCGTCTAATCTGGTCCCTCCTACAGCCTTAGAACAGACCTTGCTAAGTTTCTGCATCAAAACTAATGAAATGAAAAGTTTTATAAAGGTGCAAATTGGTAGTAGCTATTATTGTGGCTTTTATCTTCTTATTCTTTGCTTATTATTGTGTTATATTTGGAAAGCATTTGAAAGAAGAGCCAAAAGCATGGAGAGACCTTCCTTTTGAAGCAAAATTAGAACTGCTAGTTGGAAAACCTAGCACTGTGATGTTTGTTTATCTCTTCACCATTGCTGAAGTTTGCTTTTGCTTGCAAGTGCAAACCAGCAGATTAGACACTTCCAAGGGCTCATTCACTGCGAGGTTTTGCAGGTGATTTCAGTTTAATGTAACCAGCTAATTGCAGCCCTGGGGCTTGGCTAGGTTATAAAACTGCTAATCCAGACAATATTATCCAATCACATGTTGTGGTTATATGAGAGACCTCTGCCTTTAATAGTCTCTCCCTGTGCTTGTAAGTGGTGGTTTCGGTTGGGTTTTTTTGCTGTGGATTTTTTGTTTTCTTTTCTTTTTCTCAGCAGCCTTATAAAACTCAGACTGAGGCTAAGATTAGGCTCTGAACAAGTCACTAGAGTTATTCAGTACTCTGTTATATATATACACCCCATACATGAAACACACATACATCATAGATCAGCTGGCTCACAATGCTGAAGTGTATGTTCACCTCCGCATTTAAGAGAGGGTAAGGTGGTGGGCACTGACAACTCTGAAAACTGAAGTCTATATTTAGTTCTAGGCCCACATGTAGCTCAAGCAAATGTATGGCAATGTTTTATAAGCAGTACTGTCAAGTAGTCACAAAACACATATTTTTGTTTTTAAAAAAATTGTGTATTTGTCAAAACAAAAACTTTGCATGGCAATACACTGTTTTGAAAGCTTTTGGGTGGAGAAAAAGGGAGGTGAAATCATACGTCAAACTGAAATGTGGACCTTTCTTATTTGGCAACGATGTTTGCTCACCTCTAATGAAATGATTACTTTCAAGCATTCTTGCAAGTTTCTCATCCAACTCTTTGAAACCTAAGAGGTTGATATGGGTCATATCAACTTGGGGATGCCCCAATCCTGGCAGTGTTCAAGACCAGGCTGGATGGGGCTTTGAGCAACCCGGTCTGGTGGGTGGCATCCCTGCCTATGGTGGGGGCATGGAATGAGATGATCTTTCAGGTCCCTTCCAATCCAAGGCATTACATGATTCTACATAAAAACTTGGATGAAAGCTCAGGCTTGTCATGGCCTGTGCCATGGGAAAACAAAGCACACTGTTCTGCTGCTGGTACCTTTGTAGCGTTGCTTTGGCTCAAGGTACCAAGTGGAAGGAGGGGACATCTTCTGAACCAGCCAGCAAAAGGTACTCCTTAGGTTTGGGTGAACTGCTTTGGCTGGAATAAATAACTTGGAAACTGGGACTAGCATTGGTAAGACTTGCATCCTAGTGATTTGTCCTGTTACAGATGGGAAGAGAACTCTATACTGCTAATTTTATAAGGTCTGATTGCTTCCCCTCACAGAGAAATAAGTGGCAGGCCCAAGAGTATGTTCTGCCAGCAAATGTGTAGCCTGGCTGTGCAGGTCTGTGTGCTGACAAAGAAAGCAGAGTCCTAAGCTTCCTGCAGGATTTCACTGGACTAAGGATCATTCCCTTAAGAATAGGAGTGCTGGGCTTTTTTTCCTGGAAAAGCTGAGTGAGCCATTGTTCTCTTTTTTGTTGTAGTACTGTTGACTTACATAGCTAATATCAACTCTTTATCAACAAGTCTTTGTGAAAGACAAACTAGCAGAGTAAAAAGAATTGATCAGGATTAATCTGTTCACACTTGTCTTCCTTGGGGTAAAAGAAAAATAGCTGCCAACTAGAGCTGTGCCTCTCACTTGAGCCTGCTCTGGTGCCTGTTTGACCATGCTCTGAGCTGAGTCAACTTAATGAACTTTAGACCTTGACCAAGCATCAAGCTTGTTCTCCCTTCTCCTGCTTCCAGAATAAACTGGATTATACAGCACCTGTTTTAAAATGGACTGTGTGAGGATGCTGTTGTCTCAAAAAAATCATAATGGCAGCAGAGTGTTACTAGAGTGAAGAAGTCAAGTCACTTGGCTATTTTGGACTACATTTATCCCTGAACTAACTTCAGGGAAGACATATAAAGGTAAAGGGATTAAGCAGTACTACAGTCTTTGGATATCTGTTTTGATTATTTTTTTTAGAGAAGAGACCTCCAGTGATCTCTCCATAAAATGTCTTCTGTTAAATACATTTCCTTTAAAAAAAGTATTTCATGTCAGGCAATTGTGACAAGGTCTATAGTGTTCACTGTGATACAGTTTGGCTCTGACTTTGCAAAGGTTTGGCTAGTTCACATGTTAGTTTATGCATCTGAACAGTCCCTCTAACTTCAGCAAGACTGTTGACATGTGCAGAGTTACAGGCTTCCTGAAGTCTCTGCAAGATGCCAGCCCTAGATTTCACATGGAGGAAGACTAAGGTCAAATATGTAATTAAAAATCTTCAGGACAGGCAAATTTCTGAGCATGTGCAGTATCCTTTTAGTGAACCTCAGGATCTCAGCTGGTTTTGGTGAAAAACACAGAAAGCAATTAGCTTGCATCTTAGGGGCTAATAATAACTGAACCTTTTGGCAGATTTTGTGATGGGATGATTTCCTCTCAGAGATATAAGCCAAATGAGTTAATAAAACAGATTTTTAAAACTTACTTATTCTAATGTGCTGTCAGAGGTGCATACAAGCAAAGAGTTTGCAACCTGGGCTCTGTTACTCTGCACTTTAGACTTACTTGTAGGGATTAATCTCATGTATTTGTGCCATATTGGAGCAGTTTCCCCTTTGAGGCTACAATCTTGTGTGTTGTGCTTGAGATCTGAGCAAATTTCATAAACTGAGTAACCTTTATTCTCTCTTTTTTTATATACTAAATTGGAAGAGATTTCTTCCATTTAGAAAGTAAAGGTCCAAACAGATCTGCCTGGATAAACAAGGTAATTGAGGTTTGGTTCTAAATCAGGCAGCGAAGGGTGGTGGTGCTTGCTTTTGAAATGGGTGATGTCTGCTTTCCCCCAAAATAAAGCAGTTCTAAGCTGGTTTACCACCAACTGCCTTCTTTGATGTGCTTCAACTCTGACTCAAAGTGAGCTCCTCGCTGCTGTGCCAAGTGTTCAATCCCAATGATGTTTTTTGGGGTCTCACTGAGCATCACCAGAGAATGAAACCATGAGAAAATGGTGTCTGTGTACACAAACCCATCAGTTGCCTGCATAAACAAATCTGGTAGTCTTAAACAAGAGAAGCATCAGTTTGTAATTGTAGGCACAGGAACCCATTTTATGAATAGTTAATAGGGACACCCCAGTAATACTAACCTGGAGCTGAGGCTTAGTTCCCAGTTTTCCCACAAACTTTCCCACCTGACATAAAGGCAAGACAAACCATGGGTGTGTCTAACTGTAAAATGTAAGTAGCAGCATTACCTAAAAGGAGAGCACTGAAGATGGAGGTGTGAAGTGTGTTGCAGTGCATGTGACCCATGTCCCTGCAGCACTCATCAGGGCCCAGAACACAGATGATGTGGTCATCCCTGGGGTGCCAGGTGGGTATCTGAATCTGGTAGAGAGAAGTCATGAGGGCAATGTCTTCCAAATAGTGAGAAGCAGTCCTTGAGGAAAGAAGCAAGAGCTGCTGGAAGACAGAAGAGTGAAAGAGCGTGACATGTTCTCCTAGATATTGTAGCTCAGTTTAGTTAGGGTTGAGTGATATTTAGGTAATGATGGAGAGTGGTGCTGGTTATGTGAAAACATAACTATCTGGCACAGGAATGAGATTTGGAAAAAAATAGACATCACTAATCATTTCCAAAATAGCTTTTGGAAAAAAAATAGACATCACTTTCCCCTTTGAAAATATGGCTGCCTTATAACATATCAAAATAGATGTGAAATCCTCCGAAGTTCCATTCACCTTTTATTTCCCATCTCTGGAATTCGCTAGTGTAGGACAGTGCTGAGACACTAGTTATGGTATCAAAGGATGTTTCCTCATTTTCTCCTGCCCTTATCCTCTGGTGAATCAAGCTTGGTGCCCTGGACTGAATGTCTGTGCTTCTCTCCTACATGGCCAAACATGCCTGATGTGCAGTGGGCTTTTTAACTTTTGCTTTGATCTTGTTAACTGTAAGCCTAGAAGGTCTTGTCTCTTTTGCTGAACTGTAGAACACATGCTGATTCTTCTGAACAGGTAGCCTAGAAACCAAATGTTTATGCCTCTTAGTTTTAAAATGTATATAATAGTATCATTTGCTCTTACCTTGAAAAAGACTGACACATCCACCAACATTCTTCTGAGCAACTAGTAAATAGTCTAAATGCTTCATCCTCACCTGGGGCTCATGTTCATGGTCCTATTCCCTATCAAAAGCAGTCATGTGCAGAATACAGGCTGAAACCATTGCTGCCTAAGGCCACTGTTTAGGCCAAGAGTAAATCTGGTCAGCTGCAGACTTTTATTTTTCAGTGGAGCCTCTATTTCTTCTGCTTGTTTTCCAAGAGAGACAAAAGCTCAAGCAAACCTTCACAAAGCACCTACCAGGAGAATTGTGCTTTTTCTTTCAGCTTCTCGTGCTGCATCCATCACTCTGCTCTCTGAGGTCTGATGGTTTTGTATGTGAAGCTGCAGAGCCTTAATGCAGGGCTCTCCTTGCGCAGTGTGACTTCTCTGTGCCTTGTTCTCTAGGCTTTCAATGGAAATGCATTGCATCCTGGGGTTTAGGCTTCATGAAAATAGCCATCTGATCGAGCTTACTTTTTTTTTGAGATGCAAGGCAAGGTAAAGGAAATTATCATTTGGTGCTCAAGGCAGTCACTCAGGCTTACGATGGCAGCTTGGGTGTTTTAGTATATCTTGTTTTGCATTAATGGTAAGGTCCCAGTCTGGTGTTATGCCCTTGTGTCTGAGGGATAGTCACAGTTTAGCCATAGCTGGATTTTCAGCTTGGTGAAGTTGGGGGCAGCATTTATCTGTGGAACTGCTGAAGAAGCTGGCTGCTGGTGTGATGTTCTGCCCAGTTAGCCTTGCTCTGAGGACAGTTCATTAGCTCAGAGTGAGTGCTTTGGGAACACGGTAAAGTGAGGCTGGGTATCTCTGCAGAGCACTGTTTGGCTGTGGGTCTCCACTCTGAGATCTCCTCAATCTCAGGGCACTGGAGGAAACCCCTTAAACCTGGCCCTTAAGTTGCTGCAGCACTTGCTGTCACCTCACCTGGGTATCCCTGTCCCAGCTCCCTCCCTTCTCCTGACCTACCCTGTCTGGAGCTCTTTTAAAGGATTACAGCCTGCATGGAAGTGGGTTCATGGAAGTTAGAGATCAGCATAACCTTTTGCTCATCTCTGCCTGTCTCTTTCAAATGCCTTTGAAGAGGGAAGATCTCCTCTCCTCCTTCCCCACTGCCCCTCTGCCCCAGCTCCTTCTCCTTCCTGCCTGGGAGTAAACAGTAGATGTTACATGTATTAACACTGCACTCTAACACAATGCTCCTGGGCGTGCTCTCTGTGCAAGTCCCTGGCAGCCGTAAATTAATTAAAAGTAGACAGAAACCCTAGGAAAAAGCAAGTTCCCTTCCCCCTTCCCCCCCTGCTCCTCTTTTCCTTTCTCTCTCTGTGGGTAAATAGCTAATTCCTTTGTTCCTTGCTGCACTATTTCATTTCTGCCATCATTGTCCTCATTGTTCTCTGAAACAGGAGGGGTCTGGGCCAGGAGCAGCCAAGGTCTTGGCTAATGACGGGAAGTCTTTAAAGTTTGCGCTGCATTTCATCTTCTCTGTGGGAGTTTTAGGACGCATCCAGTGTTTGATCCCCACCGTGCAACTTTGCTTCTAGTTAATTAACAGATCCCCATTACACTCTCTCATCTGCAAGCACATGGGAGGCCTATCAGGAGGTAATTCAAGGCCAATCTGAGTGATGGCAGAAATTAGAGAAAGTGGTTGTTTTAGGGTTCTAACATTCAGAAATAAAGCTCTCCCTTTGCAGAGGTGCCCTGTAAATTTGGGCTTGTTTTGTTGTATCATTTTTATTTTTTAAGTGACATCCTCTGCAGTCAGATCTGTTTTGGGGATTGGCTTTTTTTTTTTTTTTTTTCCTCAAGAAGAGTAGATGAGAAAGCAGTTTATTTGTCTTGCTGCTGCTTTGCTGTGCTGGCAGCCTGCATGGTGTATGGTTTTGAGGGCCAGTTGAAACGAAACCGCAGTGTTATTAGCAACATGTTTTCACCTTCCTTTCATTCCCAGCTTCCCCATTCCCACCAAGCCTATTATACAGGTTACAAGTATCTTATGGCAAGTTTTTTAGTGTCGAGTAAAACCACCACAGGCCTCCCAGCTGCAGAGCTTTGTCAGTCTTTCAGCTAAATACTCTGTCTCTCAGGAGTGCAACCTTCTGTCAACTTTGAATGTTTAGAGTTGTCTGATATTTCCCCCCTTCTTTCCTCTTCCCCACCCTATGAGCAATGACCCCCTTTAACTAACAAATTAGGAACTGCTCCTGCAGTTGCAATTCTCAGTTCAGCACTTGGCAATGAGAACCAAACCAGGGCTATTTAGTGCAGCGTTAAATGGCCCACCACATTAGCCCCCTGGCATGCAGAGCTATTAGGTTGTTTTACTGTTGTTAAAGTTACATTTGTTAGGTGGAGTTGGTGCTGCAGCAGAAACTTGGTAATGTGGAAAGAGGGCCCAGTGTCTTGTGGCTGTCCTGAGTGGCTACAAGAGACCAAAGCATCCCCCTCTCTCCAGGAGGTTATTACAGAGGGAAGTTTTTAGCTTTGTGATCAAGTGATCTCGATTGACCGTGGCGCTGTGGCAGGGAGGAATCAAATCATAAGCTCTTGCTTACCTGTTCCTCCATCATCAGCTGAGCTGTGGCAAGGTGGAATAGTAGGGAGTAGAGTAGTAGGGAGTCTCCGGCGCTTTGGGAGCTCCAGGTAGGATGACACTGTGCAGGCTGTATCCTCAGCATGGTGGGCTATGGCAGGTACCCTCACCTGGTCCTCTGGGGTCCTCAATGGATCTCAAAGGAAGAGAAAGGTGTGGGGTTGGTCTCAGATTGCAGGTGTTGGGCTGGTGTGAGGACCTCTGAAGAACTGTGGCTGCAGAGTGTTTCCTTGGAGGCTCCTCTAGCCTGTGCACTGCAACACAGTGCAGCCTAAGAAATGGGTCCTTCTTAGAAATGTTCCAGACCTCCCTCTAAACAGGCTCTCACAGATGAAGGATTCACCATTTTCTAGTCTGAGTGATTTTGATATTATTTTGACCCCTTCACCAGGGCTGTCTGGAAGATTGTGAACACAGTTCCTGTAGCTGGAAAGGACACCTATCACTCTGGGAGGTAGGATTCATCACTGGCCATAAATTCAGCATGCAAGTGTAGAAAATTAACTAGAAGGTGTATGCACCTCTGGCTCAGTACAGTGTGCCTGACTGTCCAATGCCCAGTCTTGGTCTTTGCCTAAACACAGTATGTATTGTCTGCTTATTTAAAGAACTTGCTGTCTTAAATTCTGAATGAATATCAACTAAAATCTCTAAAAAATATGCATGTGTATATATATACACATAAATAATGCCATGTGGTAGAGCAATATGCAGGGAGGGGGGAGAAAATCCAAACAAACAGGAAGGGCATCAAAGAGCATGATTTAGTTTCAATGCTAGTTTCAATCCTGACAGGGTCAGTAGAGCCTTCAGTGTTCCTGATTTCCTTCTAGCTCACTGAAGGCTTCATGGACAAGAGCTGAAGGAGTGACATCCTTTCGCTCCACTTAGGCATCAGTGTTCTTTGCATCTCACTCTAGATGCAGGATTTTGCTTGGCCTGACTGAGTGATGCCTTTTTTTCTTGTTCTTCTTACATTGAAGGGATTTGCATCCTCTCTTCCTGCAGCAGCAATAATACCTCCCCATTGCTGGACACAATGATATTTTAAAGCACTGTCTGATCCTCTGTGGCGGGAGGGGGAATGGATGCACTGATGCAAAGTGTAGCCGCTTTATTTGATTTAGGCGTAATGAAATGGGCAGCACGTTCACAGCTAAGGCACCCTGTTGCTGACGTGACTGGGGTAGACAGGGTCCTCAGCTGCTAAGCAGGGATGCTTGGATGTGCCACGGGGTTTCAGAGAGAATCCCCCTGCAAAAGGAAGCGTGTGCCAGTATTGTAGAGTGCTTGTGCCAGCCAGCTTGCAGGGTTGATTTGGCATTTGGCGTATTGGTAGCGGCTGCCAGTGTGTGTGGTGGAAGAGAAGGGAATAGACAAGAAAAACACAGGGGTTTAAAATAAAAATGTAAAATTATTTGCTTTGTGCCATATGGACTTCAATATTTTGACAAAACTAAGGCCAAAATTAATCATGCCAGGTTAGAGTTTTAGTTCAAAAACATATGTATAACTGTCCCCCTGAGTATGTGTTTGAGTTACCATTTTCATACAGGAAAACCTTAACCTTTTCAGTTTCTCTTTCTCTGCTCCGCTACCAACTGCTCCACCCAAATGAACTTTTCCTATTGTGTGAAAGTTTAAAACAGATTTGCCTTTTTTTGGTAGGTTCGTAGTTAAAAGTCGAAGGTTTTGTTGATTTCCTTTTTAAAATCATGTTTGGAGGAGTTTATTTTACTTTTCTTTTCATGGAGCTAAATGGATTTTAACAAAAGCCATGTTGTTTCCTGACTGGACTGTTTGGTCAAAAAGAAAGGGGGAAAAAGATGAAAGCATGAAGAAGTAGTAACCAGGGCTGCTAGTAATGGTTGGAGAGTCATTATATGAAAAGTGGGAGTCTGTCATGCCATTCCTGCTTGTCCTGGCTGTGATGCTGTCCCCACTGCACCTGTAGCAGGGACTTTCAAATCTGGGATTCAAGTTTAGAAATATGGAATGTGGCCAATTCATGGATTTTAATTTATAAAGGAACCATTCTGAATGTCTACAGCAGAATGACCTTTCGCACAAGTAAACCACAGAATTTTTCACTATAATTTTCTCATCAAGCACCCAGCATCTTGCTGTACCCGAGCATATTATTCAGACTTGCCCTGCATTAGGTCATTATTGGACAAGCTTGGCTGTGCATTGAATATTGTTCTGCACTAGTTCCTGTTGTGGCACTTTCCTTCACCACTAAAAATGCCATATAGAGTCTAGCTTAATCCACTTCAAAAGCAAAGCCAAACCATACAAAACACTCCTGAAAAAAGAATAAGGATGAGTGTGGAGTGAAGCTGTTCTGTATTAGTTTTTCAGGGCTGGCTTGTTACATACACAAGTCCACAGGATGATAGCAAATCTTGAAAGATCCAGTTTTTATAGAGTTCAGGTGTGATTGAATTGGGTATTTTTCTTCATCCCACTATATAGATATGAGATGGATATGAAATTTAAATATAGATCTCTATCTTTTTAAAGTTTGGAAATGTTCAGAGGCAGGATTTAGGCAATCTTTAATTCATGTGAATGTAAGCAATACTATGACTATCTGAGGGCAGTAAATATATCTCTATCTGTGATTGATCTCAAGATCAGCCTATCTATTATCATAAAGCCCCTCCTTTGAGAGTGGGAGGAGGTGGGTGGAAATTTGAAAGAACAAATTTAAGTGACTGGTTTCCTTTCACTTTTAAAACCAAATAGTGAGAGAGGCATAAAAGAGCCCCAGTTTGGATGATAACGAAACATTGCTTTGAAGTCCTAACTAAATTGCATTTCTTGTTCTCTGCTGTCGCCTGTAAGACTCAAAAAAAAAAAAAAAAGGACAAGCAATGATTAGTATATAATAATGTATGTTCAAATAGCTTATGGTATTATGAAAACAAAAATTCAAAAGGCCAATATACTGACAGTTAAAATCTGTCTAAGGGGCAATAGGGGGGAACCTTCACAAAAACAATATGCTGATTGCATGCAGCTACCCTGCCGAGTCAAATCTTAAATAAATTATACATACATAGCTGTACTGGAGCTGAGAAATGAAGCAGTGTAAAATGTTCCTGGTTCTGTGCTTTAGGCAAAGCCTGTATCCACTTTGTGTCCTTAATGCATCCGACGTTTGGTCGGTTGGGTTGGATACTCTGCCACAGTAACTGGGCACCACTGGGACTTCAGAGGCCAGTGGAAAAATCCAGCTTTGTGCTGAGATCTGATATAGGAAGAAGTGTGGGTGATAAACAATCTCTCTTGATTCTAAGGAATCCCTTTCAACTTCAGCACCTTCCTCCCCCCCCCCCCCC
>VYXB01010819.1:1957503-1971504 GCA_013397135.1 Pachyramphus minor | reverse complement strand
TGTAAGAAATCCTGATGAAGTACTGAAATCTTGCATATTTGGGTAGAGTTTTTTTACCACAGAAACATATTTATGCATCCAAAAATTCAGTTTCTAAGCAGCAGAATTTCTTCAGAAATTTGGGTCAAATCTGATAAGTAATTTCAGCCAAAATAAAGATGAAAATAAAATTCTGAACATCTAAATGATTCATTTGAATACATATTAAAGTATTTTGATTTCTTGGGATTTCCAAGGAGGCTCATTAACTGTACAATCTAGTGATGAGGACTGCTCACAGACACATAGGAGATCCATGTTCTTATCCTCTTTCCTCCTAAATTGAGGAAAGGTCTTGGATGAAATTTTTCCTCATCTCACATTCCATTCTGAGTCTGTCTACACATACAATCATGCATACATGTTCTTGGAGGGAGAAACAGAATAATTCTGTAGGTGTGTGAGCAGGCCATTCCATGTGAAAGCAGGTAACTGGGATGCACTCCTTATTCCAGGGAAATGCATCTGCGGAGCTTCAACTGGAAAGACTGGTAACGAGACCCTGAGGTACCCCTGGTTAGGGTAGATATTAGGATGTGGTGGGCATTCAGATATTTGTTCCAAATCATCTTTAAGTTCAGGTATTCTTGGTCTTTGTGAATACTTGAATCCCTAAGGCACAAGAGTAAGGAGGGTTTGGCAGCAGCATCTTATTCACAGGATGTGTTTCTAAACTTTTGCCTTTGTTAAAAGTATCTTTAATCCACAGTTATTTGTACAATTCCCCTTTCAACAGTGGAAATTCAGGTTTGGACCTAAGCTAGCAGAAATAACTCAGAAGAGTTTAATGAACAGACTTTGCTCAGGTTTTGTGAGTTTCTTAGGATCAGATCACACTTCCTAAACATCAACTAAATCCATGTTAAACAAATGAACAAAGAAAATTTTACGTACTATTCAAGAGGTAATCCAGTTTTGGTCTTTGGCTAGCAGAATCAATCAAATTAGTAATTGTAAACCTAGCATAAAGGGATGAAAGCAAAGCATGCTGCTGCTCTAAGTGTACTGTCATGAAATTCTTGCTGTTCTACCAAAATCCCTTTCCAAAGTTTCACGGTTAAATCACAGTGAATAAGAGCAAAATTTGGCCCTCACTTTTGGCATAGTGCTTGCTACCTTTTTATCAGTTTCATTTGCTAGAATAGATGCTATTTGAACTTATGTTAAAAAGTATATTTCAGTGGTACTTGGCCACAAACAGAGGAAAACATGTCCAGCTTTCAGACAGCTTGTTATCATTCGAATACTCTGTAGATAAATTATATTAAAAGAAAGGGGGGGGGGGGGGGAAGACGTTTCAGCTTCTGACTCATTCTAAATGGAGACTTAGCTCTCAGTAATCAAAATTGCTTTGGTTGTGCATAGCAGCATTAAAAGCCTTGTCCACTAATTGAGTGAAGCGGCTCCAGTGAAGCAGCCTTGCCCCCTCATTATGTGATCTTGCAAGTGCTGTTTGTCATCGTCGCTTGCTGGTCTCAATCTAACTGTACTGCTGGTGCAAATTAATGGTAATTCCTTATGACAGGCTGTGTCCTTCCAGTGAAACCGCAGTATGGATCTTGTACCACCCCTGCATTTCTCTCCTTTCCTCCCCACACCTACCAGATCCTGATTTCCCACCTCAAGTATCACCCCTGGCTTAGTCTTCCGGCCCCTCCTAACGAACTGGTGTGACAGGGTGTGTTGTGGCTTAGCTGGTGGGTAGCACCCCGTGCTCTTCTGCTGACACGTTGTGGAGAGACGTGTGTCAAACAAAAGGCAGCATTTTCTGGCAGCTCAGGCACTCTTGGTGCTGATGGAGGACTTTGTACGTCAGGAGGAATCTGTGCCTGCACACAGATGTCGTCATCCACCACCTTCTGCAGCTGAAGAACTCTACCAACAGCAGGCTCCAGCAAGCAGGAGAGATCAGTGGGTAACACTTTAAAAATCAATTAGCTAATATATAGAGAAGTTCTGGCGTGTGATTGCTGTATTTTTACACACATTGGGTTTTATTAATTTATTAAATATTTACTTCCATCCTGACTTCGAGGAATGGCCTTAAGAACAGAAGCTTTAGTTGGGAGCTGAAAACTCAAGAAACCCATGCCTTGCTCTTCTTCAAGTTTGTCACTTTGCAACAGATGCTTATGCTTCCTTTAATAATACTCACTACTTCACATCTTTTGGTTATGCTGTCCTTTTAAATTACAAACTGTGTTGTGAGGGCTGTCTGTAGCTTTGTGTATGTAGAGTTCCTGCAAGGGAGCCCTGATTTCAACTGGGGCTTCTGTCCCAGATTCTCAGCTGGTGGAAGTTGGCTGAGGGCCACCGAGGTCATGAAGTGTATGTGAAAGGTCTGTGGCATGTCATTGTTATTTGCATTGCTGGAGAGCAGGATCTTCAGCCAGTATGATCTTAGCCCACTTCTTAAAGAATTGATGTCCAGTTCTCAAGGATGTGAAGATTTTTTTTTCTTACTTAGGTATTTTAATTTAAAACGAAAATGAACAATTAATGAAGAATTTTTACCTGAAAATGTAACACTTTTTTTTCTTTTTTTTCTTTTTTTTTTTAATATCAGCTTAGAAACAAGATATTTGTAATTCTGGTGGGGGAAATTGAAGTTATTTTCTGAAGGTAGAGGTTTTTAGTAAATTTTTCATTTAAAAATCAACTTACTAATTTCTCAATTTAAAAAAAAAAATGTTTTGGGGAGGAAACAAGAAAAGGAGGGAAATTCAAATCAAACCTTAGATTTTTTTTTTTTTTTTTTTAATAGTTCAGAGAACTGATTAAAATGGAGGTTGTAGCTCCAGGTCCATCCTAACTATTGCTAGGTGCTTTTCTGAGATCACTAGATTTTGAACATTGTCAAATGAACCTGCCTTTTTAGGCAGCACAGAGACATGTTTTTCAGCAAAAGTGTTTCAGCCCCCATTAGGTTTTTATGACCTGTAGGGCAGTTTGTCCATCTCAGCTGAAGGGATCCTGGGCAGACTGTGTTCTTAACCTGTGCAGTTGAGTTTAAGTTGGGTTAGTCATCACTTGCCAACAGGTCATTGACTCTGGAATTCATTTTTTTTATTGATGCTAAAAGGTCCACAAGATGATCTATTATCATTGAAATATAATGTAGACCCGTCTACAGCGCTATTCATCAGCAACGAGGTTAATGCCATTACCCCCATTCCACAGATGAGAAACATGAAGCAAGGGAAATGACTTGGCAGAGGTCAGCCAGGAAAGACGTGTCTCCACTCGCACCCCACCCTCCCCCCAGTCTCATAGTATTTATTAGGAGAGAACAAAAGCAAGGTTTCTCTTTAAGTCCTGGAGTCATGTTTTCATAAACTGGACTTTCAGCTAAATCAGTTCTTTCCCACATGGATTTGAAGCTTGGAGATGTGATTTCTAACACTGAAGTAAATAATCTTCTACAGGATTTTGTGTATAAAATGTCACCGTACCTTCTTGATAATTACGTGGTTTTTGGCATTTTGAAGTAACGCATGACAACAGCACTTTCAAGAATCTACAGCATCCTAAAATGTCTCTCATGGCTGCGTGGACTTTTTCATGCACATGACTAAGGGTAAATATTCTGGAGGCTGTGTCCCCTGTGGATGTATCGTAGAAGAGGAGGTCAGAACCTCTGACCACAGAGAGGAAAGGTCAGTTGCCACCTTTGTGTCCCACACTGCATCCAATTGACAAGACCAGCACTGAGTTACCTGCCTTAGTGTAAGTTCAGAGATGTCTGTGCTGTGTCAAAATAATATCTCAGACTTAGAGTGTATGTATAACTAATGGTAGAGCCAAAATGGCTGTGGCAGATGCTCCAGGATCAGTGCTAGATGCACAGATGAATATTCTTTCCAATGATTGAGGGGAACAAAATAAATCTTAATTTTCCTTCTTCTGTGAAAGGATAGAATTGTCAAGGTATTTAACTCTGTGGCAAGCATCACATCTCCATTTTTTTTTTTTTTAGAAGTCCTAACTGATTTCAGTATTGTAGCATCACACTCCAGGTGTTGCAGGGCACTGGCATATTCAATGTGAAGAACTTTGGGTTCTTTGAACTGGGGAAAAATATCTTTAATTTAGATTATATATAATCATTTTTTATTAGAGCTTAAACTTGGTTAAGTATAATCAGGTAGCTATTGTATAATTTAAATGGCCAGTGATTGTTATTTGATAATAACAACTTACATTTATATAGTGCTGTGTATCCCAAAGGGATCCCAGAGGACTTGAAAGACTCAACAATAAAATACACAACAAAGTAAACATTCATTACAATTACAGCATTAGTAGAAAATATGAGGATATTAAAAATCTGGCGGTCTGTGACTTGCTTCTGCTCTCATTTGAATTCATTAGCCAAGCTCACCCGGAGTGCACATGGATTGTTAGTCGTTCTGCCATATCTGATTTAAGAAATTTTCCGTATGAGTATTATAGTGAGAGCAGAGGAGAGTAGAAAAGAACGTGAATGCCCTTCTGGAGCTTCACTCATTCCATCTCTTAGGTGGAGTGTTATTTTCTAAGTCTGTTGAGCTACTTGAATTAATCCCTCCCTTATTTGGTTGGTTGTTGTAGTGTTATGTTCTATGAGGCTGGTTCCTTGTTAGATGGGAGGAGGCTAAACAGGTTCTTTCAAATGCCACATGGTTACATCAGAGTGGGAAGTCATATAGTGCTTTGTACAACCAGTTCTTTTTTTGCATGTAAGTCTTGAAATAGTTTAAACTTCAACCCTGTTGCAGTAATTTTGGGATTTTCTGTGTTAACACCTCACTGAGGTGAGCAGAGTGGTTTATATCTTTTGAGCTGCTCTTCCAGGCTTGTGTAACTTCAAGTTCAAATTTCTTCACCAAAAGGGTTGTCAGACATTGGAACAGGCTGCCCAGGGAAGTGTTGGAGTCTCCATCCACTAAAGTATTTAAAAGATGTGTAAACATAAGCACTTTAAGGACACTGCTTAGTGGTGGACTTAACACTGTTAGACCAATGAGTCCAAACATTAACCATAAGGGTCTTTTCCAGCCTAAATGATTCTGTGATTCCAAGTGTCTAGCTTTGTGCTTTCTCTCCTTAAGTGCATAGTGTCAATACTGAAGAGAAAGGTGAAAGCTTGAGGGATGCTAAGTAACGTTTTCTACTGTGGCATCTCAGAGAAGACTACCCTGAAACCACAGCTGGGAACTGGGAAACCTACTGCAGCAGGCACTTCATGGACAAGCTGCATGAAGACAGGCCCTGCCTTTCAGAGGGTGCTGTAAAGGGCTTGAAAAACACAAAAAAGAGAATTGCAGAATTGTTTGGAAGGGGAATCACAGAAGTGATAGGACTACTTTCAGAGTAAATTCTTGCTGACTTCAAAAAATAGAGCCAGGAAGACAGGTGCTATTTTTGTGGATGGGTAATGTGGGTGACTTGCTTTGTGTTATTTCTTTTCAAATGTATAATAAATTTCAGCCTAAGCCAGATAGATTTCCAGGATGCCCTGAAATCCTCTTAAATTATAAAGTGTTTTCAACTATTGACACATGAAGGTAAAGATACGTTGCCAATTAACATAAATTTGGGGATATCCAAAAAGATGCCTAAATCGCTATTTTTTTACTGCTCTGAAAGAGTCCTTGTCCATTGAGATGGTTTCCAGTTCATGAAAGTATTACTTTTCCCTGCCTTTTGGCCACAACATATGAAAACACTCTACTTTAAATAATTTAATCTTAAAACCATAGTTCTTTCTCAGTTTTGGAGCTTTTCTTTAGTTTCTGTTTTAACACTGATCATCATTGTGTGAAACTTGTTTGCCAATACTGTCTTGTTTTTCAGATTTGTAATGAAGCATGAGGGATTTTTACATTTTGTGGCAAAAGTTTTGCATGGGTCCTTACTGTAAAGCTTTCATAATGTCTTTAAATTGTTTATTTTTGGGAGTTGGAAGAAAGGGAAATGGTGATCTACAGACAAGCTTTCTGCTCCATTTCCTCCATGCAGCAGATGATAACTCTTCAGTACCAATGTGGCTACACCCAAGACACTGAGCTCTAATTTTTGATCCTACATGCACCAGTGGCCTATTTACTAATCTGTAATCTCCCAATAAATTTGTTTTAATACAGTAGAGATCTCTGAGTAAAGTTTAGCAAACGTGCTCAAATAAATATCCAGGTGGACTTTCTGAAATTCCTTTAAACAGTGTTTTGGATCATACCTTTCTGATCCCAATACAACCAAGCACTGGGAATCAAAAACACATGCAGCTCCTAGGGAAGTGTTGTGAAAATGTTATTTCTTACTAATCTGTAATCTCAGAATAGGTTCACTAATAATAATAATATAATGACACTTGTGATCATTAGATCAAAGTCTAATAGGATCACTCATCAGCAATGCACAAACTGGTAGAAGAACACCAAGTTGGACAGTGTCTTGAGTGTCATGCTCTGCTTGACACAACCCTGTAATAAATGCACATAAACACAAATTCACCTCACAGATGTGGAGGCGTAGCTTTCTGCTTACTACTCCACAGCTTTGTAGGAAAACTCCCTCTTGTTCTGGTTAAACTTGTCTTATATTTTGAAAAGTCTGGATAGATTCTATTGGACAACAATCCAACCAAGGACATCATCTCTGAAAGAAAATTAATATTTTCTCTTAATGTGACTTCAATTTTTTTCAAATCTTTTAAGACGTTCCTTAAAATAAAAGAACTTTATACCTGCCTTTTTCTTTTTTTTTTTTAATGGTCTTATTATTAGTTGAAATTTAAGGACTGAACTCGTAATTACTAATCAAGGTCTACCTGTGGGAGCAGGAACTAGATAGAACCTTGTTTCACTTATTTAAACATAAATCTCTACAATTTGAGATTAAATAGATTTCCCCAGGTTACTAGTAATAGCCTTTTCTGTGCCTTTAGGCCATCTACTCAAAAGTGGAAAAAATGTGTGCATGTGGGTGACAGAGATGTCACAAAAATGTGACTGGCTTTGTTTTTTGGTATCATTAGAAATGGTTGGAGTTTATGGACTAAACATGGAAATGAAAGACAGGCTGGCTGGAATAATTCTTTGTGTGTAATATGCAATATGTGTAATAAACCCAGGTATGTTCAAGTCGTTTGAAATCCCAGTGGTAAGGACTTGGGTAAAATCTCATAATTGCAGTGATTTTTAGAGGGAAATAAGAAAATGTAAGAAAGGTTAACTCAAGTCAGAGCTTTAATTTTTTTTTTTTTTTTAAGGCTTGTGGGTTTAGAACAGAGGCAGAGAGTGTACATGACATAAGGAATGGCAGTGCATTAGTGAAAGTAGGTGTCTAAAAGAAACTAGTCTGTGTTTGTGGGAGCATGAAACTGTTGAAAAGAAACTGCGACTTTCACACTGTCACATACAAACCTCACGATGAGCCTGGCAATGAAGCGTAGAGAAAGACTCTGTTGTTTCTCCAAGAAAAATAGTGCATGCAAAAAAAAAAAAATAGTATAAATGACTCTGGGTTTAGTTTTTGTAGCGTTTGGTATCAATCTGTAAGATCAAAAGGAGAGAGAATCTAAATAAGAACATGACAGTCCTGGGATTTTATTATGAAAACCTTTTTCAAAATGCTTTTACAAAACACCTTTAAAATGTTGAAGAAATCTATTAGAACTAATCTCAAGAGTGCGAAATAAATGGGAATTATTATTACTGCAAATTCTATAAAGCATTTCCTTTGTATGTTTATAGCATGCAGATATTACAAAAAATAGCTGATTAGTAGTCTAGTGTCAGAGCTCTGTTTTCTCTCCATATTGGATAAATCTCCCACTGATGGATCAAACATTTAATCAATCTACTAACGTGGCCTTCAGCACTATAGTATCTGAGTGCCTCCCAGTGTTGGAACGCTCAATAATGCTTGGTTTTTCTCCAGTTACTCTGCACTCCTTAATTTGATTTTGTTCTTAGTTACACTGATGTAAATCTAAAACTACTTCATTGATTTTGATGGAGGAAGCCAGCATTTATGAGCCTTATGAGCAGGATCTGTCCTTCCTCTTGCAGTTCCCCAGCTATTCTTAAGTTGTGCTACTAATAATATTTATTAGAGTTATTAATCTGCTCTAGTATATTAATAATAATAATTTATTCTCCCTGTTCCTGCTGCATCTTTTTTTTTTCTTCTGCCACATTGGGTATGTTCCAAAGTCCACTAAAATGGCTGTCAGCCTCCCTATTGATTTCAGCTGACTGTGGTTCAGTTTTCCACTTGCCCCTCTCTCCTTTTTCCCCCTCTGAAGATCCTGAAAGTTCCTGTGTGAGTTTGTGCTTGTCTGAGTAGAGGCTTCTAGTTAATTAGTTACATGTATTCCTACAGTTTTGTGAATAAGCACTGTGCTTATCCCCATGTTTTTCTTAATACAAATTGCTGCTCTCAGTTTAGTTTTCCTTGAATGAGAATCCCCTGCGGGATCAGCATCTCATACTTCAGGGAGACCTTTGCTATGAGCTTGACCTGAGTCCTGTAAAAAAAAATCTGTGGAGAAACCCCACTTATTGCCTTGAAATTTTTGCTCAGGAAACTTTCAGTGAATATGACAAGGCTTCTGAATGAAATAGTTGGGGTTCTTCCTTTGACCTTTTTTTTTTTTTTTTTCTTTCCCCTTGCCACATTCAGTGTTGGAAGCAGAAGAAAATAAAAAGAAGAGGAGTGGAGAATTTAAGCTGGGAGACTTGGCAGGTAAGAGGAGTGTTTTCTTTCTTGCCAGCAAGGTGATTCTGGAAGTGCTGATGTGAATTGGCAGTGGGTTGGCTCAGCCCTGGGGGACGAGGCTGGCTCAGGACCTGCACAGTCGAGTTCCTTGTAGCTTCACAGCCTTTCTGGGTAACTGTAAGCAAATGCTTTGCTTTTCTGGTTCCTCACCTGGGACAGGAGCAGAACTGCTCCTCTGCTGCAGGAGGGTGGCTTGAGGAGAAATGGAATAAAGGCTGGGAAATAATGAGCTGGTATAAAAGGTGGAACCACATGTGAGCTACGTGGACAAAGTTGCTCGGTTGAAAGGTGACAGCACTGCAGTGTGGACACCTGGGCTGGTGTTTGCCTTATTTCAAGAAATGTTTTACTAAGGTACTTGTGTGATATCTGTAGCTTCACTGTGTTTTCTTTTTTGAGGACTTGTTTGATTACGTTACTCTCATTTCCTTTTCTACATGGTTTTAAATGGGGTGAAGGAGGAATACAGTGTAAGCAAGATGCAACACTTGCTTTCATAAAAAAAACTGTGCTGGAAAGCCGAGCACTCATCATTGGAGAACTGCTGTTTGCAAAGACAGTTCCTAAGGGTTTACTTGAGGCACATTTGAGGACAAAAGGCTATTCTTGGGAACAAAAGGCACAACCAGGCTGCCAGATTTCAAACCTTCCTCCAAAGCTTGAAGCACCAGAGCTCGAAGGATTTTAAGTATAGTATTCCATAACCTTGTTCTGAGAAGAAGCTGTACCATTTCCAAAACACTCAGCCTGAGGCAGTCATGCATCAT
This sequence comes from Pachyramphus minor, assembly GCA_013397135.1. Classification (NCBI taxonomy): domain Eukaryota; kingdom Metazoa; phylum Chordata; class Aves; order Passeriformes; family Tyrannidae; genus Pachyramphus; species Pachyramphus minor. The sequence goes on along the minus strand of VYXB01010819.1, from coordinate 1,961,935 downwards.
AGATAAATCAGCTGCAATGGCAAAATATTGGCGGGGTATGAACAACTGCAGGTAGTTGTTTAATCGCTTGTGTCAAGTAATCTTAATAACAGGTGTAGTTACTGATCCAGTCAATTATATAAATTGTCCTGCAGTCTTTCCTGGATTCTTACTGAGGCAGAGCTATTGATACATAAGATGTGCCTGAGTGAGACTGCAGTACTTGGCCCTATTTTAAAAGACAGAGCTTACCCAAACAGGGAGGGACTGATGTATTTCTGCTTCTCTGTGTTTTCTCTGTGGCACACTGTAGCAAGAATCCTCAATTTTCCTCCCCCCAGCCCCCCCTATAAATTTGTGAGAATAAATTTAGATTTTAATATTCAGAGATACAGAACATGTAAATAGCACTAAAATAAGTATTGCCCTATTTGAAATTCCCTGCTGGGTCCACCTGTCGTGCTTTGTCTGACGTTGGAATAATAAGCTCTGTGGGGCAGCGGATGCCTCCCTCCCTCATCTGCACAGCCCTTCCCATAGCAGCATTGTGATGCTTTTTGAGGGGGGGGTTTCTAGCAACACATCACATGAAAAATAAATATGAAATTCCCGTGACTGAGAGTTTGCAGGCACATGGAGCAAGCGTGGCTCAAACTCGGAGATCAAAAGAAGTTTGATAAGAGAATAAATCATTTTCTAATCTGAAATAATCTGGTCCCTAGCACTTATGAGAAGACTCACCAGCATTATAAAAATAGCTTTAGTTGCAAAAGTTTTCGTCTGAGAATGAAATATTTATGTTTTCAGCATGTGTCATTAATAGACCTCTAACAACCTGTACATGAACATGATTAGGGAAATGTTTGGTCTGGAAGAATTTGTCTTCTGGGTTTGGATATTTGGTTTGTTGGTTTTGGTTGTGGTTTGGTTTGGGGTTTTTTATTTTTTTTTTTTTCACTTGCCAGTGCTTTTTTAGTTTCTTGAAATTTTATAAACCATACATTGGCATCCGTTTTTTTGCTGTGAAGTTACATCATCTCCAAGCAAACAGTGTAATGCATCAGGGTGTCTCTCTATGTGTGCTGGGTCATATGTTTAGTATTAAAGCTCAGTTTCTGTGCTTTTTCATAACAGTTTAGTTGTCTGCTAGGAACTGGTAGTTAAAGCATGTCAGACTGGAGATAATTCTTCAGGCTCAGCCTCTGTTTCCACTGCCTTTGATCAAGATACATTAAACTTTCAAATATTATTTATAAATTATTTTTTCACATGCTGCTTTTGATTTTCATAGATGTGCTCTTCCACACAATAACGAGTGATTTTTTTTTTATTATAGTTCCTTAGCATATAAACATTGTTGCTGTAAACTCTGATCAAATTTGAACTGTAAGTGCAAGTAAGAATAGAAAGACATGGTTCCCAGTACAAAGAATTTGCAGGTGAAGTGGTAAAAAGTGACATGGAAAAGGTGGAGAAGGCAACTGTCAAATGCAGCATGTTCATGTATATACAAATGCACTTATAGAGAGATATACTCTTGTTTATCCCTGCAGTTTAATTTAGCATTATAATAAAAAAAAAAGTTACAGTGGAAAGATCAATGTATAAAAAAATTTGAACCATGTGGCAGAACTTGTCTTCCTGATAAAAATGAAAAGCAGCCAGAGATTGAAAGAGGAATATCTTAAAGTCATTAAAAATAAATTATTCAACCTTTTTCCAAATAAAGCATGATTTTTTATGACTTCTCCTTCTGTATGATTTTGATGAGAAAGAGTTGCGTATCAGGAGAGTTGCAGAAAACCTCTTCCACACAGACGTGGTAAAGCTTGTTAAATCTCTGTGGTCTGCAACTTTTACACCCATTGTAGGCTGCAGAGTGTAGCTCTGTAAAATAGGAAAAAGGACTTTGTCTGAGGTTGTATGCTTGGCTCAGATTTTACTTCTAATTGGTAAATAATATGAAAGTTCTTGGGCAAATTCTCATTTTTTACCCATTTTATGTTGCAGATATGGTCAAGCTGACAATTTGAGTCTGTCTGTGTGGCAACGATGGGAAGTGGGTTGGGAGAAATTGCTGTTACTGTATTACTTCCCCTCCAAAAAAGTCTCAAAATGAAACCACCTGCTAAATTGGTAATCTGCAAGCTCACAATATTTGCATGCATTTCTGAGTAATTCTGAACTTTGAGATCAGAATCTTTTATTTGCTTGGGTGGCTTTAGTTTTCAGTTGGTTTGTGCTGGTTTTGTAGAAACCCATGATTAAGGCTTGTTTGCAAGAGTGGCCTGTGAGTGGGTTGGATTGATCATTAGACCCACCAGGTATAAAGAGTATCATATTTGTCAAAGGAGCAAGTCTAAACCATAATATGATGTTTTATTGGAGTGTTCATATGTGAGGGTGCTTACTGTTATATCATGGAGAATTTCAACTGCAAGAACTGTCACCTAAGAGGGAATTGGGATGATTTTATAGCATGGGAGAGACTTGGGATAAGGTTTTTGCTTGTCCCTTCATTTTGCACCCAGCAGTTGCTCAGTGGCTGAGAATCAGTGGATGACTATTCCCAGACAACGCAAGTTAAAATCATGCACATTCTCTACTGATATATCCATGAAAATGGGACCAAACAGGAAACAATAACTAAAGAAGCTGAGTGCATCAGAAAACGTGTATGAAATGTCCTTTCATGTTCCTGTTCTGACAAGCAGAAACTATTGGTTTGTGTCTCTCTTTAAGAAAAAAGAAATCAGTGCAACCAAGCCTAGATTCTTTAAAGTAATCTGCGTGGGTTTGGTATCACATTAGGTAGGATGGGTGGTGATCTCTTACCTAAAAATCATGAGCAATGAAAATCATGTGGCAGCAGACTGACCAAATGTGACCTCTTCCTAAAAGCAGTCTTACTAGGGCAGCTGAGACCACATTGGGAGAGAGAAGGTAACATTAGAGTTTTGGAGAAATCTTGTAAACCTAGACATGCCTTGGCTCAATCTGCTTGGGATTTGAAGTTATAATCCAGTGGTTTACATACTTGTTTCTGACTTCCTCTGAGAGCAAATTTTATATGTGCATAGCTTGATTTTTTTTTTTTTTTTTTTACCTCCTTAATTTAGGTCAGAATGCTTTTGTACACTTTTTCTCTGGTAATGCTTCTACTCTTTAGAAACACTTTTTCCAGATAAAAAAATTCTGCATTAAAAAGCCAATTTGCCCCTGAAGATGTGAAGAAGTGATTCCTCTTCCTTCCTCCTTTGGGGTTTATAAATATGTGCCCTGTACATGGGTACACTTTGTGTTAGGTGCATGGTTTTCATTCTGAAAACTGAATAGTGGGAGTCAGGGAATCAGTGGTTAGATCAGTAGGATCTGACTAGGCCTAGTGTAGCTGGGCCAGCTGGAGGGCAGGGTTTCTGAAAAGCTTTGTTTTTCTTTGGCTTTGAGTCTATGTGTGGGTGTTCACTTCTTGTTCACTTTTTCTGAAAGGGGAAATGCTCTTTATTTAGGAGGGGGGAAAAAAGGTAGTTGAGCTTTATCTGTCTGTCCTGCTTTATTATACATTATACATTAATAATGTTGCTTTCCACTGGGAGATGTTGGTCTAGCTACCCTGGAAGCAGTGTGCATCTGGACTGTTTTTATGAGTTCATTAGTAAGTCTGCTTCTGAAGGTGCTGTGGGCACCTCAGGACCTGTGAAAATTAGCTAGTGAACATTTTTCATGGTTTTCTTTTAAGCATCTTTTAAAAGTTAGTAAATATTCTGGCAAATGTTAGCTCTATGGAGCTGTTAAGCTTCTCTAAAATACGAGGTTGATGCAGTGGACCAATCTGCTGTCTCTTCTTGGCCAATATCATGATCATTTACAACACTCTGGGAAGGTTTTGTCTCCTTTTCTGCTTCTAGTCAGATACTGTTCAACAAAGGAAAGAGACTACCTCATTTAGCAAATTCAGTTCTGAAGTGAGAGTAGATTTGTGGTGTTTGCTTATCTGAAAAAATCATAGCTTTTCATTTCAAGAGTTTTAATCCCTTTAAAGGCAAAGATGTTAAACAGAAGACTTCAACCATGTGAACAAGTCAGCATATATAAACATAGAGTGAATTAATCAAGCAAATAAACTTGCTTTTAATGTAAGGAGGTGGTGTGCATGATTTTCACGTGAAAGGCATGGTGGTGATGCAAAGGAGAGACCAAACTGAGCTGGACCCCCTATTCCCACAGGGCAGGTATGATCTGAGCCTAGGGCTTGTAGCTGCAGCTGTGGCTGAAGGGTGTGTGTTTGCTCCATGGCTTCTCCAAGAGGAGCCTACGCTTTGTGGATCAAAGTGCATTTTGACTTGTTTCTGAGAGGAAACAAGATCTGCCAGAGAGTCATCTGGATGACTTCTGCTGATTACCTGCCACATAAACTCAGCACAGAGTAGCTCAGAGTTGTTAGACAGTTTCC
>VYXB01010819.1:1930820-1956508 GCA_013397135.1 Pachyramphus minor | reverse complement strand
TTAAAAAGCCAATTTGCCCCTGAAGATGTGAAGAAGTGATTCCTCTTCCTTCCTCCTTTGGGGTTTATAGATATGTGCCCTGTACATGGGTACACTTTGTGTTAGGTGCATGGTTTTCATTCTGAAAACTGAATAGTGGGAGTCAGGGAATCAGTGGTTAGATCAGTAGGATCTGGCTAGGCCTAGTGTAGCTGGGCCAGCTGGAGGGCAGGGTTTCTGAAAAGCTTTGTTTTTCTTTGGCTTTGAGTCTATGTGTGGGTGTTCACTTCTTGTTCACTTTTTCTGAAAGGGGAAATGCTCTTTATTTAGGAGGGGGGAAAAAAGGTAGTTGAGCTTTATCTGTCTGTCCTGCTTTATTATACATTATACATTAATAATGTTGCTTTCCACTGGGAGATGTTGGTCTAGCTACCCTGGAAGCAGTGTGCATCTGGACTGTTTTTATGAGTTCATTAGTAAGTCTCCTTCTGAAGGTGCTGTGGGCACCTCAGGACCTGTGAAAATCAGCTAGTGAACATTTTTCATGGTTTTCTTTTAAGCATCTTTTAAAAGTTAGTAAATATTCTGGCAAATGTTAGCTCTATGGAGCTGTTAAGCTTCTCTAAAATACGAGGTTGATGCAGTGGACCAATCTGCTGTCTCTTCTTGGCCAATATCATGATCATTTACAACACTCTGGGAAGGTTTTGTCTCCTTTTCTGCTTCTAGTCAGATACTGTTCAACAAAGGAAAGAGACCACCTCATTTAGCAAATTCAGTTCTGAAGTGCAAGTAGATTTGTGGTGTTTGCTTATCTGAAAAAATCATAGCTTTTCATTTCTAGAGTTTTAATCCCTTTAAAGGCAAAGATGTTAAACAGAAGACTTCAACCATGTGAACAAGTCAGCATATATAAACATAGAGTGAATTAATCAAGCAAATAAACTTACTTTTAATGTAAGGAGGTGATGTGCATGTTTTTCACGTGAAAGGCGTGGTGGTGATGCAAAGGAGAGACCAAACTGAGCTGGACCCCCTATTCCCACAGGGCTTGTAGCTGCAGCCGTGGCTGAAGGGTGTGTGTTTGCTCCATGGCTTCTCCAAGAGGAGCCTACGCTTTGTGGATCAAAGTGCATTTTGACTTGTTTCTGAGAGGAAACAAGATCTGCCAGAGAGTCATCTGGATGACTTCTGCTGATTACCTGCCACATAAACTCAGCACAGAGTAGCTCAGAGTTGTTAGACAGTTTCCTGATATGGCACAGGGAACATTTAAGCTTGAGCAGGACATAAAATGGAGAAATATTTAGCAAGAGCTTACTAAATAATTTCATTTTGGGAGGCTTGAAATAAAGTGAAACCTCAGTAAAAGGAATTTCAGGTTTGGTGGTTGTTGCTGCTGCTGTTGCAAGCACAATTACAACCCTTCCCATTTTGACCCATCATCCTAAAATGCTGTTGCCAGTTATCATGAGGAAGGCCAAGTGTTGCTACATACCCAAATGCACAGGAGTGTTCTGGCTCTTCAGAATCTGGACCAACTCTCAATGTTAGGAACAGGAGTCAAGCAGCCATCCTTTCTCCTGTGCTAACACACACCCCACCATTAACAGTCTAAAGGCAATTTTATTAAAATACATAACCCTGCTGAGCTGGTCTCAGAAGATAAATAAGTGTTGTAGAAAAGAAGCTTTTGTTTAGAAGTAATTATTTAAACTATGCATTACAGGTAATTTTCCTTTACCAGTAAAGAAAATGCTATCAGAATTTCAATAATAGCTTTGCGTTACTTATCTAGATAACATGATATTGTCATTTCCAGGAGCTTAAAATGCTGTTTTATTTTCATTTGTGTCAAATATAAGGGTAAATGAGATCTGAATATATATTTTTTAAAAAACATGGGTTTTGTATAATTTCCTGAGAGCAGCATTTTGTTTTCCAAGCTTTTATAGTAAAATAACAATCTAATGATAGTTTCCTGAAGTGTGGACTTAAAACAGTAGGGTGAGGAGCATCTTATTTTCTGTTTTGTGTAAACATGCTGCATTTCACAATTGACAGAAAACAGAGCTCTTTTGAAGAGGTTTGTCAATAAAAGCATAAAACTGTGGTAACTTTATAATCTATATGCAAATGCAGCCAAACACTAAGTGCTTCCACCCTTATACAGCTAGAAAAAGTGGAGGTGTCATTTTTTACCCAAGAGATTTTTCACTTTCAAAAATTACATGAAAAGCTTAGCCTCTGTGTATTCTTTCTCTCAGCATTATTTCTACACTGTAAACCTCTGTAATGATCACAAAATAGTTTATTATGAGGAAGATGAAGCAACTAAGGGAGGAAAGTAATTTATTTTTTTCTATTCTTGAAGAAGTAACATCTCTGTTTCAGGTCTTTAACTGAAAGGACGGGCTTTTTGTTTCAATGAAAATGTAGGAATATTATTAATAATATTCCTATGATAGATATTTTTGCATTTTCTATTTCAGTATGGACAAGGGAAGGGCTGCTGCTCTGAGAGCTGACAGGCTGAAGCCCCGATTGTGCAGCAGAGCCTGTATGGGGCTCTCCCCTGTGAAGCTTGGCTGCAGCCTCATTTTCTAGCCAAAAGCCCCATGGTGTGTTTTGGCTGCAAGGAGCTAAAACAGGAAAGATGCCAAATGCATTAAGACCATTTCAACCCAAATTTAGGCCTAGATTGTGCCTAATCCCTAATGTAGAGGGTTTTTACTGGGTGTCTCTAGGCTTTTAGAAATGCCTAGCCAATTGAAAGTGGAGGCCCAGGGATTAGGTGGGTTTTTAGATCATTTACATCTGGCCATGGTCTGTCTGCACCAGAGTTTCCAATTACCCAAAATGGAGAAAATAGAGTTTCCCTACTTCAGAGAAGATTTGTGAGGATCAATGTGTTTGAGATTGTGACAGTAGGATATATCTGTAACCTACATAGGTAATAGATCAACTTAAATACTTTTAATAAAAGTGGGCACAATAATTCATTGCTCCATCACAGGAATATTGTGATGCTTAGTGTTTGTGATCTATGTGAAAGAGGTTGAGATCTTTTGATTAAAAAGTGATATTGCTATAACTGTGTGAATTATGAGTACGCCTACTTGAACGCTGAATTTACTTCCTGACCTACCCAGGGTTGGAGTTTTAATCTCCATCAGGTGAAAATTGTTGTCCCCCCCTCTAGAAAGTTTTGCCTATTTCGAGCTGTTACAACCCCCACTCGACTTTTTTCCCATTCTGCTGTTTGGGAAGAAGGATGGTGCTGGGGCAAAGGGCAGGGCAGGCAGCTGATGGCAGGCAGGGGTTTTGCCACCAGAGAGCCCAGCTGATAGCAAGGTACCACCACGACTTGGAGCTGGCAGGCAGAAATCAAAATGCCGCCCCTTGGCTGCGGAAAGAGCTAAAGATTTGTCTCCAGCAAGTGACAGGCGCCAAGGTACTGTCGCCCACTTTCTAATTTTAGCAGGAAGGCTGGCAGGGATCTTACCTAGACAGACAAGCGTTGTTTCTGCCCAGGCCGATCTGCTGCCGTGGGTCCTGTTCCAGATTGCTCGGCTTGGTGCCTCCCTGGCTTTTGGAAGGTGGTGTGCCGGTGGGAGGGAGAGGGGAAACCCCTACCCTTTTCTCGGAAGGCTTGTGAAACTTCTGAGCCTGCCTCAAGGCAGTAAAACTCATACCTTATACCAGCTGTCTGAAAAGAAGTGTTTGTGGGAATGTTATTACTAATGCAGTGATTGATTTGCAAAGCCTGTTGGAAGTGCCTGTGACAGTACAGGAGGTTGCATGCACATGAGAAGCTCCTGGGTGTCCTCTTGCCTGGTGCTCTGGGTGTGGTTCCTGTGCAGAAGCAGAAGTGGTTACAGGAGTCCACCAAAGTGGGAAGAGAGTGGGTCTTTCCCCCTGCAAAGTGACTGGGGTTTGTGTGATCATTAGGCAGCGTTTTCTGTCAGATTGCTCTGATTTTAAATTTTGTTTTTGGAAATAAGTGTCTAGAGAAAGATAGGAAGGAGTCTGAAATAGTTTTCTGTCTCCCCATTTCCTTGATTTACAAGTCACCTTCACAGCTTAGCAGCTGTGCTCTGTGATACATCCACCCTTCCACCTCTTGCAGAGTGGTGTGATATTCTTGGCATCACTGTATAAACTTCTGCAGTAGGGAGCTGGTTGGCAACTTCCAGGATGGGCTTTATTGGCACACTGACTTGCCATTTCAGGGGTCTTGGAGCCCTTTAGGAAGGTAAGTGTGATTCATTGTGCCTGTTTTGCCCTTGGAGAAGTCGAGGCGAGAGAGCAACTACAGCAAGTTTCAGCAGCAGCAGCAGAGCGTGAGGTCTCTCAGAATCCCCTTCTGGTGTGTGGTCTGGTGATGCACTTACCCACACCTTCAGCTGGAGGCTGCTGGAAGAAGGGGGGCAACCCTGCTCTGCCAGCCTTCTGCCCAGCCACACACTCCCACAACTCCCTTTCATCTGGCACTGGCACCTTCTGCCCCACTGCAAGGCCAACCAGAAAGTTAACCTGGGCAGCAAAGTGACTTTAGGAAACAGTGAAGCATTTTTTGCTGGTTTAGCTCTTTCAACAGGTTCACTGTCAACTCAGACAAATGCCATCAATGCACTGTTTCTGTGGTCTTAGACAGCAAACATGAAGTGATCTGACAGGTTTTGTAAATATCTGTAAGGACACTCCAACTAATAGTGGAGTTGTGCTTTTCAAATAGCCCATATTCAGGTATAACCTGAAATTGAAGAGAACCTATTGGCATATATTATTATCATACTATTAACAGCAGTTTTTATTAATGTGTTTTTGATTCTTGTAATAATGACTTGGCCAGTATTTAGCTATTCTGGTCTTTACATAAATAGTAATTAGGACTATCCTTTTGTCTGATATGGTTGGAGGTGGACAATACAGAAGAGTTGATATTTATCACATCTTTCAAAGATCATTTTCACCATCTCCACTAAAAGCTATACTTGCTCCAAGCACATCTTGCTTGATGGAGGATAAGTTCTGCCATTTTGAGAGGGATAGTTCTTATTTATAATTGTGAATGTGTTTAGCCACATGAGTCTGTCAATCAGTGAGACGAAAGCCCAGTAGGATTATTTCTGTAAGTGGCCAATTTCCCCCACCCTTTCACTCCAAATCAAGGACAGATGAAAGGTCATGACTAAAACAGTGATTTTTGTCCTAAATTGTAAGTAACAGTTTGCAACATGTTTTTTTACCAAGATGTCAAAACTGTACTTTATCTTGGGGAAAGTGGGGAGTAAGAAAATTATAAGTTCTTGAAAATGTTGGCAATTTTCCAAATGGTTGTGTTGAAATTTATTTTAATTATTGTACTTGTGTCAGTTCCTAGCAGGGGTAAAAGGGGGGGGGGAATAATTCAGTACTGTATTATGCAGCTGTGGATTAAACAATTAATGGTGAACCTCTGTATCCTATTAGTATATTTGAATTCATTATTTCAACAAATTTTTTTTATGAGCCAGTGACTGGTGGATTTAACCATTTATTTTGTAGTCAAAACATAACAGAAGAATAATTGTCTTGCTGGAGTGCATCTTTATGTATATGAATCCATCCAAGGAATAAACCTGAGACAGTCAAATAATGCAGAATGTCATTAGGAAGTTCTTTTGTCCCAAGAGCTTGGCTTTCTTATGTGCAGACCAGGAACTTGCTGTCTGGGAGGCTTTTGGCAGCTGTCATTGCAACAACCACCATCGCTAAAAGTGTGGAGGACTTTGGTGTAATCAGCATTTCCCTGGGAAATATCCCAGTTGGCAATGTATGTTGTGTTCTTCTCTTGAATATGTGCTTAACCACTCACCAGTCAGAAATAACACTTCTTTACTGGTCATGGCATGTAGATAATCACTGAAGTAAATACTTCTGTGAGTGATCTTGGGGCTCAGTTTTGTGTGTGTAAGGTCTGTTAACAACGGCCAACTAAGACATTCTCAGGAAGTACCCAGGGCAAACTATCTAAGCATGTGAGGATGTCACTGGTGTTTCTTTTTGCAGTTCACATTAGCAGTATGCCAAGAGCCTCATGATACCCTCATGGAGTTTGGGCCAGATGTATCTTCATAAGTACTATTTATGTTTAATATTTTCTTCTCGAATTAGGCACGAAACCGAGATGCTGTCTTTGTGTCGTTAGGTAACGCATTTAACTTGATAAAGAAGGTAAAATGGGTAATATTCTAATCTAAATAGCTTCTGGTTTTCCATTTAGTGCCTTTTTTTGTGGTGATGGGATTCCCTTTTTGCCTTGAAGAACCCGGTGCCTTTGTAATGCCTGATAAAATGTGTCATCTTCCACCACCAGAAGGGATGTGTAAGTGGATACTTACTCAGTCACTGATGATGTGAGTGGTACAAGTCATACTGGGTGATTTCAGCCATCTTTGCACACAGTTAATCATCATATTTGATAATGCACAGAGCCCTTGCATCAGGTAGACTTGACTGTTTAAAGAATGGATGCTGAAGTGAGTAATTTCTGGGTTCATTTTACAGCTGCTAATGTTGTGTCAAAGAAAATGCCTGTGCTTAATATGTCTGTAGTTTTTATGACTGTTTTTTGCCATTTCTTTACATTCATGTCTGCTAAGCTACTGTGAGGTATAAATTTAAGAGAAGAGCTTCCCTTTTTTATTTTATTTTTTTCATGTGAGCAGATGACAGTGGTGCCACCCTCCTTTACAGACTTTTAGGTCAGCTAAGAAAATAATCTATTGTTTTTGGTTGTGGTTCATCTTTTTTGTGGGTTTGTTTGGTTTTGTTTTGGTTTTTTAGAGTATGCAAATACTTCTTTGGTAGTCAGATTATAGGTAGGATGCTGAAGCAACCTCCGAAGTGCCTGTGGTGTTGGTGGAACTGCCAGTATATTCTGCTGCATACTGTTCTCTTACTTTCTGCATCTGGGTGAGTCACATAAATATCTAGTGCCAAGCTGTAGGACTAAGAGTGTAGCATGAGATAGCTGTTCTCAGGATCTCTCCAAAACATCAAGGGTGTGGATGTTGCATAGATGTGCTGCTGTGAGCTGTTTGTCACTGGGTGCATTGCTGGGGAGGAGGGGTAGGAGCAGAGGTGTTGCCCAGGCTGGTTATGAAGATGATTTTCTTCTCCTGATTCAGTATCCTGGATTCACTATAAACAAAGCATTTCTTGGCTCAGCTCTTTTAAACTGGATTTATTGGTCAACCTCTTTTCAAATGGAAGAATAAAATTAGGGGAATGTGGAAAAGTAGAAGGTTTAAGTGCCAGAATAGAATATTTCAGGGGTCCTAATCTTCCATTGTACACAGATAGTGCAAGATAAAGGCCAGCAACACAATTGGTGTGAAGAAAACCAAGTGAATGTGGTGTTGGGAACACTTGCAGAGTGTGCCTGTATGAAAAATATAAACAGTAGGCCATTTAAAGGGATGAAAAAAAGGGGGGCAAATTTTTACATGCACAACCCTTTCCTTCCCTTTTGCTACAGGAGAGGTAAAAAAAAAGATTATTTGTTTCAGAACCTTTTCTGGGACTCTGTGAAATGATTAATAGACAAGGTGTGCTGTGCACAAGAGGTTTTACTGGCTGCCTTGCCCATGAATTAGGGCCCTATTCTGCAAAAAAAATAATGATGTTAGCACTTCCTTTGCAGCCATCCTAGGCTTCCGTGGTGCGGAAGTCAAATGTAAATTCTGGCTGAATTGGACCCTTATGGAGGTGGTGTTCAAACAGCCTGTGAGGAGAAGAGAAACCATTCAGGTTGTGGGCCTCTGCGTGCTTCAGAGTCCTTCCATCATTGCTCTAACCCTGTGAAAGCAAACTAATAAAACTTCCTATTGACTTGCACTTGTGTGTGCTTTGAATGGTTATTTACAGTCTACCATCAGCAGATTAAAAATCAATTAAAATCCATAGAAGCAGTCAAAGTTACATACTCCTCTTTGCTGATAAAGATTTTTTTTCAAAGATTTTACATTAATACTTGCTGCTCTGTATTACCGAAGATAATGAATCAGATTTAGGCAAAGTCTCTGCGTCTTTAACTCTACAGATGTGTGCGTCTTTAACTTTACAGAAGCCCTGCTAAGAACCTCTCATTCTCTGTGCCTCTTGCCCTCCGCACAAATAGGAGAATTTATGCAATTCATTTAACTGAAATGGAGATGTTGAAAGCTCTCCAATGCTATCATGATGGATGCTATTGCAAATGTGTAGGGAAAACAATAATCTTAATGATAAAATGATAAGTTTAATACCAGCACATTAGAACGGGAAGTGAATGTTAGTACTGCTAATACATCAAAACAAAGGAGAGTTTGATTTGTATTCCTGGTTTTCCACTGAAGCCCCGCGGATTAATTTGGTGCCATCCCGCGACTCAGGGGGAGGTGGTGCTGATCTGGGACTGCAGAGGCCCCCAGTTCTGCCATTGACCTGCCATGGGGGATTTTGGAGCATGTAGGGTTTTTTTTCTTGAATTTCCTCTCCATCTTTTTGCTTCCCATTCTTTGCAAGTCTGATCTGTTTCTACCATTAAACTCTCAAACACAGGGCTTCTTTTTCATTTCTTTACAGGTATGTCCTCCGAAGACTATTATGCCATTGAATAGCCATGATACTTGTTCTAATGTTATTCATGTGTGTATTGGAAGGATAAAATCTATATTTTTAATTACTGGTTTTATTTGTCCTTTCTGGTTTTTACCTTAATACAGCTTTCATATAAAATTTACAGTAGCTAAAGAAGCCATGATTTCAGTGCATTGCAGTGGTACTCAGGTATCAACCACAAAAACCAATGCTGATTGCGTGAGTAAGACAAAAAGCCCAAGCATTGAGAAACCTGGGGAAGGGACTGGGGTGAAAGCATAATTAAAGTAATTTGTGCAACCTTAATTTAGTCCTCTTGTGGGTAAGCATGTTTGTAGACTGCTGTATTTAACACAGGATAGCGGCTCTGTTGATGGGTGACTTCAGAAAAGCTAAAAGGAAGTTGCTTTATCAACAAGGAGGCAGAGTAACACAGAGTAAATAAGGCCAGGCTTTTCCAACAAATGCTGAAAATAAACAAAATATGAAATGACTGTTTGTTAAGCAAGCAGAATCTATCCTGCGGGTGACATTTTACGTAAGAAAGACTGGCATGATATATTTATAGACTACCATGATACATATGCACAAGACAACTGAATTAAGATTGCACAGTCAACTTAAATCCTGCAGTTCTCTCTTCTGATTCTTAATTTGCAACCTGAATAGTGTTTTGTGTATGTGTAGTGGGGAGAAGAACAGAAATGTCACCCTGCCCATCATATCGACTCCTTGTGGTTGTGAGAGCCTCACATCCAGCTGCACTGATTTCTCCCCTCTCTGCCTGTGGGTTGCTGCCCTCTCGTCAGCTTGGAGAGAGGGAGAACTGTCAGTGCTCTGGAGGGAGAGCAATTTTCTTCCTAACTGGTTCTCTGTGTTTACCCATCTCCACCAGTCAGTTCATAGTTTGTCTGTACTGTTGATGGTGGTCTTGCCTTAGTGCCTTTTTTTCTCACTAAATTGGTTCTGGTCTCCACTTTTCAGTGGATTCTGTCACTCTCTGCTTGCCTTACTCTTGCTCTTCTGCCCTATCAGTTCAAATTTTTTATATTCTCAATTTGTCCTGTAACAGCCCTCAATTGCCTTCTCACGTTGCTCATCTCCCCTAGCTCCAGATGTCAGAAATCCTCTTCTCCTGGTTCTGCAGTGTTCTTATTTTCCTCATGGTAAAGTCAGTGGATGCTGACTGCAAAGATGAGCCCACCTAGAGCTCGGGGGTGCTCAGAGTTCTGTGCAGGCACAGCGTGGTCAGCCTTGGCCATCAGGAAGGGCAGGTATCTGCCTGCTGAAGGTGGGATCAAAATTTCTTTTTTTTTTTTTTTTTTAAACCTGAGAATATTTTTTTGATTCTTCTCTGTATTTGTAAAGATTCAAACATTCTCTGATGTGTTTGCCTGACTCCCTCTCCAGGTTTGTATTGTTAGCACTAACAAATTAATTTGCTGAAGTTATTATATTAAGATACTGAAGTTGTTCTGCTTTCCTTTTCGTTACTATGTATACCTCCTAAAATCTGTCAAAAAATACATCTTTTTGAAGCTATACAAAAATATCATTGCTTTCCATAGTGCTACCATTTCATTCTTGGAATATCATATTGCTTTACTGCTTTCAGGATTGATTTGGCTTCTTTTTTCTATGCTGAGCCCTGACTCATAACAATTAGCATTACCTATGTGCTAAATTGATTTCTCAAACAGAGATGGTTTTTATGAGAGGGATTGTACTTCCCCAGCATTCTCACCAACTGAGGCTGCTCATGTCCTGGGGTATTAGATAACACAGGGTTAGAGTCTGTCCTCCAATCTGATGCTATTCAAAAAGAAACAAAATCAAACTGATGAGTTTTTTCAGTGTTTTACTTGAATCCCAAGGGCTGTGTTTCCACATATAGTTAAGGTTCCTACATTTCTGAGTTATTGTAACATAAAATATTAACTGCTCTGCTAGAGCTATACAATCTTTCATTTTTTTCTCAGCATATAATTTCTCTTTTTAGATATCTGACCTTTCTGTAATTCTTCTAATTTATGGAATAGTGCAATTTATCTCTTCTTTACATATCATCTTACTTAGGATGGCTGAGTGGAGGGATGGAGGGGATGCATATATCTTCTTGTTTCTTTTTTCTGACTCAGTGTTTAGTCATTATTTTCAGTATCATTTCATCTGTGGAAAGTTTCCCCATATGTCAGGCGTATTTTAAACATGCAGCTGAGATCTATGCTACAGTAAGCCCTTTTCAGATATGATGCTCAGCAAAGGGTAGAGTTCAACCTATGGAAGTGAAACTTTTTCAAAAGCTGTTCTCTAAACAAATTCCAAAACTGTGTATTCTTGTTGGTTTGTTTTTTTTTTTTAAAACATATCAGTTGGGTTTCCCCATGTATATAATTTCCCTTAGCAGTCCATTTCTTTGTGTTTACAGAGACACTCAGAGCTATTAGGTGAGCATGCCTACACTATGGTACCCTTTCTCACAAGATATTTCAAGTATTAAAAGTTTTTGCAAGAATCTATCAAGTACTACTAAGCACAGAGGTACAACTTGTGAGTGAGGAAGGCCCCTTGTCAGATGTCCCTCCTTCAGTCTTTCCCTAGATTTCAGTGCATATTGAATCTGAAACTTATCAATAATTGTTTTAAAGGTGTGGCCTCAGTGTGATAAAAATAAGTACAACAAGGGACTGTAAGAATATTCTCGAAATAACAATACAGAAACTTTGATAACTGTTTGCTTCCTGCAGAAGTTTGTGATTAGTTTATTGAGGATGTTGAACCTCAGAGTATTTAGTTTTCTTTAGCTAGTACATTTGGATGTGTGTTTGAATGTAGTGGGGTTTGTAGGCTAATGGAATGGAGATCATGCAGAAAATAGGTATTCCTTAACCTTCCTCTTTGCTGTAATTATTGAATAATGCTATTTATGGTACGGTTGTGTACACGTTCATGTCTTGGGAGAAGGATATGGGATTACTTATTAACAAAGAAATGGAATTCCTTTTCACAGGGAATTAGAATTGTGACTCTAGACTTGCTAATTTAAATAACTTGCAGGCTAAACAGACTTTTATAAAGCATTAAATGCTATTATGTCTTGTGAACATTAAACACATTTTCTGAAAATATTAATTTCCCATTGGTTTTCTTGCCTCCTTCTTGCTTTAATTTCAGACTGAGTGATAATCCATCCTCCACACACCAGAGTTTGGGGATTTCTGAGACTGCTCTGGTGCCTTTTTTTTTTCCAGTACTGTTCTCCTCTCCCTATGGCTTTTGCCTCTGTTCTCATGAACAGTAGATGTTCACCATGTGGACTGATTCAGGATGACAGAGCCAACTGGTAATAAGTTTGCAGCAGCCTGATATCCTTGGTGACAGTGTAAACCCCGTGTGGTAGCCTAGCAGCTCTGAGTTCCCGAATTGCCAAAAACCTGGTAGTTTGCTCTTTTTAAACCCTGAAGACCAGTGCAGAAAGATGATGAGAGAGCAACAGATAACCTTGGATTTTTAGGGAAAATCAGTAACAAATGTTCAGCTCCAGAGACTGATACACATCAGTCTGTTTGACTTGTATTTTCTAGACTAATTGCCCAAAGAAGAGGTTGACCTTTTTCATGAGCATTTTTTGCAGGGCGGAGGAGGAAAGGTGTTAGAATAAGTTGAAATTCTCTATTTATAACTACAGCAGCAGCAGCTACAAGCTTGAGAAGTTTGATTCTGATCTCAGCTGTTAATGTGTGGGGTGGTTTTAGAGAATTTTTTAGAGAATCACAGAACAGCCCAAGTTGGAAGGGACCTTGAAAAATTATCTGGTCCAGCCTTTCTTTTTAGAGTTCTAAGCTGAGACATTCCTTGGGCAATCCACCATGGCAAGTAGTTTTGTGTACAAAGAAAAAAACACTTTAAAACTGAACACTACAGCTAACTCTTAAGTCCAACAGTTCTTTAGGCCATGCTTCATCCTGACAGGTTCTAGAAAGTTTGAATGAAATATGATTGTAATCCTGCACATTGGTT
Source organism: Pachyramphus minor (assembly GCA_013397135.1). Taxonomy (NCBI): domain Eukaryota; kingdom Metazoa; phylum Chordata; class Aves; order Passeriformes; family Tyrannidae; genus Pachyramphus; species Pachyramphus minor. The sequence goes on along the minus strand of VYXB01010819.1, from coordinate 1,943,881 downwards.
ATATAGCTCCTATTAACTCATATTGGCTACTGATTATGCAATTTCTGTGCTGGTCACTTCGATTAGCCTTGATCATTTGAAAAAAAAAAATCAATTCACTCTCCTGGTTTTAATTTTGATAATTCAAATTCGCGGTGTTCTTCATCTGCTTTGTTTGATGCTGTACATAAATCAAGGTTATAGACGAAACCAATTCCTGAATGAAAAGTTTCAATTTTCTTTTCTTTTTGGCTACAACCATGCAAAGAAATCATCATTTGGGCAACTAATATGCCTAAGTATCCTTCAAAAGGAACTGTGATATATTAGAGCTGTTCAAACGTCCTCACAAATCATGTTGCCTTGCAGCTTTGATCCTGAAATATGTGAAATGATGTCTGATTTATGCCACTGATCCTTCTTTTAGATAGTTAAGTGTTCTTGCTTAATGTTATTAAATAAGTTCAAAGCAGCAAATAGGCCATCCTGGGTTGAGGACCTTTGAAAAATAGCATTCTCAGCAAGCTGCATATACAATATAAGTTCTTTAGTTACTTCCTTTGGGGTTTTTTGTGTGTACAGCAAGCTACTAGAACTTTCTTCTGCTCACAGCTTTGGTTACAATGGCTTTGGTTTTGTTATTTTTTTTCTTCTCCATCCTCTTAATAGCCTTCTCCCGGGCTTTGTTTTCATTGGGGTGGTTTGGGAGCGTGTGTGTGTCTGGGGAGTGCAAAGAAACAACTTCAGGACAATACGGGAAAGATATCACAGTCTCCCCTAACTGGGAGGCTGATAATATGCAAGCAAAGATATAAAACAAGCTGTGTGACCCAGCTGAAGCAGTATGAGGAAAAGAAAACCCTCTTAAATTGTAAACTAGTGGGTCAAATTAACACTTTAAGCAGAGTAAGGTTGACTACTTTTCCTGAAAATCTATCGATATGTTGTCATTTCTGTTTCAGTGGGCAAAAGGGAAGATATGAGCAAATTCTTGATTCTAAAATATTTATCAGTACAAATATTCCAATCAGAATACTGAAGTGCAAATCTCTGCAGGCATGAGAGTTGCATAGGAATCACATCAGCTCTAAATTTAGTAAATCTTTTAATGGAAATGTCATACAGTTCAGACACAAGATTTAGGGATTTCAGTGTGTTATATGAGCTTTATAACCAGTACTATTCTTCTGAAATTTCAGTAGAAAATATTAAATCAGCATTTCCAATCTGGTATGATCCTTGTTGAAGCAATGAGCACCATGTCAGTCATCTGCTGCTGGAGAAGATCCGTTATCTAGGGAGATTTCTTCCCGGTGCTACCTCTTCAGTGATACCAATGCCTAAACATCAGGCTTTCAGATATAAGACTGAAAACAAAGATAAAACTTGAGCATGAGACATCATCTCAGTACTCTCTAGTTGTATTGCCTTTATTATCTATATTTTTAAGAATGCAAACATTTAATTTTTTTGAGTATAAAAATACTTTTAATGAATAAATACATACATTTCTATTTGCTATTTTATTGTTTTTGTATAGCATCCTGAAGAAGTCCTGAAGTACAGGTTAACAGGTAGAGGCTCACCAGTTGGTTGTTTTGGTGGCTTTTTATCTGCTCTTCATGCCAACTATTTGATTTTCCTTTTGCCTGCTTCAAAGAAGTTATTACCCTGAGATTTAGGATGCCTGGATTGATAGTTATTCTCTGCCATGAAAAAGCATCATCATTAAATCATTTAAAGTCTTCATTACTTGGGGTCATGGGTGTGGGTGTCTGTGCTAAAATTACTTCAAACTTTTCTACTCATGCCCCTGTTAAAAGGTAGGAGGAGTTGAGGTACTGCTGTGGCTTTAAAGAGCAGGGCAAGATAGAGATGCTTGAGAGGAATTGAAAGAAATGCTCCCATCTCTGACTTTGTGCCAAGTATTACAGTTTTCCAGTTATGTTCCCAAAGGGTGCAATTTGCAATCGTGTTTTCTCGAGGTATTAGACCTTTTTATTCATGGAGAGATGGGTTGTATTGTTTTTCATGTTTGCTTTTTATATTTCTTTTAAGAGAAGAAATTCTTAAATAATAAATGAAAACACAAAAGGCAGCGAGAAATGTGGGGTTTTTTTGTGGTGGCAGCTGGTTTGGGGTTTTTTTTGATGTTGGGAGGCTGCATTTCTGCCACCCAAAGGACTTTGAGCATTGGACTTTTGCCGTATGTGGACAGACAGATCCAATCATTAGTGAACGCCAGAAAGCAGGAGAGCTGGGGAGAGAGAGAGTGTGTGAGAGGGAGCTTAGTTTATTTCTGCGGTGTCACATCAATCTGCCCGGTTAAGTGATTGAAGGGGAGAAACGCAGGCTGCAAAAGAAACTGGGCCCTGATTTGTTCAGGGTCACCAGCAGTGGTTTGAAACCATCTTGTTTGCAGATACCTCTTTCATGTTATTAGGCTGTCAGTTGAGTGGCTTTGTAAGATTTATGGCTCGAAGCTGGAGCGCGTGCGTGTGTGCGGCGACGGCGGTGACGGGCAGCGGGCGGGGGGGACAGAGATGTTATTGAGAAGACAGTGATCCATGCCTGCCCTGATTGAGCTCTGCAGCCTTTTGTCTAGTCCTAGTTAACCTCCTTATGCATTTTTCTTTTCACATGCTGCGTAAGTAGCTCAAGCAGAAGGTGAAGCAACAAGTGGTAAAAGGTTGCTCGTAAAAACAGGGAACCACAGTGGACTTGGTGGGGGCTTACAGACTGTGAAATGATGGAGTAAAGGTGTTTATTGGGCAGGTCCCAGGTTTAACTTACTGATGTCTTTCGAATAGTTTTGTTTAATGTAAGGTCATCAAAGCTGTTGGCTGAGTGTTCCCTTGTCAGTGGTAACCATAGGGAAATGAGTTCTTTGAGAGAGAATTTAGAGGCAATGCTGGCTTATACGAAGAATGAAAATTTAAAAATGCTCAACCAACCCAAACAAAAACAAATTTAAAAAAACAAAGAAAAGGAGGGGAATGACTTGATGAAAGCAATATGGAATTTAAATTATTTTTCTGTGTGAAGTAGTAATAGGAATTTTTATTTTACATCTGTTTGAAACTTCTAAAATACTGGATTTTCATAAAGTCAAATTACTTTTGTCTTTTGTTTTGTTTTTTGAACTTAGTTGTAGTTCAGAAAATAATGTTTCCTGCTCTTCTGTTTATATAGTTCATAGTTGTGCCAAGATCAAGGCATGCATTATTTTAAAAGATGAGTGAGGAAATGTTCAAAACAGACTTGAGCGGTATAGGAGTTGGTGAATGTTTTTGAAACATTGTTACAGGGTTCTGCCATTTGAGTTTTATAACAGATTTTATTTGTATTCAGTTATCCACAGGTTAAAGGAGTAAGTAAAAATTGCTGATCTGTTGTCATTCATTTAAAAATCAAACTATATTACCTCTCTGGCATGATTTGTGTTTTGTCTTTGTTTTCAGCCTAGTCAAGTTAATTAACTTAGAGAAATCGATTTGGTCATAAATGCTTTGTAAGGATCTTCCAACACCTTTGGTATCACTATAGGTTTCATCTACTTGAGCATGAAATGCAAATGCTGCTTCATGAGGATGTTCTTCCACACTGCTGTTTGCTAATTGATACAACTGGGTGGAAGCTCATGGTAGTTCTACAGAATTGAAAGAGGAGCTGGTATTTCTGTAAAAGATTGCTTTTTCCCTCCCAAGTTTGAACGGTGGCGCCTTCCTGGGCAGTTGTTCCCGGGTTGAAATATCCAGTAGGAAAGTTGCTGCTGGAGCCTTTGGAGGGAAAAGAATACAGCTACTGGCTTCCCTTCTCTCCACATTATAATGAGAATTGTTTACTGCATCACTTTCACAGGCTTTAAAAATTTTGTATTACACACTGTATAATTTTCAGCTTATAGTGTAAAATTTTAGCGATTTTCTATTTTTTTTTTAATAAAACCAAACCTTGGAATCCTTCCCTAATTCTCTCTCTTTACTAAGTCACCAAGAAAACACCTGCTCTTTTTATCTGTGATAACTGTGCACATTTTGACCTTACAGTAATCTGATACATTTCAGTATAAATAGGATCTTGATTGTACAGACACAAAGATGCCATTCTCTCCCTATTTATGTAAGGATATTGATGAGAATCAGAGGTTATTAAGCTGAGCAAAATACTGCTTTCAGTAGAAAATTGTCTAACAAAGTCCTGCTGTCAGCAGGACTGGAAAAAAAAGGTAATACCATCTTTAAATCACAGGACTGGGTGTTGGCAGACCATCACCCTGCCCTGTGCCTGGTGTGCCCACAGCCCTGCTGTGTGACCTTGCACCAGACCTGTGCTCCCATCTGCTCTCTGTGTTCCTGCCACAAAAAGTATCACGTGTTGGTTGGAAAATGTCTGAGGTCCTTGAATGGAAAACAACCTGTAGTAGAACTGCACTGTGAATTATATCACATAGTAGCTAATTTGATTACAAATAATCACTCTTAGTTATTTACTTCATGTATCTCCTCTCCTGTCCCCTCCCACCCGTGCCTCAGCTCACTTTGTTTTGGTCACAAGGTAGATGAGGTTTTGGTGGGTTTGGGGCAAAAATGTAAACACTTATCATGAAGAAAATTGCAATGAAACCTGAATTCTTCCAAAAAGGTGATTTTAGCTGCTTTTAGATAAGTCATACTGATTAGCTGTAATTAAACACAATTTTGGGATTTACAAAGGAGAAAAGGGTCTTCAGTCTGGTGCAAGGTGAGAGGAAGAAGAGTCAATGGGCACAGATGGAAACCAGAGAGATTCAGGCTGGACATGAGGAAAAATGTCTTCTTATGATACAGTCTGGTGGCAGGACAGGTTTTCCAGAGAGCCTGTGAAATCTCCATTCTTGGGGGCTTTCACGACCCAACAGGACAAAGCTCTGCACAGCTTGGGCTGAGCTGACCCTGCTTTTCTACAGAAGGCTGGACTAGAGACCACCTGAGATCCCTTCCAGCCCAAATTATTCAGAGGAATTTTGTGATCTCTTCAGATGAATTGGTACAGCTTTGTTGTTCTGCATCTTACATCTGTGATTTTAAGAAATTTTTCAGAAAAACTTAATGATGTAGTTGTTTGTGATGCTGACTAGCACCCGGAATAGATAATATTCCTCCTGATAATAAGCATTAAATGTAGAGTTTGCTAGAGAGTATTCAGTATGTTTCCTAAGCAGTCAAAACAATTCTACAGGGGAAGTGTTAGGAAAAGAGAAAAAGAAGTGTATACCATGGGTTTATTTGGGGCATTCACTTGATTCTTGAAAACCGTCCTGTCTTCTTTAAATCCATGGTGGCAGCTACAGTGTTGCTTCGTTCCTCATTTTAAATGCTTTCTGCCTCTACTTTTCAGTCGCTCACACTTAGGTGAAATTAAGAAATCTAACTGTTGGGTATTATGTTTTAGACCTGCTGAAATAGCTCTTCCTGCTTGCATCCTTATGGTCTCATTAAGACGATGCTCACAGCATGCCTGACTCTAGTGAATATTTGCAGACCTCATTTGCCTACATTAGAGACAAAAAGCTTTAAAAAAATCCTTCTTGAGCAATAAACGGTTGAGTTTGTCAGTATCAGTGATCACAGAGCTGGTGTCTCCCAAGGCTAGGGCTGAACACTGTCCTTGTAGTTGAAAAACTATTGAAACACTTCATCCAAGCCCTTTCTCACTGCTGTGATAATACAGTAGGTCCATGGCTTTGAGCTGTGGTTTTAAAGTGTGAGGGCTGCTAAAATCAGTGAGAAGTCAAAGTATGTGCAGCTGTTATAGCAAGTTCTGTACATCAAGGGCTCATGTAGGCAGTATCCCATTCTACTTTTTCTTTTTTCTCATACCAATTACAGAGATAAGGAATTTTAAAATTTTTAACAAGTTCCATTTTGTTGAGTCAAGCTATGATAGCTCTTCGTAAATCATGATCTATGGTCTCTGGAGCAAAACCCAGATTCCAGCAAGTGTAAGTCATCTCTGTGGTTTTACCTTTACGACTGTGACTCAACCGTTTCGTTTTCTCTGTGCTCAGACTTTCAGGCTGAGACTTCTGCTCTCTGGAGGTTTAAAAAAAGTCCTTGAACTATTCTGTAAGAATGAGGTCATGCTTTAATGCCAACCAAAATTTCCATTCCCTCTCCACTTTGATTATTCATTGTGTTGTGTGCCTCAGCTGTTCACCTGCCCACCACAGGTGGCTCAGTGCATTGTTCAGCCGATAACATATAATGGGTATTTTTTTTTATGGCATGTTAGAATCACTCTGCAGTGAAAGATGTCCTATAAATCTGAAGTAATGCTGATGTTAAGTTTTTATTCAACAAAACTAGAAATAATGGAACTAGAAATAATAGCAAAAATATTAATCAGAGATGATGTAACTGTCATGTTAATGAGAAGTGCTTGAAGATTACTGAGCTCTACTATAAACAGATAGTAATCTCATGGATTTCCAACCCTTATTTACCCTGTTTAAATTTCACGGTCCTGAAGAATTGGACCAGAAAACTTAAGATGGGAGTTTTTCCCTTGGAGCTATTGAATCTTCCTGACAAAACAGTTTTTTAGAGAGCAGTATAAGTTTGTATACCATGAAAATAACCTTTTTCATTGTATTTGAATCATCTTGTTACTCTTGTGAAAATAGAAAAGAAAAGCAATTTAAAAAATGAATTTTTGTTAGAGGGTTATTTTTCTTGTTTAAATGTCAAAACACAATTATCAAATTTTTAGAGAAAATTTGGATTAGCTTTTTTGATGGAATCACTAATGGAAGTGAAGAAAGGAAGGTAAAAATAATTTTCTTTATCTAAAGATAGGTAAAGTGCCTCTCCATCTGACTTTTTTGTTATTATTATTTATTAAGCTGTTCATATGATAAAGTTCTGATTGCAAGGAATTGAAATATGTTATGAATTTGAGCAGAACTATTTCCTCTCTGCCTCAATTTTGTTGGTATTTTTTCCTTTTGAAAAGTTTATCACAGACATCATGGAGAGGAGGACTACAGGAAAAATTATTTGTTTGTGTCCAACTTTGGAAAGTTTGTTTATTTGTATAATTGTCATCCTTACCTTTCAAAGCAGTAACTCAAAATGTTCATTAGAGTTTTCCAGAGTTTTGCAGATTGACCTCCAGTGCATCCAGTCTTGCACAGCTGCTCAAGCCTTGCATGGGGCAGAGCAGTGATGTTTTTATCTCATCAGTCTCCCGGGGCAATAGGTCATAAGCCATTTCACTCTTCACTTGAGTAGTTAACCATTCCCAGGTTGTAGTCAAAAATACTCAAATTGTTTAAGTTTTCACTTAGTCTTGGAGTAGATTATGCACCATCCATGAAGTATGAAATGTGGTTGCACAGAAAACAGTACTTCCTAGTTTTTGAGATGCTGACTTTGCAATTCTCATCGTTAATTTTTCTGCTGCTATCTTCAGTTTTAGCCTTTAGATTTTATGTGCAACAGATGTCACTGTAGCAATTCTCTGCAGCCATCTGATCACTTTTTATTTCCATTAGTGGGAAAAATTATTGAATATAGCTGGATGGCAATGTGCTTCCCTTGAGTTCTTTTAGTAGATATCAAACTATATATGGTCTGTGTAACAAACCTCTTCCACTTTTGATCAGGGTGCCTTGTTCAAAGAACACTGGCACTGCTGGCTTGTGGGAGGACCTGATAAGAGAGCAGTTGCCAAGATTTTTGTGTTTCCTTGTTGCTTGAATTACCAGAAATGCTGTAAGCATTTGGCACCATTCAGATCAGGATGGGGGCAGTGCATCTTTATGCTACATGCAGGTGTCACAAAATAAACTGGAGAAAGTGTTACCTCAAACATCGATCCCCCTAATGGTGTGTGATCATCTCCCTGTGTGGTGGCTCCGGATAGAGGAGCTGTTATTAGAGGCGTTGTTCTTGAAGACATCAGTGAGTGTTGCAAAACCAGTTTGTTTCCTCTGTGTGTAGCACATTAACCAACCCGTAGCCTGTGGGGCACACCCTGCCTGCCAGGACAGTTCATCTGCCCAGTCGTCCTCTTTGATGTGTCCATTTCAGGGGTGAGCAGCAGGCTGGACAACTTGCTGAGGGGGTGGTGGGTGTCATGCAGAACGAGATGTGTGGCACGTGGCCCTGCAACCTTGATTAGAAAAGGCTCCAAGGTTGAGCTGTGCTCTTTTAGATCATCAAGTCTGAGGCAGAAAATTACCAAGGTGGCCACTGTCATGGGATTCCCTTTTTGTGTGTCATCTCCTGACTCCCATGAGGTGACTTTTTATTTCTTTCTATTTTTATATGAACTGAGGCATTTAACCAGAGAGTGCTTCATCTTAGGTTTCCTGTTTCGAGTCATGAAGTTTAATAATACTTCTGGAATTTGCTACATGCGTTCACTGAAAATTCCAACTCATCTCTTCCCCACCTTTGTTCCTCGCCTTCCCTGCTTGCTATTAGCAATTTATGAAAGACTGCTTGCACACTCCCTAAAACTGTTCACTTCCACTTGATTCTGTGTATTGATATAATCATTGCACAGTGTCTGTATCTACCACAGTTTAAGGTTAAAGTTTAGAGGCAGTCACAGGTTTGGGGTTTTTTTAATCTATAAAACTTATTTTCCTCTGGAATTTTTGGAATGAAACCATACTTTTTTGTTGCAATATGTCAAGTTCAGTGAAACTTCTGTAGAGAAAGGTTTCTTATCTCCAGGTTCTACTTATTCTTCAAAACCAGGTGAAAAAAAATCTGTAAGTTATTCTAATCCTATGAAAACCTACTTGTGACTTTACTCATCTGGCTAAATTTTTGTCCTACATGACTAAAATTTTTTAGACTTACTTTTTTGTTTCTTTCATAGTGGATAAAAGCCTTTGCCTCTCACTTGTTTGGCTGTCTGGCTGTAACAGAAGGGATGGAGAGACCCAGCACATGCTCCTAGTGTGTGAGAGACTGGTAAAGACCTTCATCTGAATCAATTATGGTAGCAATTTGAAGACTGTCTTATGCTCAGAGTGAATGCTTTAACTGCTGGTGTCAGTGCAGTTGACTTACCTGTTTGCTTGGGTGTGTCATACTTTTAACAGTGCTGGAGTTGTCCCATTTTGGAACTTAACGATAGCTTGAAATTGCACAGGGTTGTTGGTTTTTTTTAAAGAATGGGGAAGCTATTCCCTGCTCAGCTAAATTTGAGAATTGTAAGCAAAGTTGTGTGCAGGTCTCTTACGTTCCATGATAATGCATGGGCCTACTGAAGAAGAGAAATTTTTATTTTTTCATCTGTTGCCAGCATAAACAGGTGTTTTTTCCATGGAGGATTTTGATAAGAGAGCTGGCTGCTATAAACCTTTCAGGTTTTGCTGTTTTATATACAATCAGTAGTGCTCTTAGGACTTATGGTAACAGTAGTAGAGGGCAAGTCATCTAAAGGTCTCCTAGTTGTGTCCCAGGAGTTGAGGGCTCAGAAATGTTATAAATCTTGAAGTATTTATTTTGGATGTGATATTAGTGTTTTTATAACAATATCAAACCTTTATATATGGTGCCTTTGATTCCGTAGCACCCCAAAGCACTGGATAGAATTACTAGAGAGAAAAAACTTCCCTTCATGTCCTTTCCTGTGCACTGGACACACATCCCCAAAAACAGCAGGCGGATCCCCAGACCTATGGGCAGTGATTGTTTTCTTCAGTGAATTTATTCTGTTTGCTCCAATTCCCCTCTACCATCTTCTCCTCTGTCACACTGCCTGGAAATTTGCAAGGAGGAGGAAGAAGGACTCAAAGCTGGGTGAAGGAAGGAATTAATGTAGTGAACTCCCATGTGCTGTCAAGTTTCCAGAAACCTTCCTATCCCACTGGTTTGAAGCTTTATGGATTTGCAGGGACCATGAAGAGGAAAGCCAGAAGCACTCAGTGCAGCAAATATTCTTCTCAAAACCACCCATATATCTAAATAGGATTTAATGCATGTAAAAAGAAGAATTCACCACTATGTAAGAGCCTTCAGGAAAAAAAGCACGTTAGAAGTGGGAGGCAGAGGGAACTTTGGTGAGCTGCTGATTTTTAGCCACAGACTCCCAAAGAAAGATTTCTGTTTTATAACCTGCATGGCCAACACATGGACAAAAAGCAAGCAACAGTAAATAAGTTTGCAGTGCTGGGATGGTATATGGGTTTTTGTTGCCCCATTTTGAACGGGGTATTTGGTGTACAGCACCAATATAGGGCATGTAGCATATGAGTAAATAATCAGATGGTCTAACCTTTGTTAGAAGTAAAAATATGCCAAGTAACTCGCTCAGTGTTGGAGCTATTACGATCTTCATAAACGACCGAAGAGAATTCAGTGAATTATGGAATGTTTCTGTGTTCTCTTTAACTGGCAAAAGACCAATCTGATTCACATTTCATGCAATTGTAGAATTACAGAATAGGTTAAAATTAGGTTGGACTGGAGCTCTGGAGAGACTTATCTAACCTCTTATAGCAGGTTGTCCAGTTGGGTTTTGAATGTTTGCAAGGGTGGAGACTTCTCAACCATCTGGTCAGATGCTGGGGGAGGTGACCATGTTCCTGGTAAAAAGTCTTTTTCTTATACTCAACTGGCCTTTCCATTGCCTCCTGTCCTTTTGCTGTGCATCTGTGAGAAAGCTCTGGCTTTGTCTCTTCGTTCCAAGGTACTTGCAGAAGCTCTTCTTGCAACCTTTTTCATCCTTTAGTAGTTCCACCTCCACCTGAGCTCTTACATTTCTAACTCCTTGTGTGCTTGGGCAACGTCTCAATTTGTTCTGTGTACCTTCTTCCATTACATATACACTTCCTGTTGCATTTGAGCTAGCTGAGGAGTTTCCTGTTGGCCCTAGGGACCTTCTGCCACCCTTGCTTGACCTTCTACACATAGGAATAGACTATCTGTGTTTTAAAGGAGTTGTGGTTTGGAAATCAAGCAGCTCTTCTTGAGCTCCTTTGCTTTCCAAGGCAGTCTCTGTTGGATCCTGACAAGTAAATCCCAGAAAAATCTGCAATCTGAAATCTGCTCTCCTGGGGCCCAAGGCATGGTTCTCCTGTCTTCCTCACTCATATTAGAAGCTTAAAATCCTGAATGTCATGGTCACTGTGGCTGAGGTTCCCCTTGACTTTCACACCCCTGGCCACTCCCTGCTGCTTCTTGAGTAACAGGCTCAGCAGAGCAGATTCCTTAGTTGGATTGTCCATTTCCTAATTAGTTCTTTGGATATTTTGCAGAAAGTTGCAAACTATGTTCCTAATGGTATATACTTCTCTGAGAGAATCAAGGACTTTAGTCCCGTTTAAATGATGTAATATTTATATCATGTGGTTGTAAAGTGAATCAGTAAAATAATGCACCATCTCCACTGCAGGCATGGCAGTGTTAAAACTAATTACAGATTAGTTGAGTTTAGCACAACAGTGTGAAAGGCTTTGGTTATTGGAATGGAATGGAGAGCATTGCTTGTTCTGTTTTGTTGGGTTTATTTTCCTCTTTCAGGGGATAAAAAGAGACTTTGGTAGTCAGACCCTTTTTGTCTTTCTTGGACAAACTTGAGTTTCCAAACCTCTTTCTTTAAGCATATGGAAGTTAAATAATACCAAATATATATGATGTACACATGGGTGTAAAGGCAAAAAGCATTCTTTGTCATGTGGGAGTCAGCACTTTGCTATCCTACAAAAGCTAATATAGCCATGTGTTTAGACCCTCTCCTCATAATTCTGTGCTGCAGATTATCTTCTCCAGAGCACAGCTGCTTTCCATGGAATGCCTTTGATGCACTTGTGCTGTGTTGGTCAACCACCTTATCTGTGTGGCTTGTGGGAGCCATAACAATATTGAGTATGCCAAGGTTTTAGCTCACTGCTATTGTGCTAATGTTTGCTTTGTTTTTTCCTGCATAATCATCTTTTGCATCCACTGCTCACTGATCTGATAACACCTGTGTGCTAATAGAATTATAGAGTTAGTGATTAGCAAAGGTGTCTTTGTTTTATGCCCCCTTCTCTCTTTATACTTTATTAAAGAGGATTTTAGAACAGACGCTGTGACTTTTTTCCTCTGCTTCCTCCCACGCCATAACAGAGTATCAGCCTCTGAAGTCTTGCTTTGTTATTATGTGAATATGGACAAGGGCATTCCTCTTCTAGACATTATATGAAAAAATAAATGTGTAAGAAATCATCTTTCTCCCAGAGTTTTTGCAGAGACTTTCAATGAGACTAACTTAGTCTGTGCAAATAGTTAAAGGTTCTAAATTCAGGTGTAGTACAAGGAAGCAATCAAGATGTTTATCCAGCTCCTTAAAGTCTGAAGTATACCGATAGAAATCTTATGCCAACATTCTCTGTCACAGGGAATTTCTTGTTCTAGTTTCTGGAAAGTGACCAAAAAAAAAAAAAAATCCTTTAATGAAACATTTCAGGGTTTAAAAACTCACACTGACTGTAAAAAGTTATTCTTTTGCTAATCTTAACCAAATAGTGCACCTTCACTGTCAGTGTTCCTGAGCAGAAGTAGTATCTTAACTCAGTCCTTACTCAGCCAAAATTCTAAATTATGCTAGTAACTGCTACCTGTTACAAGCTTGCTGGGCAAAGCTAATTCTAGTTATGCATTTCTAGTGATTTTGTCCCCGTGTGCTAATGAGGGGTTAAACTAGCAGCAAATTTTCCATCGTCTGGCTATCCCTGTTGTTAAAGGAATGTAAACTGTACTGTGAAGTAAACCCGTCTACAATTGGCACACAGCAAGATAACAACACTGCTCGTAAGACAAAGTGTTGGTACACCACAAGATTTGAACAGGAACTCAGAAGAAATAGTGAAGTTTTAGCTATTTTAACATTTTGACCTTTTTCAGAAAATGAACATATTCTCCAAAGCACAGAATATGTTGAATCAGCAGCAGGCGATGTGAAACCAGATTGTGATGTAATCTTCAAGAAAACCATATTTGTAATAAGGTTAATTAAATTTGCTGCAAGCTTGTGACAAGCATGCTGTAAGTTTGCCAGTAAATCTGGTCTTGCTTTATCAAACTGAAGGGCAAAAATTA
>VYXB01010819.1:1804616-1930696 GCA_013397135.1 Pachyramphus minor | reverse complement strand
AAAAAAAAAAAAGGAAGGAGGGGGGGAAGTCAGAAAAAGGGGGTAAAAAGGGAAAAAGCTTTCCTCCTTCAGAACAAGTAGTGTGTTGCCAGAGGACATGCAGACTGGCAACAATAACTAATACGTTATGAGAGGTTGAACAAGTTTAAATGGGATTTGTCTCTGAACTGAAAGGCATATTGTAAGAAATTTCTTTGTCTCCTTGTGAGGCTGTTAAATTGAAAGCGCGATGGGAGGCTTCAGTAGAGGCAACAAAGGTTGAAATGATAGCCTGCTGTTTGCAGCAAGCATCATGGCTCCACTGATGGTCCAGACATCTGGTAACAACAGCCACTCCTTGTCAGGTTTTGCCCCTCACTGGGCGCCTGAGCACTTTGCACTGTTTAACTCATCAGACTCTTCTAGCTCAGTATGCTCTGCATCAAGAATGTTTATGTAATAAAACAGAGCTAATTAAACATTTCAAAGGGAAACATTATTTTAACTCTAATTAGATATGATTACGGTTTCCTTATGCCTGCCCTGGATTGGTACTGCAGCTCTCTTGTTTCAGCTCCTCACTGAATTCTGCAGCATTGTTGTTGAAAATAATTTTTGCATCTGCTTAAATAGGCTTTGTATTACCCTTGCTCAGAAATGAGCTTAAAATCTTTGATCCAAGGTGCCTGTATTTAAAGTAACAGCATATGACCCTGAGACACATGGGGGAGAGGTTGATACCTCAGGCAGTCAGGGAAATAGGAAAAGCCCCCTCGCTTGGAATGTTTGAGGGTATTCCAAGCAACCACGAGTGCTGGCAGGTGGGTGCACACCATGTATGGAGCATCTACTTTCCAGGTATTTGTGCTGTGATTCAAACTTTTCATAATTATTAAATCTGGCATGAGTTGAGCCAGGCAGATACCGCAGAGCTGTTATCACATGCACAGATGGATGCAGGTTCTGTGACCTTCCTGGAAGTCCATCGCTAAGCAAAGCAGTTGTCACAGGCAAATATAAAAGCATATCCTTATGTATGTATTTAATCTAGAAAGATAGCATCTGACAAAGCTTTGGAGACACATCATGTCAGGATACTAAACATCCAAATAGCTGAGAAACAAATACATAGGGAAATCAAAAAGAACAGGCTAATGGCAGTAATAATAAGTGAATATTTTGTCAGTTAAGCAAATGCTGTATAACTTGTTTAGTGTTTTCTAGCTTTTATGACAGAGCCAGTCTGCAGATCATATGGGAGAAGCAGACTGAATATAAGAACCCATCCTTTCTTTGTCATCCCTAAATCCAAGTTTTTATGAGGAATTTCTTCAGCTAAAGGACGTTCAAATGCAAGTTTACTTCAGCTTTTCACTTGGTTTTCACCCTGCCCAAGAATTTTTTAAACTCTAGCTTGGGTTTCAAAAAGAAAAAAAGGAGGGGAGGAAAAAAAAAAAAAAAGCAGGCTTTCATTCAAACTGCTTCTCTGCAGTCCTAATTAAAATAGACTTCAATGAGAAGTTTTCTTTTCCTCTTCCAACTGAAGCTTAAGGGCATAGTTCTAGCTGGAGAGTATATTGTGTTCATTTTGCTGTTTGAGTGGTTTGGTAGAGAAGCTGTCTTTCAAACGCAGAGTGACTACTACGATGCCTCAGGACTCAGCTGTCACATCAAGGCTGTTTTCCACATATATGTATTATATAATGTGCATATATCATCACCGTCAGGTAGCTGAAGTTTGTACATCTTACATGGAAGCAACTTTTTCTCGTGTTTAAGAAGTTCTCTCCACAGTGGGATTAGAGGTAAACGTGTCTTATATTTTAAAGGGAATAATGAAATGGGTTGTCCCTTTAGAAAGAAAAGAATGATGCAAATCGAAAGACACATGTATAAATCTCTCTCTCTACATAAAATGAGCTGCAGTACTGGTGCAATATCCTTTTCTTTGTGCTAGGAAAACCAAAGGGGGGAATTACTTCCTTTAAATGTTACAGTCAACCCAAGTGACTGCAAGAGTTAGTAGACTGAGAGCAGCACTGGAAAGAGAAACCTCCCATTTAGCCACAGAGGAAATCTTCCATTTAGCCATTTAATTAAATAGGAAATGGCAGTGCATAGCCCAGTCATTGTCTCAGCCCTCGTGGAGAGGATCAGAAGAAGGTCAGAAGCTTGTTCATTTTCCATGCCCACAGCCTCAGTCCTGAGACCACCAGCAAGGGTGGCCAATTAATACCGAGTGCTTTAGGGGGTTTTGGCGCGTGAGGTTTTTTTGGGGTTTTGTTTTTTTTTGGTTTGGTTTTTTTTTTTGTCCACTAGGATCTAGACTGAGGTTGCAAATTCATTTCAGAGAAGCTGCTACACAGTAGGTGAGAAGGATTTCAGTCACTGCATCTCTGAGTAAGAGATTAGTTAGTGAAAAGTGAAATACTGGTGCCTCGTGGTTTTTCTGTAACTAGCACTGCCACACCACCGAAAGACACTTTCTCAAATTCTGCAAAATTTTGGTTTCAGAATTCAGTCTTCTGCCCAATGCACTGAAAATACAATGACAAAATGCAACACTGAAAACCCCCAAATTTCCTCATCCTCAAAGAGCTATTTTTAAGTTTTATTATCACACTCATTTTCTGAATCACCTGTACCTCTGAGGAGTCTGTACAAAGCTATCACTGGTTGCTGGTAAACTTCTTTAAACCTTACCACAACAGCATTACTGCTGCTGGGCTCTCCTTTGCTCCATCCCATTATCTCTGATTATTAAAGACTCATCTTGGTGCAGTGAAATTCTGGCAAATCTGAGCACTGGGAGCATCTGCAAGCCAGGCAGCACACTGTCATTGATAGTGTGAGCATCACCTGTAGCTGTCTGCTTGGGATAGTATTCATGGTGATATCTCCTGGAAATTAGACTGACAGCCCCAATTTGTGTTGTGTGCTGTACATCACCCAGCAGATTTCAAAACACAGTCCTTTTTTTTTGCTTGCAGTTGACCTCAGCTGGATTCACTCTCTCTGAGAATTGAAAGTGAATGATATTACTGAAGAGGGATGCCTGTGTTTTGCTGGCTGCTGGCCTCTTCTTGCCCAATCCAGACACCAGTGCTGGTGCTTTGTTTTCCTCCTCGCTGTGACCGTGGTAGCCAGGTCTGATGCTATGGATCAATGCTGGCTTGTCCCCAAAGAGAGTCACATAAACTTGGATGCTCTAAGCTGGATGTCTGGAAATCAGTGAAGTATCGGGCAGATAAGTTAGAATTTAGGAACCTGTCCAAGTCCCACAACAGTCACTCTTCTCTTGACTTCAGTGGGAGATGTGTTTCTAGTGCTGCTTTCAAAATGTTGTATGACTCCAGTTGGTAAGTGCTTGGCTGTCTGTGGCTGTGTTTTGCTGCCTGTAAGGATCTTATAAACTTACTTTGAACAAATGTGTGATTGTAGAGATAATGCTCATTTCTGTATGTATTGTCTATCCTGATCAGAAAGAAAGTGTTGCGAAGACTAGTAATATGCACAGGTTTTTGGAGGAGCTGGTTTGCCTTCCACCCTGCAGTGTGATTCACTGGTGGTGTGTGGCTGTGCACATATATGTTCTGTGCATACACATTACACATTCACAGTTTCAGTGATGGTGAGCAGAGGTTTGGAGATAACTGGGATTTTTAAAAAAAAGTAATTAAGGTTTCAAAGAACCATCTGACTATACGTGTAAGAAAGGCAGAGGCAGTGTGTGGTAGCTTAATTTGAGCAGAGCATAAGGTTAGCTGTTATCTTTCATTGCCCGTATTTAAAAACTAGTTCCAGAAGCTCATCTTTACAGCTAACCTTTATATTACATTTAAATTCCCTGTTGGGAAACTCAACTTCACTTATGAATGTACCTAAATGATAAATCATTAGCATATGAAAAGCAGGGTGCATGGGGAAGATGCCCTGCTTGCCTGCACTTGTGTAACTCAAAGGCAGACTCAGGAGCAGGTATGTAGGTTGGGTTTGTAACTTAGATCCAGCCTGCAGTGAGGTCTGGGATCAATTGGTGTGGTTACACTGGGATTGTCTTAGTGAGATGAAAGGAGATGGTAAACTGTGGCTTGCTGCTTCACTTATCCTCAGGGCTGAGGATACTCTCCCCTGAAGGGTGTGGGACTGACTGCCATCCACCCTCTCCATGAGTTTTATTTCACCATCCACTGGCATTGGCTGCAAGGGGTTTGTGGCCACAGGGATTGGTGCTGGGGAGTGACGTGGCTGTGCCCAGGCCCTTTGCAGCCTCCACGGCAGGGTCTGGCCTGCTGTGCTGCTGGCCAGCAGGAGCTGGGGAAGAGGATGCCAGGACAAGCCTTCCTCCTGTCTGTGTGCTCACAGAATGGAAATGCAGCCTGACAAGTCTGAAGCCGTGTATAGAAAGAGATAGATAAACTCTGTTAACCGCAGAAGCAGGTTTTAAATACATTAAAATATTTTATCCCATTATTTGTTTTGACCAATTGACCACAATATTAAAAATTCAATCATGGAGCAGCTGACAAGTGCAGTTGCCTAATTTTATTTAAGGGTTCTCCCCCCCCGCTTCCATTTTTCCATCCTGTTAACGCTGCTGCCTGTGCCCAGACAGTAATGGGCTTCTTGTATGCCCACGACTGTTATGATCATGTAAATTTATTGGTGCTTAGAAGAAGCGAGCTATTAAAACATTACAACAACCATTACAGCCAGGCTCGTGTTGGCTTTCGCTCCCAATGAACATATGCTTCCGAGTGAATGCCTAAACTCTTATTTATGGATTTAATTTAATATGCGGAAAGAATTCAAAATTAAATTTTGTGTCTGCCTCCAGAGAGTGTCAGTGTATAATAACATGGTAATTTTTACACATCTTTATGAGAAATGGGAAAATTAATTCTTTCTGACAAGTTGTAATTATTCGACTTGGAACAGTTGCAGCTGAGCAGTTTGCATGCCTGTTGTCTGTTGTTGCACAGTGTAAGGGGAAAACGTGGGGATGGAGATATATTGTGTGTCTGAGAGTTTCTAATAGCTTCTGACATTTTAGCCCTGCATATTATCAGGGTGCTCTTTAAAGGAGTGGGGACTGTAATCTGCTGCCTAGCTGGGGACACACATGCAGCAATGGACTCGGTGACCAGAGATGGGGTGGGAAGTATTTTGGTCTGTCTGAGGCTGAGGAAGGGGCTCTCTCATGACTTTGCAAATGATCAAAGCGGAAAGTGAGGTAACATTCTTTGTACTCTTTGATCTTGTAGGGTTTTTTCCCCCTATAATGAAGATACAGGTGGAAGAAAAGTGTTTATTTCAACTGCACACAAGCAGAACTCTCCTGTTTTAAGTGTGTCCCCTTTTTCCTGACATTGAAGGCACTTAGCACCTCTCAACTGCTAGGGACTGACTTCCCAAAAAGTTGAGTGGTCTTTAACAGTGAGAATATTTAAAAATAAAACACACTCCTTGTTGAAATGTGAGCTTTCATGACAAATATTTTTAGGAGGGTAACTTTGTTCTTGGGTAACTTAACTTCTGTTTCAGAGTTTCTGCTGAAAGGTAGGACACATTCATGAAGCACAAGCCTGAAGCATCACTGGATGTATTAGATAAAAAGGAAATTTATTCAAGTGAATGAAGTGTGTATTCGTGGCTTTGAAGGCAAACCTGGCAGTAGTGGGTGCTGCTTTTTTTTTTTTTTTTGTCCTCCTGGAATGGTCCCTTTGGGATAAACACATACTGAAGGCAGTGCTTAGAAAACATTTTATCAGGCACACATTAAAGGAAATAGAAGTGCCACAAATGAAAAAAACCACTGCATACTTTCAATCCCAGTGATTTATCATGGTTGTGCTAGCTAGGAGGGTGCTAATGGTTTAGAAGGTGCTGCTCCTTCCTGTAAGACACTGAAGAGGTTTTACTGTTGTGGGTACTTGGCATATGAAGATACTGTGGTTTAGAAACATTTATTTATTTGAAATATAGTGTGTTAGCTCTGATTTATGTCCTGGTTGCAATCTAGGGAATGTAGTACACAAACGTGTGCATTCACAACTTCTGGAGTTTTGAAAGCGTTTCCTTTGAATCAGAGAGTTACTCAGCTTCTAAAATCTCAGGAGTCCCTTTGTGTCCAGTGGACACTTTGGCCTGGTAAGACACCAGCAGCTCTGTGGAAGGATGCCAACAGCTACTGCAGCACAGTGGGGCTTAGCTGGGACCTGGAAACTGCTGGGGGAGAGTGGAAATGCTGCTGGTTTCATCCCAGCAAATGTCTTTAGGGAGATGGGAACTCTTGTAGAATGGAGCTCTTGTAGAAGGTAATATGCTTGTATGAGGGACTGGTGTAAATCAAATTTCATTTATAGTAAGTTGTGCCCAGAGATTCCCAAACTCTTGGGGTATCACTTCATTTAGACCTTCATAGTGGGCTTATCAACAAACCTTAAAGTCAGGGATGGCAATGGAGCAAATGCTGCCCAGCTGGCACAACAAGAGCACAGGTACATCCCTAGGGAGCTGCTTCTCTCCCTGCTGGGGCCACCTATGGGCCTGGGAGAACCACATTGGCAGCACATCATGGCCTCACCTACCCTGGAATTGTGGTGTCTTTCTTCCAAGCTCAACCAATGTGAACCTCAACTCTGAGTTGGTTTTTGGGACTCCCCATTAGTCAGTGGGGTGAGTAAGAAGTTTCAAAGTTCATCTAATCAGCATTTGATGCTAAAACAGCCCACGTGAATCATACACAAAATTGCTTATTTCTCTACCTTTTAACTCCATGGGGAGTTATGCAGATGCAGAAGTCAAATGGATCCTTTATTGAGGGACCACAGTGCACAGAAAAAGTTGAATCTTCCCTGTGAAGATGTCCTCTCTCTTTCTTCTTCTTCTTTTTTTTTTTTTCCAAACCAGTGAAGGTTTTATTTTCAGTTGCAGTGAGTCAAGCATCGCATGAAGAGAGAGTGTCTCTTTTACCAGCATTAATAAATAAGCTCCAAAAAATCGAAGTTGGTATGAGAATTACTCCTTGGCAAGAACACATGCAATTCTTGGGGTATGCCTTCAGGTCTTCCCCCCGCCGGAAAGCTGCAGTTTATTCCTGCTATGGAGAAACCTCTCCTAACTGCTGTCATGTGGCCCTCATAAGCCCTTTTATACACTCTTTGCTACTTTTAAGGAAATGCTGCTCAGACCTCTTTCTTTCTGAGAACATGGTCTTCTTCATGCCATATTGAGCCACTGAATTCAGGAAGACAAGAATTTGTCAGTTTTCTTCTAGTTCATTTTGAACCACAACAGGAGACAAATTTAACATTAAGGCAAAGCTTGGTCTTATTTAGCAGGACTTAAGAACAGTTTTGTAATTACAAATTGGAAACAGAAAATCATAAAAAAAACCCCAACCAAAGGCAAATAAATGCTGCAATTCTTTCTGAACAACTGGATATAATGCATACACTTCTGTAGCTGTTTGATTTCTTACCTGACCTAGAATCACCTAGAGAGGTCCCAAGTTTGTAAGAACTTGAGTCTTGGTAATATCCTGTGATCTGTGAGTGTTTCCTTCAGTTTTCACTGCCCTTGTCTTTTGTTTTCTCCTTCCCCTTTTACTCCTCTTTGATATTAAATGTTGGGCTACAGTCTTAAGTATTTAACAGTGACTTTGGTTCCTGTGGACTGTGTAATTGCACTTTGACTGCACTTATGTTGGAGCTGACCAACTGCTTTCCACCTACTGTTACCTATTCTTCTCATAGGTCTATAAAAGCATCCACATTAAGGATGTATGTAACAAAACACCCTTGAGACCAGATTTTACAGGTTTTATCAATGAGATAAAACAGCTGGTTAGTGAATCCTCCAGCTGGTCATGTCTGGAAATAGGCGTGCAGTCGCACTGTGCTGCTGTGGCAGCTCTGCTCTTCTTCTAGTGGTATTTCTGCATCTCTGCTGTGAATGAGAAGGGGTCAAGGTCTGTGAATTCTTTGGCTGATGATTGTGCCAACTGAGCT
Source organism: Pachyramphus minor (assembly GCA_013397135.1). NCBI lineage: Eukaryota > Metazoa > Chordata > Aves > Passeriformes > Tyrannidae > Pachyramphus > Pachyramphus minor. Next base: position 1,922,705 of record VYXB01010819.1, on the reverse strand, counting down.
GCTGGAGGTGCATCAGGAGGGTTATGGGCCCAGCTCTCATTTGCTGGGAGATCTTGGGAGCCCAGGAAGCGTTTTCTTTGCCATCCTGTTGACTAGCATGCTTAGGTGATGCTTGTCATGTCCTAGGTGTGGTGGAGTGGGAGTGATTTTTTGGAAGAAATGGTTAAAGAGGGGTGTGCTCTAATTCAGGAAGATACACTTTGTGCCAGTTTTGATTTTGACATGAGTATAGAAGTGTTATGGAGAAATCATTTTTGTCAAATGGCTTCACTAATAAAAGCTTGGTCACCTTAGATGGCACCTTATTACCACTACTCTCATTTCGTGATATGTGCTGAATGATATTGTATTGCAATCTCCTTCCCTTCACAAATCAACCAAAAAAAAACAAAACAAAAAAGGCAAACCCCAGAGCCCCAAAATGTATTTCAGCACTGAACTCCTGTTAGATGGTAGCATGAATGATGGTCTTGTATCAGTAAGACAAATACAGCTTCTGGAGAGGTCACAGCTCATTAAATAACATACATTTTTCTTAAAATAGGGGAGCTTGCCCTTCCCATCTGAGCATGGGTGAAGAGGAACACTTTCAGAGTTCTTCAGGCTGTTCTGCAAAGCTCATTCTAGAAAATACTCCCACATTTGTGATCTCCAACCTGGGTGTATATGATAGAGAAGTAAGCAAAGGCAAATCACCAAATGTGCTTTATTTTATTTGTTTATTCCTATCACCAAGCCCATTTTGAAATGTGTTTTCATGCATATTGCCCAATATACCCATTTTCTACTTATGAAAAAGAAAAAAAACCTGTTCTGTTATTTCTTACAGAAAAGAAGGGAGAAGAAGAGGGATTCTTTTGTGGTTTTCCCATAGTTTCCCAAACTATCAGCCACACAGGGTGTTTATGCTGTTCCTGATATTAACGTGGTGCTTTTCAGTGCATTATGTCCAGAGAGTTATCAAATGTTATTTGTTGAGCTATCCAGAATACCTCTCAAGTGCAAGCTTTGCAAATGATCCTGATTACACCATTTCTTTTCTTAATTTGTTTAAATTATTTGGGGAACAGACGGTGGTTTAGAACAAGATATGGGGGTTTCATAGCTTTCCATAGTTCATGAAACATAGAAATTGCTATTTAAACGTAAGTAAGCTTTATCTGTAATAATGCCTCCCTTCTGTGGGGCATTTCCCACAAACCCAGTTTCTTCACACCACTTCTCTCTTTTACAGATGGCAAAATGAGACTCGGTTTAATTACTCCAGGATTCTCAGACATGTAGCAGCAGATGAAAGAATAAATCATGTTTCTTAAATTGCAGTCCAGTGTTTGAAAATAACAGCATCTTTTTTTACTCTGGTAGATCAAGCTTAGTGATGAGTGAATAAAATCGTCACCGATACAATAAAAGGATCTGGTTCAAATATGCATTCAGAAATTGGGATTTTTTTTTTATTTTAATTTTTTTTTTAGGATTCCAGACTTATCTGATATCCTTATATCACTAAATGCATGCTTGTGCTCTTCTGGAGCAATCCCCTTTAGAGCCTTTCCTGTATGAACAACATCCTATAAAATATTGTTGATGTTACAAGATCTGTCTGTCTTCTGGTGGGTTTCGCTCACTGAGCAGCGAAGTCACTGAAGACATTGAGGATTTGATGGCTGATCATTGCTACTGATTGTTCTGTCACTTATGGCTGCTAAATCCATCTCTCTATTGGTTTTCCTTCTGTAAGACAGAAATAACACCTACTTCGGTGTGCGAGGTTTAATGAGTTGTGTTTGATGAGATAAAGCACTGTAAAAGTTTTATCACGGTGCATCTGCTTCCAGTTTTGACATGGTGCAGGCATGCTACTGAAAAGCTTCTCTGTGCAACAGCAGATATGGGGAGGGATGGAGACACTTTGGAGCACACTAAAATTTGGTCTGGGTTTGGAGGAGCAGATCTGTATATCCTGATCTATTTATACATGGGTCCACGGACCATCATGCTTCCTTCCTAGTCTGTAGCTTTGTAACTTGACGTGAATTTTTATCCGGTCACCAACCTTGGAATTCAGTCCCAGTTAGGATTTTGGTGCACCAAACCTCCCCTGCTCTTCCCTGCTGATGGGTAGCATTTCCACCAGCCTCCCAGCACTGCTTGGATCGCATTTCCCTTCTCCCTCTTTTTTGGTTCTGCATATCAGAACGTGATTAAAATCATTATATCCCTATCTATATCGTGCTGCCTGTTTTCCTTTTAATTAGGTTGTAAAACAATTAGTTACCACCATGTCTCTCTCTTCCCCCTCTCCTCTTTTTTTGCGACTCCCCCAGTGCGCCCAGAGCTGTTTGTTCTCCCCGGGCGGGAGGAGGGGGCCCTACCGTCTTGCTTTATTTACAGCAGGGTGAAGGTCAGATATAAACAGTTTTTGTTCTTGTGCTGTTGCTTTCTTTTGTGACCTATCCTGCATTGTTTGGCTTTTTTCCTCCCCCGTGCTTTGAAGTGCCGCACACCAGGTGTTCCTGTTCTGAATTACACATGAAAGGACCACATCCCTGGACTAATTAACTAGTAAACTGCACCCGCCTCCCCTGGGTTTAATTGATGCTGCTCTTAAAAGGGGAAGCCAGTTTCTTATTCCTCCTGATTTCACACCATAGTCATCTCCTCTTTATCTCCCTGAATATGGAAGATACTCTTGAATTTCTCACTCCCAGGCCACGCGGTGCTTAATATGTCTTCTCATTTCACAATTAATAAAACAATTATGCTATACAAAATTTTTGAAATAAATACTCCATGTTTTTGTTTTTTTTTTTCTTTTTGGCTCTTAATTTCTTTGTGTTTGATGGTTGCAGCCTCTCTGGGGAGCACAGCGTGCAGAACTACACTGCTCCTTGAAAGCTGGAAGATCCTGTATCTTGCTGCTAATTATTTTACTTGATTGTCTTGACCCAACAAAAGCATTGGTGTATACAGACATCTTCCATGGTTCACAGTTTCTTTCCTGGGGCAACATCTCTGGCAGTGTAATAAGCAGGAGCTTTCGTGATTTCTTTGTTCAGCCCAGTGGTCGCAAACCCAATACGCGTCTCCCTTGTCCCTGTGGAAGGGTGGGCCTTGCTGATGGCAGAAAACTGCACAAAGTGATCAAAACCAGTTGAAAATAAGCAAGCCTAAGTCAAATACAGCCTATTTCTGTGGGGCCTCCAAAACTGCTCACGGCAGGTTTATCTTAAGTTGATAAACACCCATCTTTCACTGAACTGGGGCAGAGCACTGGGGCAAACTGAGAAGATTGTCATGTGGCAGTCACTGCCATTTATCCAAATGGGGTTGTGTGTGCATATATCTGTATAGATATTACTTCTCACATTCCAGCTGTGTCCTGCACCAGCTAAAGGACATTTCAGACTGGGGCACAGTGGATGGCCCCTTGTGTTTCAGACTCAAAGTCCTTGCATGTTGTCGGGCTGTGTCAGTGCTGGGGTGTGGGGAGGTCAAAAACTGTTGTTGCTGGTAGTGGTTGAGCAGGCAGAGAACCATCACTCAAATGTTTGTATAATGGTTTACTAATGTTATACCTTCTTGTCCTTGAATGTGCTGTTTGTGTCTTGCCAGTGCTTTGGCATTTTGAGGTATTTGGGATGATTTCACTCCCAGATTTTCTTTACCTCAAACAGGTAATATCTTCAGAGTTTACTGGCTTAGGGTTATGGTGAGGGTATGTTTGTCTCTCTTATGTATTTGCTCTCTCATTATGAGCATCCTGTACCCTCTTTTAATTGAAGTTCTGGTTAAGTCCAGTGAATTCTTTCCACCAACGTGAGTGAGAGCAGGTCCCTATTCACTTGATTCAAGTTGTTTTCAACTCGAAATGGAACTTCAAACTTAACAGTCTTATGAAATAGTGAGGAAGGATTCAGGATATTACAGGAAAGTGAGTAGGATGAAGCAGCATTTTTTTTTTTTTTTTTTAGTTACTTAAGACATTACCCTCTCTGGGTAGATGTCACAGTGTAGGTATTGGTGTATCACATACACAAATGCCTCTTTTTTGGGTACCTGGCAGAGGGAAAACTGAAATGCTTTGCTGTGTGTGAGCATTTAGTTTCAGAGATGGAACCTGAATATTAAGTGAGATGTGTGTTTCTTCAAGTATTTCTTGAAGTCAGTGTCTACTAAGCAATAGTTTCAGGCCAGCTTTGAGGTGACAGAGAAAGGGGAGTTTGCTGTTAATGCCACAGAGTTTTGGATTAGGGATTTGGTGTTGCTGGTATAAAATGTAGAAAGAACATGCTGCTTTCCTAGGAAAACACAGCTGTTCAACGCTGATGTGAATTAGGACTGCAGTGGGGCTGCCACTGGTTTTTGTTGTTGAAGATCAAGCAAGATTCTCCACTCTTCCTTTCCACCATGCAGAAGTTGGTTTTTTTTTTGCTGGCAGCAGCCAGCAAAATCATCACTGTGTTCTCCCCAGGGAGGGTAAATTTTGCACTTTTGTAGGGTGCAAAGTGACTTTTGTGGATCATGCCATTTTACAGAGCATGATGGGACCTTAGGCTTTGGAGTATCCCAGCTGACACTGGAGAACAGACCTTAGAGCAATTAACTGAAAACTGACTGTCAAAGGCAGACTGAACTTTAATTAAAATGCAGCTTAAGACAGGTATTTTTATATTCTAAAGAAGCTACTTTAAAACACGTGCACACACACACACACAAAAAAATCCAACAGGGAAGTCACTGAGTTTTAGCAGAAGGTAAGGTAGAACTTTGGCCTTTGTAAGCTTTATAGCTCTTTGAAATCCATGCCTTTCTGTCTTGATTTAAACTGCTTAAAATCTTGAGCCTCTTTTGCATTATATTTGATTGTTTAGATTTAGTATTTCCTGAAATCTTAATTTTATTTCAATCAATTTTTGCTAACATTTGCAATAAGTTCATTTTTAGGGAGTTTTTGCTTTAAAAATGCCTTCAACCTGGTTATTATTTTCTAGCAAAGATGTTTTCAGCTCAGGGCAGATACAAATGAAAACTAAAAAAAAAAAAAGACATTTTATTGCCAAAAAGCACTGGTATAATTCAAAAGCACCTCTTGCTAAATCATTTGTGAGTGTCTCATCAAAAGCATAGGATATGGTTTTGTTAGCGCAGATCAGGTCTTTGAGAATGGTTGTCATGCACCTTCTTAATCTTAGTCATTTTAACCCTTTTCCAATTCTTTTTACCTTTCCCTTCGAGCTCTGATGTTCTGTAATTTTTTGCTGCCTCCCCCTTCAAAGGCAAGTTTGCCAGTATTTTTATGATTAACTTTTATATGTCTGAGTTTTTCAGAACACTATCAGGTTATAACATAGCGTTTAAAAGCCCATACTCATCTTTTTTTATTAATTCTACCTTTCATTATCAAAACTGAAAGTCTTGTCATATCCTGTTTACATTTCACCTCTTATTTTATTTCGCCCTTCAGAAGAAAAAAAGAGAAAGATGCTGGTGTAGAACTTGAAATTTAAGAGAAAATTTGCAGTGGCCCCCAGGTGTTCTTGCAGTCTGGCAACTAGCTGAGTTACCCCACTTAGTTTCAAAGAAATGGCAGTTCTGGCTAACTTACTTTTCTAACTGTTTTACATTCCCTTGTCTCTCAATTATAATATCTAGAGATGTGACATGATGGCACTATGAACTTTAAGGAAAAAGACATACGGATTGTGTTGTTGTTGTTGTTTAAAGAAGATGCCAGCAATGTTTCTGCTTATAAAACATATATAACATTTTATTTTAAAATCATGCCTTGTTCCACAGGTTGAGATGCTGGGCTTAATGTTTGGCATTACCATTTGTATGATGGTTGGAGAATAGGAAAAGGCTGGTATAGCTTAAATGTGTAGAAAAGCAAGGCATAGTTACTGTTGTGCTGCTAGATTTAAATGAATGAGAATTAATATCTTATATGTCTTGTAATTTGGTAGTTTTCCAGCTGGGCTTTCTTCCTGAATGGGTCCTACCTCTTTCTCATGTTTGCTCTCTCCCACCCTCTGAATCTCCAGACTGTGTGATATGAGGAGAATGTACTGAGTCCTCACTTGCGCTCAGATGAAAGACCTGATTTGTTAATTTGAGCTCTTTTTAAAAACAAGACCTAAATTAAGTATTATCTTAATCAGCAATAAAATACATTCTTTCAATTACTTGTTTCTCTGACTTATTAAGAGAACTCTAAATAGTTTCAGCGAGTATTGTTGTAATTGTTTCCTCCTTTGATTTTCATTTCCTTAGTTGTCATCATCTCCTGGCAGCGGCAGCAGCTGTAAAGCAGATCTTTCAACAGCCTTGTTAATTGTGTAGAAATTAATCTGATTTCAAAAACCGTATTGATATAGGGATTCGTGTGCCTTACCATGCCTGTGCATATCCCTGCTCACCTCTTTTATCCGGCGTGTTCTTCCCGTGCCGACCTAACGCGCAGGTTGGGTCATTATCTCCACGTGCCCTTGAGGACTCGCACATTCCTGGGGGTCAGGTTTCACTGCAGTGTTCCTATCAAGTGCGCTGGATACCTCCCTGGAAATACAGAAACTGATATTAAATACACTCATGACTTATACTGGCCAAAGCCCAACGTTTCTTACATATATCTTCCTTTTATTTACTTCTATTCTGGGTGTGCAAGAGGAGATAATGTAAGTTATATACGTGCAAGTTAATAAAAATGTGTTGCTACTGTCTCATCCAGTTACCTACTGCCATAAATCAGGAGATATACTTGGAAGGAGCTAGGGGTCCCACACACCCATCCCCTGAAATACTACCCAACTAGTGGCCAAATGATGTTACCAAAATAGTGCAGAGGTTTTATTCCTGAGAGGCTTTCAGATGAGTTGAAATTATGTAATGTTCATGTTTTGCTGGCAGCCATCTGTGTTTTCCTCAGAGGAAAGATATTTTATTCCTTTGTGGAATAAAAAAAATGATAAAAATAATTTGACATATTAAACATTCTTTTGTAATAAGGGGAAAAAATACTATATCTTCCCCACCTCCACAAAGAATACTGAAAAGTTATTGGCATATTCCTCTAAGCAAATGAAAGGGTTATTGTTAAATAATCTGAGTAATAGTAATAAGTTGCATACAACTGCATGGTAGACTCTCTTTGTGATCCTATTTGTGGTCTTTACAGCTTTTGTAGTACCGGATACTGATTTTAGCATTGTATCTTAATTTCCAGACTGCAATCTGTATCCATTAATTGTTCTGTCTACAATAAAAGGTTACCTCTTTCTTCCTGTCATCTAGAGCAGCGCTCCGGTGAAGAGCAGCATCCTCTCGGCATGTTGGTGACGTGATAACTTCTACATCATTATGTAAAGCACTGCAAAGTGCTTTGCATTTCTTTAGGACAAGCAGTGACAGAGAAAGATAAAATGTTATCATTTTAAAGATGGTAAAAGAACAGGTTGTCTATTCCAATACAAGTGGTGGAGGCAGGCGTAACTTCTTCAACTTCAGTGAGATTTGGAGTTCAAGAACTTGAGATCAAGTTCTTAAAAGAAATTCAAATAGAAGCTGTCCTTTCTACACATGTATCTGTCAGTAAAATGAGCAGCAATTCAGTTGTGGAGGGGAACTTTAGGTGTGGAGCTCCTGCAGTTGCTGGGTGATGACTAGAGCAAGATTAGTGTTCTTGTTCTTTAAAGCCATTATTCAGTGGCCGTTAGATGAATGGGAGATGAAGACTGTTTTCATCCTCTCATGCTGTCACGTAAAGTCAGGAATCTGGTGAAGAAACTTGAGATGCAGTTCAGGCTTGCTGACAAAAAAAAGTTTTAACACCGATATTGTTTGTAGAGTTGCTCTTTATCTCATTGCTTGCAATGCCAAACAGCACCATACGGAAAAAATTGACGAAAACATCTAGTGAAAATGCTATTTGGGATTCATAAATAAACTCTCCATGAAAATCCCAGACTCAAATCCCATCAGAACAGACTTAGCCTTTCATCCCTATGAGACAGATAAATTGAGTATCGTGCAGTTTGCAACTAGCATTTCTTCTGGATGAGAGTTATAAAATCAGTGTCCTATCTTTCACACATTGACATCAGACTACTTGATATTTTATTTTAACAATGATGACTATTATTTGGGAGACTTAGCAGTTCTTCTTCCTTACACTAGCTGAGAGTTTTATTTCAGTGATTGTATACGTGCTATATGTATTTTCAAAAGACTTTGCATTTGTTGAGATGAAAAGATATGCCATAGTATTAAATTATGTAGATAAAAGATGAGATCAATTGAAAATTCATTCCTGTTGTGAAATGCAGTCTTTTGCCAGCGACTACTTGTTTAAACTCTGCACATATAACTTGAACTGAAACACAAAACCATAGAACAACCCAGTGCTAAGGTACATCTTCAGTCACTGTGCTGAAGTAGCATTTTCAAGCAAGCCTTGCTTGAAGTAAACACATAGCTCAGGGCTGGTAGCACTGCAGGTGTGGCTGCAGACTGATGCATATGGAGGCAACTTCCCTATAGATGAATATTCTTAAATGAATAAAGGGCAATCCCAGAGTATTAAACTTGCAGCCATGGGTGAGATTACATATTCACAAATCCATGCACACACACAGGCTTAAGGTTTGTCATTTGTTAAGTGGGATTCATCTCTCATTGAGACAGAATAACTTCTCTGTTAGGTGCTTGAGCTAAGCTAATAATTTAAATTTGTTTTATCATGAATAGATACAGATGTGTACATGAAGTGAACAGTTTTTGCTGCCTATCTTAAGAGGACAGTTTTCTTGGAGTCTCTCTTTCCACTCATTGAAGGAGTCATTGATTGAAACTAGGCACTAACTTTCAGATTGTCAGTTAGATGAGACCAGGAGAGTCCTTCAGACTCTTTATCTTGAGCCTTCATACCTGTATTTCTACTACCTTCTAGCTGCCACTTATGTATTATAAGGCAAGGAGTCTGTAACAGCCTTTAATATAATTTTGTTTTTTGATTAAAAAATCTGTATCTTGGCCCCTTTTTCATTAAATTTATATCAAAACCTAAATTGGACACCTACATGCAGCAAGTCCACTCAGCAAGATCCTTATGCAAAGACAAGGGGCTATTTTGTGACTACCCCATACCCTGTAGGGTTTGGTGAAGAGTAGGAGCCAAAATTCTCAGATACTTTGAAGGTCCTTCAGCACATGAGGAGTTTGAAACTCTTTCATAAGACTGATTTGTCCACAACAGCCTATGCTAATACATTGCCTCTTTCTTGCAAATGCCTGCTTAGTGTCTCTGTGGAACACTTGGAAAATTTGAAATATCTTTGAAGGGATCATGAGGGCTGCCAGATGATATCAGATGAGTCAGAGGTCTGTTACTTAAAAGGAATCCTGCAGGACTCTTGTTTCACTGGTTTCCATTCTCCTCTGGTCTCCACTGGAGACTAATGGACTAATTGGGCTAAAATATTACTCAAATGAAGCTGCTGCCCTTTCCTAAACTAAAAGGGGTTACTGAGCCACTGTTGTAATTTAGTTATTCAACGCAGAAGAAATGAAGAATAAATTAGTTATAAATATGCGTGGGATGGCTTTTTAATATACAGTCTGCTCAGTGTTATTTTGCAGTAGGTGCTCTGTTTAAAACAGAGAAACTTGGTGAAATAGAGCTGGTGTGAAGTACCGAGCAGGGATCTGCATGACAAAACCTGCAGGGTTTTAAGCTTTTCCAGCCAGTTACCCACAATCTTGTAGGCAGTGAGCTTGGCTGGTGCAAGAGACAGGAGTGATTTTCAGCTTGAATTTTGAGCACCCTGGTTTAGTTTTGTCTGTATTGGGGAGGGTCTTGTCTGTTTATCTAAGTGTATGTGGGATGCACCAGATGAGGCTATACAGGGTGATTCTATGACCACAATTCTGATTGTACTGCTGGTGGAAAATACTCTGGATGTTGTCTGCCAGAACCCTTCTTTACTGGGGAAATGAGGGTTGGGGCAATGCGTCACGGGATCTGACTTAACTTCCAGTGTCAGTAGGAAAGGAGAGAATAAATCAACAATATGTGGAGTATCAAATTGCCAGGACCAGACAGTATTCATCCATGAGTTCTAAAGGAATTCAAATGGGAAATAGACACCGTAACAGACCATTTGGAGGAATCAACAGCAGAGAATGGGGTTAGTAAACACAAAGATAAATATGTTACATTGCAGAAGAGTTAATGTGGTTTCTGTTAACAGAAGTTGTATTTCACAGATTACTGTGGTTCTGCAGAGGAGTCAGGGAGAGATCCTGGTGTTATCTACTTTGATTTGAAAAGGCATTCAACAGGTCCCTCACCAAAAGCTCCTGGAAAAACTTAGCTGTCATGAGATAAGGAGTAAGAGTCTCTATGGATAAATAATTGGCTAAAGGGTAGGAAACAAAGGGTAGGAATAAATAGACAGTTTTGACAGGGTAAAGAACCAGTGGTGTAGTCTCATAGGATGTCTGTGCTGCTAGGGTATCTGTTGCTCAACATATCGTAAATGATCTGAGAAAGGAAAATTGAAAAAAAAAGGTTGCAGCTTCTAACAGGTTATTCAAGGAGTTGAAACCAAAACAGATTGCAGAGAAGGATCTCGCTGAAACCAAGACAGATTGCAGAGAAGGATCTCACATTAGTGAGTGACTGGTTGGTAAAATTAATGGCAGGTAAAAATCTGTGTGTATAAATTGTGAAGTAATGCATATGGGGGAAAAAATAATTCTAATTTTACATACAGAGTGTTGAACTATAAACTAGCTTACCACTCAAGAGTGTCAGTTTGATGCTTAGTACCAATGAATAAAACAAGTAGCATGCTAAGAGTTATTAGGAAAGGAACAGACAACAGTATTATGCCACTGTATTTACATTATTATTATTATTATGCAATTAGTGTTGTATCCATCATTCAACCATGTATGGAAGACTGTATTCCTTTCTGGTTGTTCTCTCTGCTGTCCCTATCTCCAAATAGAAAATATGAAAAAAAAAAAAAAAAAGTCCCTCAAGGACACAAAAATAACTACTGACAAGTTGCCAGAGGGTAGGAGAATACTGAGGAAATGCTACCCTGTGATGGCCCTAATTTCATACTCTCCCCTTACCATCTTTTGGCACTGCATAAGGCAGAAGACAGCTTCTGCTCTGGTACAGTCCTTCTTGTGTTACAATTTCATGTGAAGTGTCAGCAGTTTAGGGTGCATGTATGTATTCTAAGTCTTTTTAATTTACTAGTCTAAAACTGATACAGTCCCAGTTGATGTCAGTGGAGCCAGATTCTCTCTCTCTCTTTTGTTCTTTCTTTCAGCATGAGCTTGATCTAATTTGTTCAAATAGAAGTTGTGTTGTATATTTTTTTCTACACTTTCTCCTATTTCCATAAGCAATGGCTGGGAGTCTTGAAGGAACCTGAAGCATAAAACACTTATCTGTTTCAGTGGGATAGTGGTTTTCTGCTAAGTCCTTGCCAATGGGTTACAATTATCAGACTGCTTAGCTTATCAATGGACCTAATGTGTAGTCAAAAAAACCCCCAATGGTTTATAGCTAGTGCAACCCCTTAAATAAAAAGACAACTATATTATGGTTCAACTTCTGGTGCAACTTTATTTGTTTGGAAGATTAGAGGTTTCAACTGTTATGTGCTGACTGAAAGTTAAATATTTTGGTTGTCAGATGTCTTATAATAGCCACAGCCAAGAAATGGGAACTAATCAAGGATTAGATCTAAGTGTTTTTAGAGAACCAGAGAGAAATGACCAGAAGATCTAAGAGACATCTAAGCTGAGGGATGCCAGGTACAAGTTAAAATAGCTCATTAAAAACATCTATGTTAATAGGACATTTCATCACCTAACTGAAAATGTCTTTTATATTTCACACAGTCATTAACTCGATTGTTCATGATTCTGCTCCTGGTGTAATAGGGGCTTTTAACAGGATTTTTTTTTAAGGGGATATCATTTGTGCTTTGTTCACATAATAATATAGGATAATATACACTCCCATAATCTTGTTAATGTATTGTCATATTTAAAAGACAAGATGTTGAAACTGTGTCTGAATATATAAGAATGGAAGGATCTTTGCCATGTTGGTGTACGATAAATCTTATTTTCTGTTCCTTGAGCCCTTAGTCTTTAAATGGTGAGGGCTCCAGAGACTCTTGGATACACACATGCAGCTTAGTTGATTTTTGAGACCGATAGGTCTCAAGCTGAGAGAAGAAGTGATATTCAGAAATAGTTTTCAAGTAATAGAATACCTAGAGGCTTTTAATTCTAAGGTAAAATATATGATGGGGTCTCAACTGCAGGACTGTAAGTTAATTTACAAAATGCATTAGACATTTTTTCCTCTAATTGCACTGATATTATGTTACTTTGGTCTGGTATTATGTGCATGTTGTTATTTTAGTACTGCAGTTTGAAGAAGGTACAAGCAATCACACAAATACTTACTGAAACCAGAAGGGTCAAAAAAACAGCCCAAGAAATCCCACCAAAACTCCCCGAAGATCTACATCTCTGGGGACAAAACTGTTGTCAGTGCTGATAGTGCGAGAAATACTTGAAGAGAAAGTAGAAAAAGCCGGGAGTGCAGCTGTGTGTAATTAATTGAAGGAATATTATAATAACTATTATTAGGACAAACCAAACAATAGTTTCGGCAAATATTTTTGTAGCAACTTAAATCGTCAATAGAGATGATAAGCCACTGTGGCAGGGACAGCATTAGTGTACTAATGATGATCAAAGGCAGCAGTCGGCGGAAGGTGATGAGCACGCATCCACAACAGAAACCTGCGGAACTCCCTCCTCGCTCTCACCTCCCCACTCCTGACATGACATTCCTGGTCTCTCATCCCGGGCAGGCTCCCCTCGCCGTGCTCCAGCCCAAGCGTGGTGTGCAGCTGTACAGGCGCAGCGCTTTGCAGCGGCTGAGAAACCCTCCCAGGTGCGGGAGCAGCTTTCCGGGGCCCTTCCTCGCCCTTCGCAGGACCTGTAGCTGCTCCGCTCCCGGCTGGTCCCGCTCCGCAGCCACTTCCAGCTGCGTGGTATTTAAATGTTACCATAGTGATGAGTAGTGGACACTGCCACCTTTCTCTCTTTAATTAAAGAACAGATGCAGGGAAAGCTGATCTCTTGGTGACCCTCTTTAAGCTGACATCAACACGCTAATTGTTTTCAATTCTTTTCTTCCCTCAGCAGTCGCAGCTCTGTCCTTCGTTCCTACCAAGGTCTTCCCTCTGGTTAGGTTAAAGAAGCAGTAACTCTTTTCAGAGTTTCCCTTTGGGGACAGTTTCAAGCCGTGGCTGCTTCAGAGTGACTAAAATCTCTCCTATCTATTAGCAAAGTGGGTACAGAGGAACGGATGCTGGTGCTTGTGATGGGAAACTTCTGACTTTCCTCTGCTAAAAACAATCTTAGCAATGGTTCTAAGCAGGGATTTGCTCAGAGTACCCTGAGCAGTGTATGATTTCGAAATGTAGGCATGCATTCTTCCAACCTCCCCTCACCTTTCACCATCTCAGTGCAACACAATCCTTGCTAAACAAACAAGACAGCTGTGGCTGGGATGCATTTGACTCAGGAAGAAGTCTCCTGCCTTCTAATCCCTCATCAGCCCTTGACTCACAAAGCAGCCTCAGCTCTCTGCCTTAGTTTCCTCTTTTATAAAATAGCACTAGAATTGCTGTTCACCTCTTTTAGAAAATAATTGTGCTTTCTCCAGGTGTTTTAATGCACAAAATATTTTATAAAGAAGAACTGCTGCTAGAGCAGTCAGTCTTCATCAACAATTGTTGTACAATGGTGTCAGAGATTGTTATGGCTTTTCTATAGGGATTGAAATTGCACATGGTATTCATGTTAATGATAGGCAAAAAAATACATTATTTAGTGGCTTCTGCTGTATTATTTGCCCTTTTTGTTTAGCTTCAGGCTAGAGTCAATAGGCAATTTAGCTTGAGAAAAACAGTCACCAAACAAGAAAAGGGATATTATTCATCCCATGCAGGTGTAAGTAGAACAAAAATAGTGTCAGATACCAAATTTAGACTTGCAGAAAGCAATTGCATCACGTAAGTTAACTGGTGATTGCCACTGGATGTCCTCATTGCTGAAGTGTAGAGTTCGGCTACAAGATCCTAAAGATCATCAGTGACAAGAACCCTTGAAATGCAGGAGGCTATTCAAACTGTTTATACAGGGAGATGGAAGGGCTGATATTCTTTGTTGTTGTTGTCTCCTTTATCTCTGGGCCTGCTTGAGTTGGAGCAAGATCTCATTTTCATGATAACCTTACAAGGCAGGAGGTAATTTATACATATGAAATACATCATTCTAACACATTCACAACACTCAAAAAAAATAATTACTTTAACTGTAGAGCCAAGCTATCTGATGAAGCAAGATTTACATTTGGGCTCATGAATTGCTTTGTGTATATAGTGCACATGGCTCCTTTCCTTAGCATTTTGTCTTTTTAAACGTAAAACAAACACACAGAATTTCTCGGTTGGTCCATGAAGTTCAGATCGTTTTGTCCATCATGTAAATACTCTTTCTCTGGCATTTCTCTGTTGTCTAAGAGGAACATAAAACCATATAAAATACTGCTAAATATTTTACTGTCCCTGAAAGGAAAGATGGGATTTTTCTTTCTGCTATCATCAGCCTCAACTGAGAGTTGAGGTTGAAGAATAAAAGAGTGACTGACCCTACCACCACAACCCCCCTGGCCGCTGCTCTGCTACCTACAAATGTGGTCCTATTTAAAATACAGCAGCACTGTAGCCTCAGTAAGTGTTTAAAGCAGGTGCTTCTCTGCACACAGATTTCCTTTGCATGCAATAGGCAGAAATTACACAGCAGTGTTGAGCTGCACAGTTAAAGGCCTAGTGAGCTTCCCTGGAGTTTGCTGAGTTTTAGGATGTAGGACTGTATTTTGCTGCATCGTGAGGATAAAATGAAGGTGTGAAGTTCATATCTGAATGTCAACATCCCACAAGTAATCTTTTAATGTATTATGCTCCCACTTTAATTTGTCTGTAGGCATTTGAATTTTTCTGTATCAAGTCAGGGAAAATTGACAGGCACAGCCAAAAATGCATGTTGGCCTTCTATTCAAGTGAGACAGTGTGGGGTTTCCTTTCCCAGCAGAATTTGGAGGCTCATTTATTTGACTGAAGCTTAAAAATGGCAGACTATTCATTTAAACCCAAATGCTAATAATAACACTGATGCAGAAAGACCTTTAATAATTTTAAACAATGGTGATTTGTGACTTCATTTATGCCAAGAACACGACTGCAGAGGGAAGTGTTTTGTGCTGTAATAAATTGCAGAATGTAAGATCCAGCTTAAGCTAGGACTAAATGCTCGGTCAGTCAGTATGTTCTGTCTTAATTTGAGCTCATCCACAGTAAGCATTTTCTGCAGGAAATGTAGATGAAATGTAGCTTCTCACACCACTTCTAGGGAGAGCATCTGCACACTTCTGAGGTTTCGTTGCAAGTTATTTGATGCAAGATGTTTGCTGCATTATGACAGTGATTTTAATAATATTTTGGAATGAAAGTGATTTGAGCAGATTAGTAATTGGACCACCCATTTTCTCAACATCAGGAGGCCAATTTTCCTTTGAGAATTGTCAACTGCAAAACCACAATGCTTGAAAATTTATCCTAAGTTGTATATTTGGCTGTATTTGTTTTCTTAGCCTCCAAATGCTGCTTTGATATTTCCCTTGTTGTTGACAAGTAGTTGACAACACACCAAGGAAATAGAGCCATAGCTTATACGAGGGCCCCAGGTTTTCTTACATTTTTTTGAAGGTCATTTCTGTTAAGCATTTGATTTTTGTCATGTGCAAAGGTCCTGAAGTCAGATTCTTTAATATAACACACTCCCATATTCGAAGACCACAAAAAATCCGTTTGGCACTTAGGTAAGGATGCAAGAGGTTCTTATGGCAGATTTCAGAAGGTAGTTTGCCACTCTGTAGTTAATATAGATGTGACTGTGCATGTAAGCCAAAAGTTCTTGAGAACATAACACACGTTCTAAACATTTGTAGTTGAATTTGATTTTATGTAAGTATTTCCCCGTTATAGTATGAATTTCTGATGAAGGCACACAAGGTTAAAACTCTTCATCCAGTTTTTGTTGGGCACTGAGCATCAGGTCTGTAATCAGCTCCTGCCTTGTGCTCAGCCACAGGTTCTGTTCTCTTTTGGGATGGTTTGCTGTGTGTCAATATGACCAGCAGACCATACAGAGTCAACAGACAGCTGCATCCAATGTTTTGACTCCTTGAGCCCATGATCCTGCCCCATCTTACCACCAACATAGCCAGCTTTGTTTCCTGGCACACCTTCCACACTCATGATAAGCGTCCATCTCCGTATCCTGAGGCCCTTCATACTGTATGTGGGTCTTCAGAGGGAGGAAGGAAACTTTGGAGTCATGTTTTTGCTTTTCCCAAATGAGGACTGACTATTTTATTTTAATTGCTGGACAGATGGGTTGTCAGATTTATATATAGCTGTTCAAATTGGTGCTCTGACTTCCTGGGAAGTTGTTGGAGCTTTTAGAGCTGTGAGAACGACACTGGAGTGTGGTAATGGGAACCCAGCTTTACATCATGCCATTGAAAATACTGCACCTATGTGTAGTTGGTCCAGCTCACTTCTGTGATCTAAAAGGGAGTCTGTAAAGCTAAGCAGGGGAAACTTGTCTATCATAAAGCACTCTCCTGTTCCTTGTCAGTATGGAAGCAGTACTATCCAGATCCTCTGCCAAAAATAGGGTAGGTTGGCATGATGGAAGGACACTGTTCAGAATAACTGCTGGAGCTTGTCTGCGTAAGGTTGATTTGCCGTGGGATGTGCAGAGGGATTTACTGTCAGCTGTAGCTACTGGAAATAGGAATCCCAGTTAGGAAGCAGGCATTACACAAGTATGTGGTGAAAAGACAGAAACTCGTAAAGCTGCGAGGGTCCTTTTGTAAAATGCGTGTGAGTAGCCAAATGGGACAATAGCAACACTGCTAATTCATTTAATTAATATGTAATTTACTTGGAGTAGTGTTCATTCTAGTCTGTCTTTCTTCAGAAAGATGTTTTCTGTTGTGGTGAAGCTGTGATTCATTTCCATTTCACTTCTTTCATTTTCATGGTCTCTTTGTTAATTGTCAAGGCCTGTTTGATGATTACAGTGGCTAGTAAATGCATTGCTAAATTATGGTCATAAACAACAATGGGGAAAAAAAGACCCATTCATTTAGGGATTTTTTTTCTTTTTTTTCTTTTCTCTCTCTTTTTTTCCTTTTTTTTTTTTTTTTTTTTTTTTTTTTTTTTTTCCCTCAAACAATAGACTGTGTTCTGGTCACTAGCAAAAACAAACAGTGTAGTATTTCTCCTACACCATTCGCTTTGCCCCTTTTTTATTTTCACTTTCATATGCTTTTTCATGGGGTTACATATATTTGCTGTATGGCAACCTGGAATGTAGAAGATGAAGCAGAAAAGAAGTTGGAGTGCATTTAATGTCTGAGGATGTGAGGGGCACACAGGTATCTTGGCATCACTTAGAGAGAACTGCAGACCCCTCAAGCATCCCATTGCTCCTGGTGCATGCTCCTCAGAGGAGGTCCCCCTGAGGAGCATTTCCAGCTAGTCTTGAAAGACATTAACTAGCAAATTAAATAATTTTGAACTTATGTCTGACTGCAGCAGAAAGGAAGGATGTCATTCACTGGGCCAGAAGTTAGGGCACAAAAATTTGGAGGAAATGTAAGCACCGTCCTTGTTGGGTTTGTGCTCTGTGTGTGTGTGTGTGTTGTTGTATTAAGTTAAGCTGTGCAGAAGGAAATAGAAATAGAGACTTTTGCCAAGTTGGTGTCAAAACTAGGCATTACCACAGGCACTTTAGTAAAAACTCTCCACAGAGGATGATATCTGTATGCAAGCCTTTACATTTTTCCTTGGTTTTGCTTTTGATGTTTTGCTCCTGCTCCACAACAGCAAGTATGAAAGTAACTCCCTTCAGTCTGTCTCTAATTTCGGTTCTCCTCCTTTTTCTGCAGAATTGTGGCATTTTGAGCTTACACCATCTTTGCTTTATACTATTTTGCCCAGCCAAAGATGAAAGATTATTTTTGGCACATGGTCAAAAGTTGGCTTTATCGTGCCTAACCCATGAGACTAGTTAGATCAGTTTAACTGTGATGTAGTAGCTTTCCAAAGCCATAGCTTTTTCTTTTATATACGGAGTCTGAATTGATCTCAGTGTAATGAAATATTTATTTTGCCTGTTTTAGAAATGTTGTAGTTTGAAAATATATGTCCTGGTAACAACGGTTACATCATTTATTCTTTAAAGCAGCAGAATGTTAGATAAATTTTAGATGTTACATTTAAGAAGTTGTGTTGGTAAATGAAATCTTTTGTGCTGTCTATGAAATGCAGTTCTGATTGACTCAACCAAAGTCATTAGTGCCCAACCTGTGTTATCCAGACATTTGTCAGATATTTTAGTTCATTTCATTTCATACAACTTGAACTGCGAAGGCAACCTTGTCATTGCAATTTTCACACTCTTTCTTTTTCTTTGTTCTATATGTCAGTGAAATCTTATCTCTGCAGTCTTCTGTCATAGGTTAATAGTCTGGAACAAACTTCATTTAAGACTCTTATACAGGGAAAATGGAGAGAGATTATAGAGAAGAAAGTTGGTGGCCACAACCACTGTTAGATAGATGGTATCTCACAGGCTCTGGTAGTTTTGAAATACCAACCAAAAGTGTGGGAGAGGAGGAGAAGAGCCATCCTCAAAAGACTGACTCACTCAGTTCAGGTGCCTGGTTGAACCCCTGGGACCTCCTTTCACATCACAAAGTTCAAGTTTTTTATGAGCTTGCATGGCTTTGCTTTTAAGGATGGGACAAAACCACAAAGGTCAGGCCTGGATTTACTTGTTCAGGGTTGTTGTTATTGTACATACAAATCTACACAAGTTTGCATGGACTCCTGGAAAATCTATGAGATAGCTTTCTTATTTCAGAGTCTTACAAAAAGACCTGCACTTATTTTTCTTCAACACATCATTTATTGACAGGTAAAGTTACTTCTTTTAAAAAAGGAGTTGTTTACATGTCCCTCTATTTCTCTCATTTCCAATGCAGTTTCTGTTCAAAGTGATTCAGAACAGCTTATTAAAAGCAATTATTTCTGCACAGAAAGGTAAACTGCAAGCAGGCAAAACTGTTAAAACAAAAAGGCAAGATCTGGAAGAAACCCCAGTTGACCTGGAATCCCTGAGGGAAGCAGAGAACCCCAGAGTAACATTTTCCTCTGTCCCCTTCCAATACATGCCCTCTCTGTTAAGACTGTGAACTTTTACTATCCCCTTTGATCCTGTGTTCAGTCCTTGAAAGAATAAAACTTGCCAGCCTAAGTTCAGACAGTGAGGGGGCATTCTCTGATTAATGACTTTTCTACAGTTTCCTCCAGGACATTGTTACTGTTTTTAACAAATAATCTTTACTCTTGCTTCATTTCCTGTTTGTTCTCCACCCATTCCCTTTGCTTTAATTGTTTGCAGTTAGCCAGTGTAATAATAATCATACTGTGATTGACATCAGGTTCAGAAAATGCAACACGATTTTTTTTCCGTTTTTCATAAGAGGCATCACAAACCACAGCCTCAGAACTCTTGGAATCCCTGGAGACCTTCATTCAGATTCTGGTAAAAGAGTCTTACATTTTGCCTGCTCTGAAAAAAATCCTGCACAAGTGGCTCTTGAGACTCTGCATGGATAAGACGTTATAAAGCAGAGCCTCTCAGACACTCACATGGGTGGATGTTTACAGATACAGCTAGATAAGGATATCAGTAGTGTTATGCTGGTGACAATATTGGCTTCCTGAAATGAGGGGCAGCATTATCCCAGCAGAGAAGAACTCAGGAACCTCTGGTAGGATGTATGCATTTCATATACAAAACCCGGATTTTTGAGCTGATCTTCACCTGGTGATAATTGTAACTGTCCTCTAATCTGAACCACAGCAGTTTTTGGCTGGGGATTCCCCTGGGGTGTGTTAGGGGAAGAACTGCAACCACAGGTAGGGTGTTTGCACCCTGAGTGCCCAAAACCTGTGGAAAGCAAAACTCCAGGACTTTATACCAGCAGGTCCCCCTGGGTCAGATGTTTCTTTCCTTCTCTGTACAAGGATGACCACAGTCTTCATAAAACACAGAGTCACCAGTGAAAGAGATGCTGGGAGAGTTGCTTTCCCATGTCTGCTCTTTGCCCTGCTTAGCCTTTCCCCTTCTCTCTCCAAACATTTCTAACCCATCTCCTCTTTGAAGACCCAGAACCACATGGTGCTGCAGGCTAATGTTGTACCAAGTACCAGTGTGCTGCCACCACAACACATCTCACATTTTGTGTGAGCGGCTGCAGAGGAGCAGCTGGCAAAAGATTGCTTCAGCTGCTTTATTTTTCTTCTGACTACTTTGTTTTTATGTTATATATGCCCCCCCCTTCCTTTTTACGCCATATATATCCATCCTTTCCTGCTTTATACCTCTTATTCTGTTTATTTTAAGGAAGGTTCACTAGTTCATAGAAAATGTTGAAAGATATGTTACTTCGCTGGGCAGGCCAAGGTCAGTCAGAAATCATTCTGTGTTAACCTGAGGCCTTTGGGAACTTCTAATAGTCACAGTAGCTCAAGTCTGCAATTTTAACACTTCATCAGTGTTGGGTGAACACATAAGAGCACATAATACAAAACCACAAGAAGACCTCTGACAAACAGAACTTTTTCTTTAAAACCAGGTTGACATGAATTGTATGGGAGGAGAAAGATGAGGTGAAAGACTGTATATATTGGGGAGGGAGATTATAAGTTTCAATAAAAGTGAACTTCTTACAAGTATCTTTTGCAAAAGCAGGAAAAACCCCAACATTGTGGAAGTGTGGATGATGTACCAGAAGCATTACTGTTCATATTCTTTGAGGAACTGTTTGTTTTCTCCTATTGTATGTTATTATCTGATCTCAGCAATTACAGTCTCTACAGTGGAATTTTATGAATGTAACTAAGATTTATAGGGTGCTACAGAAGAAAAATATTTTTGAAGTTGTCAAACACTTCCTGTTATACGACTGTAAAGTGTTGAATGCCTGCCTTAGGCAGATTTATTGATTTATTTAAATTCACTGTTCCCTAGACATCTGCTTTGGTCACTCTCATAGAAAAGGTGCTGGGCAAGGTGGACCTTTGGTCTGACCTCACACTCTCCTTCTTGTTTGTTTACTTTTGTTATATTGAATGATATGAGAGAAAAAATTTGGTTCACCCATTAAAAAAAAAAAAAAAAGAGAAACTAGTGGGGTTTTATTCAGATAGTCTCTGCTGTGCAGTAGCACAGCAATGAAGCAAAGACAGAATTTTCCAAATGATTGACTGTGCCTTTGCCATGGCTTTTGAGTATGTTCTTTTGAGAGATGCTGAGGTAGAGGTGTGGGAGTGAAGGGAAAGATTTGGTCTTGGATGGTGAAGATTTGCATTAATACTGGTAGACAAGAAGAGTGGGACTGAGCTGAAAGAGGAGTGGAGAAAAGAAAGTAGGAAGGATTTAGGGGAAAAGGGCAGAACAAGTACATTTTATCAGGAATATGGGATGGATGCCTGGCATCCATTTGCTGGCATCAAGTGTCTCTGAAACTTGGTGGAAGATTCCCTGTGTAAGAGCTACACAGATATTCATTTTTGCCCTTGGTTATGTCATTAGCAGAAGAGCAAAGGTGCAAGAGATGGAGCTGGAGGTTCTGAGCCAAATGATGATGATGATGTTGGCAGCTTGATAAATACAGTGCAACTTTGTTTTCTCTGCTTGCCTTTTTGAAAAATGTAGGAAATTACATGGACAAAAGCTCTGTTAAAATAGCATTGCTTGCAAAGTCAAGCACTCTAATTATGTTGATGTGTAATTTCCTTTCAGGATTCCTGTATCTGTACATATGATACAGTCTACAATTATATGATCACGTACAGTTTTTCTTCAGCACAGAACCTCATTGACAACATAGAATGAAGATGATCAATTAATAAGCAGCTGTTCAATCTTTCATTATTTCTTGTGTGGAGAACTATCCCTACAATTCAATCGCGTATTGTTCTTGCTCTGAAGACAGAATTACTTAATTTTTCACAGTCTCTTGTGTGGCATTGTTGAAGAGAACTTCTAGGTACATCAAACTTCCACTTTATCTTCACAAGGGGTGTGTTGGGAACCTGAGAAAGGGGGATATCTCAGTTTTGCAGATGGGAAACTAAAGAGCAGAAGTTATCCTTATATGGGGAGTCCAAGACATGTGAAGATACCAAAAGTAATCTCGTTATATATATTTTGTTCAATAGTAAATGTTATTTAGAAGTTCATATATTCAGAGTAATGCATCACATTATTCAGGTTGCACCCGTGAGTGATATGTAGAATGACAAAGATGTTTTAAGTCACACGCCCAGAAAATGAGGAAGACAGAGTTAGGGACACCTGGGAAGGTCCACTTACACAGGGGACCTCACACAGGCTGTGGCAAGGAGGGGATCCAACCTGCTCAAGCAGGATCCACCTACCTATCTGCTAATGTAAGCTTTCATGTCCTTCCTTTCATCCCTTACCTCACTCACAACACACTTCGCAGACTGCAAAAAATGAACCAAAGCCACGTTCTCACTGACAACGCGGCCTTGATTTGTCATGCAAGAAGATTTGTTCTGTGCAATGGCACAGAGATCTTGTGGAAAAAATAATCTGTGATCCTGCAATTAGTGTATTGCAATTCCTCTACGTGATGGGGCTAAACAAAGGCTGTACAGGCAGTTATTGTTCTTCGTGTCGAAACTTTTGAGCACCAGATTTTGAAACCTTTGTAGCATTTTGCATGTATATCATGTATATGTTTCCAGACTAGACACAGTGGTTACAACAAAATCTTCTTCTCCCTTTCATCTTCCTCTTCCCTTCATTGGCCTCCACACCAGTTACCAGCTGCTGTTTTTATTGTTTCTTGGTTTTTCTACTTTTTACAGCTCTAGTACAGATATTTCAATGTCCTGTAATTTATTCTCTCTCTAAATGTCAATTTCCTTGCTGCTGATTTGCTTTCAGATATAATGCCTAAAGCAGGCTGTCAGCCATTCTGAAAGTATATGATTCTTCTCTCTCAATATCCCACAAGCCAAGTTTGGCTGGAAGGACAGGGGAAAACTAAATTGTTCTCATAAAAGAGAAAACATAGCACTAATATATCTTTATACTATGTTCAGGTATCCCCTTTGTGTTATTAAGGGGACTCATGATCTTGTGTGTTTTCTCTACAGGGGATCACATTAATTTATATTTATAAGGTCTCCTGTAATAGATGCTTTCCAGAAACATAAAAGTGAGTCCAAAAGTTCTTTGGATGCCATCAAACCAGAAATAAGCACTGCATAGGATTATCCAGCAGCAAAAAAAAATAAAGACCTCAGGATTCAAAAAATGAATGATAAAATTGTATGCATTAACTAGAGGCCGACCCTGCCACCCTTGTGGAGCTCCTGTGATTCCAGTGCAACGGGGCTTTGTAATCCAGCATTGTTGAAAGCTTGGCTCTCCCTGAGACAGAGAAAGCACTAAGACATCAGGAGTGGATATGTACGGTGGATATATTTTTGTATCCACAAATATTTAAATGAGTTGCTACGACTCAACAGGTTGCCAGTCCACTGCCCTGTGAAGGTTATTGTTGGTCCCTATCTGGGTGTGGTAACTCATCCCAACTGCAAGGAAATGAAACTTGGTGGAGTAAAATAATTTGAAACTGAGTTTTGTTACCTTCTAATTGTAGAGGGTTGCAATTCATGTTTTTCTAGCTTGGCTGGTGGACTTACATACTCAGAAGCTCTTCTAAGTTTGCATTTTGACACTCATAAATATCTTTTCAGAAAACATGTTTTTGGTTTGGTTTTTTAATTTAGACTATAACTTTCACGTATTACTCTGTATTATGCACGTGTGTTTTTAAAGGTATCTCAGTGTTCCATATTATACTAACAGTGTGGATGTTGACAGTTTGAAAACATCAGTCGATTTTTCCACCTGTCTGTCTTGATGGTGCTTGATATGCTCTTAGATTTTGTTGACTGTGTTTTGGGGAAAACAGTGCATTATTTTAACTTTTTTTTTTTTTCTCTCTATAAAGGACATTTCAGAAAGACAGGTGATTGAATCTCGTAAGAATAAAGGCATAACTCTTGAGTGTAATCCAAGGTTAAAAGGGCAACAAAAATTGACTCCATTTCAGTGATTTCCAAGGTGAACAGCTTTAAGGTAAACATAGTTCAGTCGTTGTTATCCTACCCTATATGTGCCTACTGCCAGAACAGGCAACATTTTTCAAGCTTTACTGGCTGTTCTCCTATTGAAGCTGCTCTTGTCAAGTATGTGCATGTCATGTTTTTCACTTCTTGGGAGCAATCCTGACTGCAAACCCAACAACCAGCCTGCAGGGGTTTCATCAAGCAACCTTGAAAGACTAAATAGCACTCAACCCAATGCTGTTATAGATCAGCCAGATTCATTTCACCTGGTAAAAGAGCATCACTCAGGGCTCACCCACTTCTGTTGGTGGCCTCTGCAAAGTCTCCAATGCTCCCATGTTGGCCCTGTCTGCTGGAGCACAAGTTGTGGATGCTGTGATGAGGGAGAAATGTTGTCACACAGCCCTCTCATTGCAGCTTCCAGCCTTCCCTGGCATCCATCCTCTCATGGCACTGTGACTCTGATAAAGTTTGGGGCAGGACTTACTTGAATGATCTTCCCTGAAGGGTAGGAAAAGGTTTTAAACTCTGCATGGAGGTTTTTCTTGAAGAGACAACCCCCACCCCCACTTTTAATTTTGCACACATGTCTGTGTGTATATAAATATATATATTAAAAAAAAAAATAAAGACAGCACTCAGAGTAATTACATTAAATAATATAGAAAACCTGACTTATGAACCGCTCTTTTTTGTGTAATGGCTCCTTGTAGTTTAGTCTCTCCTCTTCAGTCTTTCTTTATGCCTAGGAATGTGTAGCAATCAGTCCACAGTCCAGTCTGAGACACCAGGAAAAGTCTCTTTCCATCACCTGAGGGACTTGGCTGAGCATCATCTCCTTGCTCTACCAAGGTGCTTATTCTGAGAGACTCCACAGGAGCTGCACAGGCATCATCAGTCCATGCTTTTCTCTCTTGGGAATTGAGGTTCTCCTAGCAAAGGGCAAAGCTGGACTTCTCACTCTTCCCTCCTTCCACTTGATAAGTGCTGTCATGTAATGGAAAGAAGAGTTGGGTCTGGAACAAGAGGTTTAAAATCTGAGTTCTAAAAACAGTTAGAGCCTTGATGAGGGTCTGTATATTTAGTTCACTTGTAATTGGTTTTAATTTGTTGCATCTTTTTTTAAAACACGTGTGATTTGAATCTCAATGTGGTTCACATTAGCATTTGATTATAAAAATAAATAATATCAAATTCAGTAGATTCAGCAGTTTCTTTCAGAATGGTACTTCCTGAGCCCACCCAACAGTGGCTTTTTCGAGAATGAAGCACTTCAGCTTGTTAAGCTGTAACTAGGAGGCCATCACCTGGAGGACTAGAGTCATCTTCAGGGCTGAGTAGGCACAGCACCAGCAGTTGCTGCGAAAATAAACACCTTTTTCTGGGCTGTCAGCCTATCTTCCACTCAGTCATTGCTGGGATAGATAGAGCTGTGGTCCTGGGTTCAGTGTAAAAGGACTGGTTGCATATTTTTAGTAAATATTTTCAGATTCCCTCTGTAATATATTAGATCAGCATGTGAAAAAAACCCAAACCTCTTTATAGGAGGCTCAGAGTTGTGCTCCGTGTATTTCTGCATTTTCCTTCACTTGTCTCTCTGTTTTTTGATTGTCTCTCTTTTTTGATTGCTAGATGGAGCATTAACAGCATAAATTTCTTCTAGGATCCAGATTAACCTACTGGAGCTGAACAGATCTTTTCCATAGATATGTTGAATTTAGTAAAAGCGTAGATCATAAAGCATAGGGCTAAGTAATTAGGGTTTTGTCATGTGTTTTGGGGATTTGGGAGGGATTTAAAAGTCAACTTATCTACTAGGTAGCAAACAAAAGTCCTTATCGTAGCTTAAAGGAAGACCTAATATAAATTTATATTAAAGCACCAGAAATGAAGTTGCCAAAGAACATGTGGTGCATCTCTTGAAGATAATAACATTTTTTATTACAAAAAGTTAGCATTTGTGTGTAAAACAAGCTAAGAAAATGCCTAAACATTTATTTACCTAGCTGAGTAATTTTAAAGGCAGGTTCCATAGAGTATGTGTTTGTTAAATGCTGTGTTACCAGGTGTCTCTGAAGTAGACGTTTTTATTCTTGTATTCTTTCATTGGAGTGTCCTCTCTTGTTGTAAATGCACTTTCTTAATTTTTTTTTTTTTTTTGGACATAGAAATTCTATTGACTAGCAAACTCTAAGAAAATCCTTTTTTTGGCCTCTTAAATTAGTCCCGCAGTTTGACATAAGCTTCCATTTGTAGGCAGAAACTCTTGGCTATCAGCCTGTAGATGATGCTCACATGTACAATCAGATATTTAAGTTTTACTCTATCAAATAAGAATGTGCTAATGGTACTGACTCATTTCTGGGTCTGCATACAATCAAAATGTGGGGAGCAAATTTGGAAGGAACTTAGTGGTATTTCTTTTCCACATGTCTGGAACCCATGAGTCAGTACTCCAACACATACATTTTGCTGTTTAAATAGAATATGCTATAGTTATTTTTTATATTAAAAATATGGTTTCTCATTCTATAGAACTTCTCATCCATAGATCTCTTGTTAGGTTTACCAGTTAAGTAAGTAACTCATTCCTGGTGGTTCTTGAGATTCTCCTAGATCTTAATATACCATTGGTTCCAGCCTGAATTAGACATCTGGCCTTTGATTCAGATAAATGTTCATACTGGGCAAGGTTCTTAAAATTAAGTCCATACTTATGGGATTTCCTGAAGTGGGTTGGGATTTAAGTACTTGCTCGTTTTCTTTGTGAGCAAAACCAGAATTTGGTCCCTGGCATCATGTTAGATCCTGGAGATAACTATTCCAGGGACGCTCACTATCATAATTGAGTTAAAGTGTGTTTTAGATCCTGGCGAGGAAAAAAACCTCTAGACAAACAAAACCAAACAACCACTTTGAAGCCCTTGTTGTGTAATTCTTCACTGTCCTGAGTGATTGTGTGTTGAAGGTGTGGCTGACTGCACAGAGAACCTTTTGAGAACGGGCAGATACAGCATTAGAGCCGCACGGCTTTCACGTTTGTTCGCCTTGGCTGTCGTCTTCCAACAGTGTGAAGGGCAGAGAGGGGGAAGCAAAGCACTTTCCAGTGAAGGAGCAGCTCCAAACAGTGGTGGAATTTGTCTCATGAGGCTGGGGGTCAGCTTTTTGGGACAGGAGGGCAGGAGTCTGCAGCAGCTAAATGCCACGAAAACAGCGTGGTGCAAAATGGAAGGAAAAAATTTCCAAAAAGGTCAGAAATAGAAATGAAGAAAAATCATCATCTCATCATAGGGCGAACACTCTGAAATTATTCTCTAACGATGAGTTTAATGGCATTTGACTGTCTGCAGGTTAGGTTGCTGCGCTCCCTGTTGTCAGGCAGCGGGGTGGGGGGGGATCGCGATTTCGGATTAACTAAAAAAAGATGTGTGTGTTTTGGAGGTGCGTGGGTGAAGCAGTGCAAATGTCAAGTTAAGTCCTGGTTATAAACAGTCTTTTTAAACAGCAGCACATTTTCATTCAGATCTTTTTAGGTTGTGAAGAATACTGTATCTCTAGCGCATATTTAAAATATAAAAAAAAAATCCTTCTGGCAGCGAGCTCGCCGTATCTAGTGCAACGTTCTCACTCTGTCTCTCTCTCTCATCCTCATCTGTTGAAAGAGTAAAACTTCTGAGGTACGTCTTCAGAAATAGCAGCAGTAGCCAGCGCAAATGTGCAGTAATTGATTTGCTGCTGCTGTTGTTTGTGGTTGAAGCAGTTAAACCTTCCCAAGCAAAACCAAGTCGTGCGGGCGAGGCTTCTGCGCTGTTGTTCAAACAGGGAGTTTTCTAACGCGGCTAATGGCAAACGATACGATGAAAAATCATAGCTTCTGGTTTATCCTTCGTTTCCATTTTGCACTAGAATGTATACCCAGCCATGCATATGCAGGCTATAATGTAGCATATTTAATCTTCCACTTCGTCTCTGCAGCTTCTCTCCATATACCGAAATAGCAAGGACTGGAGTAGCTGCTCTTTCAAACAGCACTTACTGTTCTTAAATGGGCTTTTTGTAGTTTTTAGAGTTTTCTGTTTTTAATCTGAGCTAAGTTTGAACAACTGTAATGGTGGGAAAATCTATCCAGGGTTCATTCTTTTTTACCACGGAATTGGCAAACCAGGAAGAATAGACTTTGTCATGTGCAAATATAGTGACCATAAATGGTGCTGGAGGCTTTCTCCATTGTCCTGTGACTTTGCCACGAGAGAAAGCGCGCGCGAGAAAGAAAGACACGTTTGATAGAGTTGTGAAGAACGCCTGAATGGCTATTGGGTGTTGGGCATTGTCTGGCGGTGACCTCAATTCGGTACAGTAGAGACCCTTGAAAGCACTGTCTGAAGTCACAATACCACTATTCTCCTCCGCTCCCCAAAAGGGATTAGTTAAAAGGGTGACGTTCCGTGCAGAGAGTTCCAAGTATTCCCTGAAACAAAGGGCCCTGAAATGTTTTTGAAGTTATTTTTAATTGAGTTGAACTAATTTAATAAAGGTCCCAAGAAGGAGGGGGGAAGAAAAAAAAAATATAAAGGAATGTGATTGTTTTATGATTCCTCGCAGATGGAATGGACATTTATAGCATACTTCTTCTTTAGTCTTCCAGAGAACAGTAGCCCCATTTACAGCTACTGTTAGCAATTTAAAACTGCTCCAAAATGAAGTCTTTCAAGAAGTTGACAGCTTATAAATAAATCTGTCTGATAAAATTGAACATAAACTGCATCTGTGGTTAGTTTGCCAAAATTAATTCTACATTTAATTAGAGATAGCAGTCAAACATATTTAATAAAAAACAGTCTTGGAGAGTAAATCAAATGAAGTCAGATTTTAGCAGATGCTTTGCTTTTTTTCCCCTTTTTTTCTTTTCTTTTCTATTTTTTTCTTTTCTCCCAAGGAGTGATGAAGTGACCTCACCTCTATGATCCTCAGATATTTAGAAGAGCAGGCTGAGGAGAGGCCAGGGCAACCCATGAGATTATGTAGGAGAAGCTATGAATGACTGGCCTCAGACAAAGGGGGGTAATTATGGTGCTGCAATTTTTATTGATTTCTATAATTAGGATTTTCAGCAATGTGGCTGTGTTTGCTGTAAATATTGAAATGAATTCATATGCTAATTATTAACCAAAGAGCAAAATTTGAGTTTGGTCTGGACTTAAACTCTCTGCAGCCCCCAAGTTCAGGTGCACTGGCATAGGTAGACTGGAAGTTAGGCTGTGCTGTGATTATTAATTACCAGAATTGTGAATGAAGTTTCATTGTCTCATCTTAAAATTGAGGAACTAGGTCCCCACATACAAAATTTATATTCACTACTTTGCATTCTTTTTCACATGCAGCTCATTCATGTCTCTTCAAAAATATGATTTAATAGACTCCTTAGCTGGTGTAAATAGGTATGGCTCGCACTGCGTAAAGGGAGTCTGGCTCTTGGCAACAATTTAAAAAATACAAGGAAATAAAATAATTCAGTGTCCCAGTTCACCAAATAAAGTCGGAGGAACTGTATCAAAAGCATTTGATCCATTGCATTTTAAAATTAAGTGGAACATTTTTCTTTTATAATCCTCCCTTTTAAAGCACCTATCTGTCTACCACCAAAAAACCCCAAACTTTATTTAAAGCCCAGACCTTGTATAGGAAATTTTAGCCCACGCTGTAAAGACGTTAAAAACTTGTTAAAGTTACTAAAGAAATCCTCTCTGCTTGTTTTTTTTTTTTTTTCTTGTTATGATGTAGGAAATGACATGATTTTTTAGATATAAGATTGAGTGCATGAACTGATAAGAGACTGTCTTTCTTTCAGGAGTTCAGGTTGCTTTTGTATATTTAACATCCAAAAATAAATATTCCAGTAACTCATCGTTTCCCTGTGGAAAGTGTTGATTAACCATAACTACAGCATTCTTTCTTCTCATTCTTCCTTTTTTTTCCCCCCCTCTATCATTATTTTCGAAACAGTTTGAAGTTTGTAGAAATAATAATAATAGAAAAAAAAAATGTTAAAAAACATACAGGAAACCCTGATAGGTAGCATGGTTTAGATATCCCTGGAGGTCATGATTAAAATCTTATTTAGTTAAACTTGTTAAAGTTCTACTGTTACCAAAACCCCAAATGACCCAAATTATACATAGGAGCCCCTAACTGAGAAATGTGGAACATTTTTAGTACACTTTTTTGTTAACGCGCTGTTGCGGCAGCGCAGTCGCTTGTGGACCGAAATAAATGTTTGTTTCTGCTTTGAAATGCATCAGAAAGGGATCTCTTTGCTTTCTTTTTGACCCTTAAATTATGAATGGCAATGTTCAGCAGGGACTGGTTTTTAATCCCGTTTATGAAGATATTGTGCAGCACACATGTACATGTACATCTCATTCTAGGGAGGCTGCAACTTGCAAGTCTAACAAATCACAGTGCGCCCAGTGCCTTAAAATAAACCGCAGCAGTGTTGCCTTCAACTTTCTAGGAATTGTGGCTGAAATTTTCAGAGTTGCCTATGGAATTCAAAGTCACTGGCCTTTTTTAAATTTCTTGGGAATTCAGGTATAAAATTCCACAGACAGCTCTGAAATGCTCAGCTCTTCTTATTCGAGCAGTGAAGAACTGTTTCCTAATTCCCAATACACTTCATGTTAGCCAGGTCCTCAATCCGTAGCGCTGGTATATTCAATCTTGTCTTGATTTAAATGTTGGGTTTGACCCTACTGACATCTGTTTATGGCATATGTGTAGTTATTTTCGAGAGCACTCCTTGAGTGAGACAGTTGACTTGAGCGTGACTTCATATGGTTAACTATGCTGAAACAAAAGCACTTTGCTGAATCAGAGGCTCCAACACTACTGTTTTGTGAGAAATATCCTTAGAGTTGTTTTAGGAATGATATATGTGCATATGCTCACTACCTGCAACACACGTTCATGTGGATATGGGTCTTTTAAAGAACCACTGATTCTCCAAGATCTAATGTATTTCTTTGAATATGGCCTAGTGATGATATATATCATTCTTCTTTTTAGCCTTCATAATTACTTATTCAAATATTTCCTACTTACCCACATTTTAAAGTTTTCAAAGGCTTATCTTTTTTAATGTGATGTTCAAAAGTGCTGTGTGAAGGTCATTAAGACTAAAAATTGCCATTTTGAAGCCAAGCTAGAGATTTTACTCTTCACTTAACACACAGTTACAATTTGAATTTGGAAGGAAAAAAAATATCACTTACATAAAGATGTCTTTAAAAGTAGAGCACCTCCTTACAGAAATTAGCTCTTGCTTTTAATTGCATATCAGTGCTTAAATCTGGTATGGATTTCTGAAGTAATAGAATGCTTTGATGTTTTATTAAATATTTTTAAAAGGTGGGACTTCCAGAGAATTAAGCATGTGTATTGTATTTCGTGTACCAAGAACAGGATAATTTCTTTCCTGTTACCAGTACTCAAGGAATCTAATATGGAACTGTTTCTCCAGTTTTTATAGTTTACTTTTTGCACTTGGTGTGTAATAGCTCTTTTTTAAAAAGAATTAGCTTAATGTAGGTAAAAGATAAGGAGTTTCTTTACAGAAAACAAAGCAAGGATAGGCTTTCCTTTTTTACCCCCGAAGTGAGCAAGTCCATCCTATGGTGAAGGACACTTTCTGCACATGTTGAAATTGTAGACAGAACTGAAAATCATAAAGTTTCAGTCATTCCTCTGCAAAGGAGCAGACAGCAGAATCCCTAAAGATTTTCTGATCTTCTGTCTTTAAAATATGACTGAAAATCTCAGGAGAGTTTGGTTTATGATTTGGTTTGGTTGGTTGGTCGGTCTTTTGATAATTTGGTACTTGTTAATCACATCCAGTATAGAAATAATATAGCTCACTTAGGCTTTCCATTATGAGAAGAGGTCTGAGGATCATTAACAGCCACTTTCCCACTCTGTACTTGTCTTGCAGGACCTTTGGAATATGTGTTCCATTACTCCATCTCCTCTAGCTGCTTCATTCTCTCTTTTTATGCAGTGGGAATAACTGTTGGGTATCTGCAAGTAAAGAGGTATTTGCTACTGTTTTCCTTTTATAGCTGTGGTTGAAAAAAACCAAGAAGAGGTTCTTCATTGTTCTGTTCATGATGGGTACAGCTTGGAGTAGCAGTAAGAATCTGCCCAAACACTATGATTCAAATGTTGGATGAATCTTTGGGTTAAATGTATCAGTGTCTCTCATGTTGGTGGAGGGGACTGATAAATTAAACTGAATTGGAAGTGTTTGAGGCTGCACAGAAAGTCATTCCCCACGAAGAGTTTCCTCTGTCGATTGCTTTTTGTACGAGAAGAAAGCAAACTGTGAGTGAAAGCAGGAGATGTTATCACTCTACCTAGAGCCTGGTTTGGATATTTTGATAATAGTCTGAGTGGAGTCAATGAAATCATTTTAGGGGCAGATGATGCTGAGCTGGAAAATAAAGGTCTCTAATCTGCCAAGCTTTTCAGGAAGCCACACTTCAAGAAAATGTACCTGCAGGTCCAATAGAACTTGAACATGATTGCTGTGTTATTCTCTCCAGAAAACTACCTTTGAGTCTTTTCAGTGTCTTATTATTTCCTTCCTGATTGGTATAATTTACAAAAAGTTGCCAGAAGGGTAAGAGAAGGTTTTGGGGGAGGGAAAGGCAACCATGCTGTTGTGCTGTTTTAGCCACCCCACCAATCTTTATTGTAGTGTAAGCACTTCTAACTTTGAAAAAAAGTTGAAGATGTTTGAGTGAAGAAGTTTGGGCAAAGATATAGCAAGCACAACTCAGATGCATTTGCTCCTCCTCCTACCAGAAGATATGGGTTTTGTGAACAGAGAGGAATTACAGGAGGAGGCAGAGTAATATATATAAGATTTGTGCAGGTGCTGCTTACGCTGGATTTTCATCCTTTATCCTGCACTTTGCAGAAAAAGAGGTACTTTGAGTGTTGGATGGTATTCTTTTACACTTTTTAACTCACTCACTGGTCGGAGTTCCCTGAGAAACGAAATCCTGAGGGCATTAAAATGAAGTGGTACTGGTGGATAAACACGGCTGGGGAATCACAGAGTAATGGCTACAGCCTCGATCCGATGCTCAGCATGATGTGATCTGCACTCTTTGGGGGATGAGGACGGCCATTCCATGTCCTGTAGGGCCAGGCAAGTAATTAGAGAGTCAGAAAGCACAGTTTGTTACTGAAGACCTGGAGGCCTTCTCTGAGATTTTAATTTTCCTTTCCTCCAAAAGATGATTCAAAATCGGAAGAGGGAAAAAAGTTCTTGAAAGTTTTACAGCTTTTTGTATTAAATTTTTGGTTGCATTTAGACTTGCTGGAACATTGCTGTTCCTGTATGTGGCACTTGAAAAAAAAAGCAAAAACATTCTCCTGTAGCCACGTTTATGGTGATATGGTGTTTACCCCATCTGGTAAATGAAAGGGGAGGCAAAAAAGCAGTGGCTGCAGAGTTCTCTGTGACCTCTCTTATCATCATTATAGACA
Source organism: Pachyramphus minor (assembly GCA_013397135.1). NCBI lineage: Eukaryota > Metazoa > Chordata > Aves > Passeriformes > Tyrannidae > Pachyramphus > Pachyramphus minor. The sequence goes on along the minus strand of VYXB01010819.1, from coordinate 1,888,743 downwards.
GGTCACTCGTGGCGAGTATTCACAGGATATTATTGCTTAATGTCTCTAAATCAAACAAGAGCGTGCCACAGAAATTACTTAAGAGGATGATTTCAAATCTGAGTGAAGCTGGAGGTTTGGTTTAGATAAGAGGCCAATACTGCTGCAAATGCAGAACTGGTTTGCAGCTGTGAAAAAACAGAATTTCTGACTTGGACTGACTGCTGGTTTTCAGGGATAGCAATTTTAATTAAATTCCTGCTCTTTCAGGAAGTGCTTTAGTGAGAGGAAATTTTTTTTTCCTTCATCTATATCAGTGCTGGTCGTGGATATTGTCTGCATTTGGTAGGCTAATAACGGATTCATATCAAGGAACCTTAGTGTAAATTCCTGATTTGGGGTTTGGAACTAGATGATCTTTAAGATCACTTCCAACCCAGGCCATTCTATGATTCATTGATTTAATTTTGTGTAATTCTGTGGGTAAGATGAGAGTTTTCAGCAATTTAATTTGAAAAACATGCCTGTCCACAAAGGACATGTAAAATGTCCAATGTACCCTGGGCTTGAATTGTCTTTTGAGTCAGCAGAGATGGCTCTGAGGATGGAACCAGCCAGCACCCACTGTTCATCAAGCCTCTGGAAGTTTATTTCATATTGCAGCTTTGCTTACTTTGTGCTTAGCTGAGGAGAGCCTAAGACTTAGTGGCAGAGAAAGTACTGATTCCACTGCAAATGTCCACAGCCAAAATGATCATCCCTTCAGCCACTTCTGGACTAGTATCCCAAGGAAAAAAAAAAAAGTTTAGATTGTCATGGTAAACTTAACCATGTTATTGCCAGTTTGCCCACAATGAAAAATGCCAAAGAAGCTTTTTGTTTTTAAAAGAAATAAAGAGTTACTCCATCCCTGAAGAAGCCTGTTTTTGAGCAATCCCCACGTCTGAACCTTTTTCAAGATTGAAAAGATTTATACACTTTGATTAAAGTTCACCTAAGAACCCACATCTTGGGCTTCCTGCTTTTTCCTGATGAGAGCCTTCTGAGGATTGCTCATCACACCTGGAAACCAGACAAATTTCCCTCCTCTGCACTGGAAACTCCTATACTTTTGGCTTCTCTCCCATTCTGCATTTAATTATTTTGAATTCCAGCACACCAAGCCAAGTTTAACTGCTACTTTCCTCCAAGTATTCTTTATTCTCCAGCTCCCGTGCTGCCTGGCCTGTCGTGGTGTGCAAGTGAGCAGCAGCAGCAGTGTGACAGGGAAGAAGGTTTGTTAAATTAAGACCCTCTTAGTCCCAAAGGAAAAGGGTTACTCACTCTTCCATAGATGAAAAATGACCTCTTCCTCTCCCCTTGCCCCTGAGGGATATTTTCCTGATATAACAACATGAAAACTTGGCAGGCTCCATGTGTTAGATGACACTGTATGTTGATGAAGAACATTTCTGCGATATCTCAGCAGGGGCAGACAAGATGGTATTTGGAGAGCAAGAAGAAAAGAAGAAGGAAGAAGAAAAGAAATTGGATGGGGGGTAGAAGTGCAAGGGTCACACAGGCTGCTGGTTGTAACTCGTAACCTGCCAAGACTCACATGCATGACACGGGCCTTTAAAAATGTGTGACAAATACCTCAAATGAGGGACAGGACACCAAAACACAGGGAAGGCAAAAAGCAAAGAATGAATGGGGAATTTTTGGCCTTAGTATATAATATGGGTTGTAACCTTGCCCTGAAAAATTTGTTATTTCTGATGTCCTTAAGCTTACAGGATTAAAAAGTGAGAGTGCCAACACGAGAGGAACGGAGGTAAATTGTTATTCTGAATTATTTATTTGTTAGGAAGTAATGCTTGGGTACAATCAAGGATAAAATCCGCTTGTGTGGAGCAATATCCATTCACAAGCAGAAGGAAAAAAAATAAAATGCAGTGGCTGCCACAGTAATCAAAACAGAGCTAAACAGAATTGGTTATAAAGTTAGGAGTATACTTCATGGTGAGCGAGTGGAGAGCTGTGGGGCTCCTGCTAGTAGGGAATAAAGCCACTAACAGGAGATACTGTTGAGATAATGGAATTTATTTCTTCCCTTTTTGTGGAGGGATGAATGAGAGATTGAAAGAGATATTCAGATTTTAATATATATTTAACCATCTCGATTCACTCCTGGCACAGGCCCATTTACGTCAGATTTCACCCAGCAATTCTTTCCTCTTTTTTTTATTTTTCTTTTTGCATTTTTTTCCTCAGATTTATATCTCTACAGACCTTTCTGTTAGTCAGGTCTGATGTACTTCATCAGCATGATGCATAACATCCACATATGTGATTATGTATGTATGATTATGTAGTTTTCCAAGATATGAAGGTATAAATGGACAGTTAGTGGTGTAACTGTGACTTTGGGTTACACATCCCTTCTCACTTGATTCCAATGTATTTTTAAGGGAAACTATAAAAGCATGTGGCAACAAAACAAGCTGAAGGCTCTGTTTTAGGAGTGGCACCATGAATATTAGTTTTGCTGTGTGGGTTGGGCTGGGGAAGTGCCGCCCTCTGAGCCATGGAGCTGGCAGTGGGCTCCGCTTGTTTCCTGATGCAGGCAGAGTGGCAGCTGGAGGTGGCACAGCAGGAAGGTGGGGTTGTATTAATGCTTATTTTATTTTTTAAAATATCCCTCTCTGGTTTTTATGAAGCAATCAGCACAAAACACTGCCAAGGCAGCTCCGGGCTCTGGGGCCCATCCCACCCATGGTTGTGCAGGGGCACATCCCTCTCAAGAGGAGTCCAAGGTGGGTGGATTGAGGGGTCTCCTCACTGAGTGAAGAGGGGGAGAAAATCATGAATAAATTTCATATGAATTTCACAAATTAAGGAAACAACTTTTTGCTAGTAGTTGCTTTAACAGATGTTGATAAAGGATTTTGTCCTGTGAGGCCCCTTCTAACCTGGCTAAGCAATTAGAAGTTGAGGTTTGCACATTAGGATTTCCCCCAAATTCCTGACATTTATCAAGTGCTTTTGACATGATAATGGCAAATTGAGTTTTATTTTAAGTGTGGTTGAAAAACAGATGAATTCTTGCTATCCAACTACATCTGTTGTTTGCTCTTTCCAGAATAAATATGGCAGTTCCTGATGCTGAAACAGCTGGAAATCTCGCATTCATTCCTTGAGATGGAGTGTGTCCTGTGGGTTTACCTGCTGACACTGCTCATGTACTATTTATTTAAGATGCCTGGTTATGAAAAAAGTTACTTGGTGCAAGATTTCCAGTGCTAGTATTTGCCAGCTTGGACATCTAGAGCAATATACCTTGATAATTTTTACTTACATGCTTCCAAGCAGATTCAACTTTTGGAATTGGTGAATATTTCTAATGCCAAGGGGTTCCTGTAGGAGACATACAAGAGCTCTCTAGGCAAACCAGCTCATCCTGACATAAAGTAGCACACTGGGAGCTTGATCTAGGGGCCACTTCAGAATAAGGAACTGAAATAATTTGCAGCTGAGGGAGAGTAAAATGTATATTGCATTTCAATCCCAAACCTACAAATTTTTGTTTTGGTAATACTGTTTTAGGTAATTTGGAGGCTTTTTCCCCTTCCTCTGACATGAGTGTGCTGGCATAACACTGGTAGAATTTGCTGTGGCAAACTGTACGTGTTCATTTCAGTTGTGCAGTGGGTGGGGACGTGGGATAAAGGTGCGGGGACAGAGGTGGAGTGGCATAAACATTTAAACAGTCCAGAGGGGTGAAGAAAGGCATCTTTTGTCTGCCTGGTTCCAGCAGAAGTTCTTGCTTGTGCTGCTGAAGATAGCCTGAGAAGATTAGAAGAGGCTCAGCTGGGGCAAGACAAAGGGAGACTGTGTAAAGCAGGATCAAGCCTGTTTGCTTAGCAGAGCTCTCTGTCTTCTTGTTGACAGATGAAGCTGGTGCAGTATCAGACCTTGCAGGCTCCTCCTCTGGATTGTCAAGTGACAATGGTTGCAGTAGTAAATGACAGTGTAAAGTACTCCATGAATCCTTTATTTGTTTGGCAGTTGTAGCCTGGGATGGGGATTTAATATTGAATGGACTCCAGATTGTCTAAATTGCAATCACAGTGTTTGTTTAAGCAGTCTGTGGGGACTGCTAAAGCATGTTAACTTTTGCTTCCATCCTTTTCATGTCGCAAAGTATTGAGGTAGGAAAAAAAAAAAGATGAAGGGGATTGGAAAGGAACAGTTTGCACTGTAAAAACATGAGGATGCAGTTCTCCTTAGCTTCTGAGGACTCATCAGGAATTTCAGGTCACTGATTTAGCATATACTATGATGGACAAAAGCCTTCTGCATTACTTAAATAAGAGCTTTTCCTTTGGCTGGTGCACTAATCTGTCACAGAGTACATGCCCCTATCTCAGCTCAGTTAAGTTGCTTTCAGTGCCAGATTTCAGCTTGTAATGTCAGCAAAGAGCATGTACAGTAATTTGTACTTCGATAGCATTGTGGCACCTAAAAAAAACACCCAGACTAAGACCACAAAGCAAAGCAGGGGGCTATCTACTGAAGTCATCAAAAATTGCCAAAAATCATCAGCTTTCCTTGAGTCCTATTTCAAAATATAAAGGAAAACTCAATCCCCTTTAGGAGCCAGAAGTATCCTGAATGTAGCCTTGCAGCTAAGCGAGCCAAAAAGGTTAGGGAAAAAACGGCCAGATGTAATGAATCCTGACTGTAGAAAAAAGTGTTATTACAATTTCTGGGACAGAGGAGGGTTTTCTTTAGCAAAAAAGGCCCTTTATTTCATATCATGGCTCAGGACACACGATCACGTTGGAAGTGCTAACAAACACATTCAGTAACAGGTCACCACTTGTTCAGTCAATAAAGACCCTTTTTTGCTCCATGTTTTTCAGGATCCTAAGCCTCAGGTATCTTTGACAGAGCTGTAAACAATTATGTGTGGCTGTGTGTTTGCACCGCCTGATAAAGAGGACTTTAATAACCTCGGTGCCACATCTGGAGCACAATCCATCTTTACTTCTCCTCTCTAATCTTACTATCCAAGTCAGCTGCTTTTCCCCAGCTACACACTGATCTGCAGCTTTGTCTCCAAAAAAACTTTCCAATTCACCACGCTGAGCACTGTTCCTCATCCTGCCCATCTGCAGCAGGAGAAAGGTGTGGAAATAACACTTTTTCCCCACATAATACATGGTGGCTGAGACTCTAGCCCTGGTAAAGAGGACATGCCTGCAGCTTGACTGAAGATCATTGTCTGAGTCCTTCCCAGTGAGCAGCGGGTTTTGCCACAGCATCCACTTGCTTGCAGAGGTACAGGAGTAAGATGCTGGTCTGTATTCACCACCAGCAAGGAGAGAATGTTATCACTTTCCAAAGGAGGGTTTCTTTCTCTGAGCACTTTGTTCTTCCCCTAAGCAATCATCCTTTTCAAAGCTAATGGAGTTTTTCAGTGGGAGAAGAGGTTAGTAGTAATGACGATGTCTCAAGTGGCATAAGGACTTTAATGTTTTCCAAGGAAATCCTGGCTGTATGAGTTTTGCTGATCCTATGCACTTTGTGTGGAAAATACGAAAGCATACGGATGATTTTGTGTAGATGTCTTTTATTTTAAACCAAGTAATGTTTGACTCATAGTTTCAGAATTAGTATTTTTTTCCATTTTATTGTGCAGAAATTTAAAGTGTCTGCTACTGTACTTCTCTGTGTCTGTAAATATGTAATCAAAAAACTGGCCAGGTGACAATTTTTTAAAATCTTTGTTATTCATATACCACTAGTCACATCATCCAGACTTGTACTGGAGGCCCAGTTTTCAGCAGGCTATGGTAGCATCAGCTCCAAGAAACCAAGACCCTAGTTCAGAGAAATACCCCTTTGTGTGAGTACACATTTAAGTACATTCCCAGATACAGATACTCTGAAGCATGTCCTGAAGTGCCCTCTCCATTCAGGGAATAAGAGGAGGCAATCAGTCTTGGTAGGTGGACGTAAAATCTTGAAATATAACACAGGCTCTGCTTGAAGTTTGGTGGCTGATGTTACTGCAACAGCATGAAGACTGTTAATTCCCTAGTTGCCATATTTTAAAACTCTAAAATAGCTCAATTTAATGACAGACCACAGCTTTTATTTATAATCACACTGTACATGCTTTCAGAGTTCTATGTCTGCAGTACTTAAGCAAGGATTAAACCAACTGTAATGTCTGATTATTTGTTTTTATAATTACTATTGCCATTACTATTGTATAAATGGAAAGCTGACAACCAGTATGAAGTAGTTTTGAGGTCTTCACTCCCCTGTTCTGACATCTGAATTCACCCTTCCTTCTTTTTTCTTTTTGGTTTTTATTTACTTTTTCCTTTTTTTTTTTCTCCCACAATGTCCTTTTCTCAAATGAATGGGAAGAACAAATCTTCCTGTACTCTAGCATAGATCTTCTCTTCTTTATCCTCAGACACATGGTGCTCAAGGCTACAAACAGTAAGCCTCCCCCATTCATTCCTTCAATCCCATGGCAACACTTGTGAGCAGGAAAAAAAAAAAAATCTCCCCACCAATCCCAGGATAAATTTTTCATCCTCAAAAAATAACTGATGTGTTTTTAACACGTTTAACATGATGGGAAAAGGTTGCTCTGTGTGCAGTTGTCACTAACTCCGCGTGGTGTTTGTGCTTGGATAGTAGTTTGCTGCTTCCGAGTCCTTCCTGGTTGCTGCAGGGCCCCAAGCTGTGCCTCACCCAGCAGCTGGGCAGCAGCAAGAGCAAATAAAGCAGCAGTGTGTGTATGGGACAGCAGCTCTGCTTCTTCCTCTCCGAAGGAACGTGGGTGCTGGGGCTCAGGGTGACTGTCAGACCTGGCAGTCCTGTTGAAGTCTAAATTTTGGTAATTGCTCGATGGACACCTTAGTTCATAGAATCACAGAATGGTTTGGGCTGGAAGGGACCTTAAGGATCATCTAGTTCCGATCCCACTGCCATGGGCAGGAGACCTTTCACTAGACCAGGTTGCTCAGAGCCCCACCCATCCTTGGGAGTCCAGTTGGGTCATGCTGGCTGACAGGCTGCCCTTCAGTACACACTCATCTGGCAGCTGTTTGTACCAGTGTGAGAAACAGCTGCTTTTAAGGTGCACGTAGAACAAATCACACGGGGCTCTCTCTGAAAAAGCTATATGCCTTTGGAATATAAGAACGTGCATCTTGCTCACTAGGTGGGTATGATATTATCCCATTTTTGCCAATAGTGGGATGTGTGGTATGATATCACCTTTAGATTAAGAATGTAGTGTAGTGTGTTCAGCAGCAGAGCAATTTTAGGTAATGTTCAGTGCTAAGATCCTGACTCAGCAAAAGACACAAGCCCTGTCTTCACTTCTGCCGGAGTCAAGCTAAGCATGTGTTTATGCGCTTTTCTGGCTACAAGCAACTAAATTACTCTGCCTTTTGTGTGGCTTTGGTGTGTTCCTTTTATTTCTCCTTTTTAACTGATTTTTTTTTTTTTAAGTGTTGTACCAAAGAGACAGTAGTGCCAGCTATGACTTTTTAATGTACAGATGATAGACTCAGTAGACCACAAACACTTCTTTGGAGCTGTTACAATCCCGTGCATTAGAGCCTGCTCGGGGATGGAGGGATGCTATATTTCCCACATTACTGATACAGTGGCTCTATTGTGTTGGAGTGGCTGGTGCGCATGTGTATCGTTTCCATCTGTCTGCTGAGACTCCTTAGGAAACTTGTGATGAGAACTAGTTACTGGGCTTGTGCAGCAGCCGGATCTGAAATACTTGCTTCAGAAAACCGTGGAAGAGCATGAATCACGAGACTGTGAAAAAGAGCGTCTCTAACGCACAAGTCAGCCCCAGCCTTCCCTATCCCATCCCTTCACATACATATTATTTTATACTAATAGTATACTTATACTATAGTAATGTCAATAAAAATATGCCTTATTCATTTTAAGGTAGCTAAACATTCAGAACATTTTTAATAGTTGCAGCAGTGTTTCAAGTATTGTTTGTTTGATCTGTTTGGGATAATCTGTTTGTCTTTTTTATAATCAGTGAATATGAGGAGCTGTAGAGATCAGTGCAAGGCCAGAAGGAACCATTACCTGGGCTGTACATTCTGCCTGCCTGATCTCCTCCTTACGACAGGCCATAAAATTTCACATTATAATTTTATCATCAAACCTAGAACCATTCTGTCAGTTCCAATATATATTTGAGGAGTCCATTATGTAGGAAAGAGTGTGTTTTATAGCACTATGAAAAGCATTGGCGTAGTAGATCATAAGCAGTATCTTACATGTTATTTAGAGAGAAAATAATATATGTTTTAAAACTGTGAACTTTCATACAGAGCTGACCTTTGGCCAAATCCCTTGCAGTGTCAGCTTTGAAAATGTTCAGTCAATCTAAATGAATCACAGGGGTTAAAAGGAATAAACAACCTACTAGTCTTTTAGCAGATAGAGGGTTGGGTCATGACAGTTATAGAATTAATGAATTAAAACCTGATATGGTTCGCTTCTGTTAAAAAAAAAAATACACCCCCCCAAAAAAAACCAACAAAAAAACCCCAAACAAAAAACAGAAGAAAAACACAAGAACAAATCATGATTTACACTGTGAGATTTTCATCATTCATATACCTAAACAAAAGGGGAAAAGAAGACCAATAAAGAAAGAACATTAATTGTTCTTACAGTTGTGTTTTATACAGAAAAGAACCATACAAATTTGAGAGGCACTGTCATTTTAGGGGAGGATCACAGTGCCCTAATGCCAAATTAGATGACTTTGAAGACCAGGGGTTTAGCAGTCAGATAAAACTTCACAGCACAAACATCAAGGTCATTTGGTTAAGGACTAATGACAAGAATGTTTGCTATACCTTGTCATCTCCTCCCTTCCTCTAAGTGACAGGGAAAGACTTGGGCATTTAGGTGATCATAGGATTAAAACTAATGCGACAATACCAAAAAGGCAAATTGGGTGCAGGTTTGGTATTCCCAGAAGAAGAGGGAAGGAAGCCATCGTACAAATCATGTAGGATGTTGTGTACAGCTCCGTTTATGTGTGTTTAAAGGTATTACATGGTTTATCTGGTATTAATGCACCAAGAGAGAGAAAAAGGTTTAAAGTTAAGAGATAAGAAAAAAGATGTTCATACGTACAGTGATGATTACATTTCAAGTGGAAATTAGAAACCGTCTATAGGTAGTTCACATCTCTTTTCAAGAGAAGTGCCCCAAAATTGTTCCCTACAGAGATCTTACCTGTGATGAATAGAGTGAGAGATTGTGTACATTCATGTGTCATCTGATTATATGTATCCTGGGGTGCTGCTGGCCTTTTTCACAATATCATCACGTTGTTGACTCGCAATTGACTGTAACACCCAGATCCTTTCCCAAAGAACTGCTCCCTAATCAGTTGCTCCCAATCCTGAATTTATGTAGTTAACTGTTCCACCTAATTATAGTTACATCTTCTTGTCTCAGTTGCATCCTTTTCAGGCTGCTCCTCCAATTTTCAAGATCGTTTAGAATTCCGGTTCTGTCTTCCTACTTGCCGTCTCAGTTTGGTGCTGTCTGCGGATTTCATAGGAACATCCTTTATTCCATCGTCTAAGTTGTTAGTGAAAATATTGAGTAGCACCAGATTTAGGGCAGATCCTTGTGGAACACTGCCCTATACATTCTCTTACATTTAAGTAATGAACCATTAATAATGTTGTTGTTATTCTCTTTGTAATAGTGTATTGTTTTCCTGTCTGCCCTATGAGAGTTCCAGCAAGACCATCTCTCTTGAAGATCATATAGTGTACTTATGTGAAGGTAGTGTCAGAAAGTTTCAAAAAATGAACCACAAATCAAGTATGGCAACTACTAGTCCTGGTGCTCTGTAAAGAACTGTAAGTAGACCAAAGAAATGAGATTCATTTAGCAAGAAACTTTCTTGACAAATCAACACTGATGTGTATTATTTGTCTCCTTTGTACTAGTTGTGCTTACAACAAGTTTGTTTATTTTTCCTGATTTTCTGGGAACTGAAGGTAAACTGAAGTTTACAATTCCCCCAGTGTTAATTTCTTTAAAACCAGGTACGTTTTTATTCTTTTCTACTCATACTTCTCGTGCCCTTCATAAGTTTTATGCTAGCTGCAGTAGAATTGCTTCAACTGCTTGCACAAATGCCTTAGGATAAATGCCATCAGGTATGCCATATGCAGGTAGCTTGAATACACTGAAATTACTCATAATGCATTGATCTTGCCCCAGAATATTTAATTTATTTACAGAATTTTGGCACAATCGAAATTTTCTTGTGGAAAAGTTTGATTTAGTGAAGGCTATTTTTCAATCAAAAATACCATAGCAGACAGTTCCTGAACATCCCATACTAAGAAACATGGAGCCTGTTTTAATTTCAGCTTCTGGGCAATTTACATTTTAGCTCTATAAAAAAGTATTTCTGATATTAATACAAGTATTAAGCTCTCCTAGTAAAATATTTAATAAATACATGCTGGAATATTGGATGATGTGCTGTGCACCATTTGGATCTTTTCATTACATCTTCCCAATAGTGCTGCTTAACTAGTGCTGCCACAAACCTCATCTGGTGAAACACCTCCCAGGAGTAAGTCCTTTTCCCGTATTTCAGTTAGGGTCAACTAATGTTATTCATAAAGAGGATTTCTGCAGTCTTAGTTCAGTTCCTAGTGGGTTTGTGTTACAATCATCAGCTCCTGACCAATTATTTGGTCAGTTTTGACCTTTAGTATGTTAAAGCAGTTGACCAAAGTAAGGCACATCCAATAACCAATCCTCTTAGACACTCATCCTCAGTCTTTTTATGTTGAAAACAAAGTCAGAGTTGGATTTTAAAAATAAGTAGATAAAAAAATGGCTTGCTCTAGAATGGTTTTGAGGGCGTTTTATTTGCTGCTGTTCTTACCTGACCATAAATTCCCATTTAAGGGGACTATAACTGGTCCTTAAAAGTTTAGACGTGAGATGATCGATGTTTTGGATTGGAGAGTTCAGAGTGGCTGGAGTTGCGAGGCAATAATATTGATTTGTGTTCAATGTACATATGGATGCCCTACAGATGCATTCTGTGCCCATTAGGTTCTGAATGGGGAGCTTTTAATTCTTGGCAAGTAGCAGCACAGTGCATAGGCAGGCTTTTGCCCTGGTTTGTTTGTTTTAAGTTTAAGTAGAAATAATGCTCTGTGCCTCCATTTAAAATTAATTGACCTTTTGTTAGAGCAAGGGTTGTGCGTTCCTTGCTGTGGAGTGACTCCATTTGTCCGTGCGAATAAGAGCAAAACAAGGATTATATCAGGCTATGGCAAAACTGAGAGGCAGGTCAGATTTAATGGAAACATCAGCCATTAACCCTTTTGCAGCAGCTGCCTTGGGAAATCCTTGTGGATGAAAGTTGCGTTGTTACCTTACCTAGCTCTGCGGAGCCCCGGGGAAACAGTGAGCCTAATGCACCTACTGTGTCTAGCAGGGTTCACTTAGGAGCTCTGTGAGGAGACAAACATAGACCTTTGCTTTTGCTTTTCACAGAATATGAATCAGTTAAAGCTGCTAAGTTCCAGGCTTTTACCATTACTCATGGTCCTGCTGCTTTTCCACTGCTGTGCCAAGACAGTGGGGAGTAGGTACGGGGTGGGCAAAGGCACGGAACAGGAATGGTAAAGTATGTTCCCTTTGCTGAATATGAAAATGTTTTTTGAACTTACAATTATAACAGAAAAGGGACTGTTTTTTTGGTGTTTTTTTTTTTCAAAACTGCTGAAATTTCCATGCTTCCATGTGATTTGCCCACCAGCAATAATAAATCCAGGTGGTTATGAGGATATGTATAAGATAAATTGAAAAAGCAAAGCAGTTGTTCATTTCAAAATTATAGTAGCTCTTAACAACAGATAGTTGCAAATAAATAATGGCTAAAGTGAATGTTATTTTAAAATACTGTCTGCATGATGGTTTTTCTACAACATAGAAGCGGGTATGATCTCTGTCCCAAAAAGCCTGTATATTTTACACAATGGAATGAAACAGTTTCTTAAAGGAAGGTTCAACGAAGGAACACTCTAAAGCAGGTATCGTCTTGAATAAGATGCTAAAATTAGAAGCCTGAACTACATCCTTTGTTGACTGGGAAAGCATGTCCTATTCAGTCCCCAAATTTTGGTGCAAAGTTAGTTTCATGTTTCTTTGTTCTGCCGTTCTTGTTGTGTTAAGTGGCAACATTACAATACATGGAAACTAAAAGCACTGATTGTAAGTTGTAGGAAAATAGAGGGGTTTTTGTAAGCACTCCCACCCATCTGGAACTTGCTGCTCCCTTATAATCAGTCACAGATTGTTAAATAAAGTCGACTTTACTTCACTGTGAACTCTTGCTTTATTCTCCTGTGAGTAGTCAAAAATAAGTATTGGATCCCCTAATTAGAACTGAATAATCAATTGGCTTGCATTACCTGCTGGCCTTCAGAGGTCTGTAGCCACTTTTCTATTTCCTTCTGATCATACTGTATTTAACGAAGGGGTTTGCTGGCCAGCTTCCACATAGGGTGCTTGCATTCTTGGTGACTACTGTTAGTGTTTTTATTTATAATTTGTGCAGTGCTGCTTTAAATATTTTATTATACAAAATGCAAATGATCTCCTTTAGCTTCCCTTTGTGGACGAACCTGTTTGCTTGACTTTCTGTATGTGTGTCATCTTTCCAACTGACATGTAGCAGTGTGGGATCTCACATTTGGATACTTCTCACTTGGCGCCGTGCTCATCCTTCCACTTACATTTTGAAGAGTAATTTCATATTTTCTTCTCTATCATTTTGTTTGCCAGCATGGATGAAAGCCATTCCTGGAAGGGGGTGTGCATCGGAGCTGGCACCGAGCAAACCACTGGCATAGGGAAGAGAAGCTGTTCCTGTGTCAAGAAGGCTTGGGCATGTCTAGGTTGTGCCGCCTATTCCACTCTCAGCTCGTTGCCAAAATTCTGTGTGCTCCCTTATGCCAAGACCTATTGAGAGAGAGACTGTCTGTGAGTGTGTGAATTTATAGATATTTAATTAATAATCAAGCAGATAATTTCCATAGTAATTGCCTTACCTATGGTGAGAAAAGAAAGGGAAGGTACATGTGCACGTCCTGTACTTAACCCTTGACTAAAACCACGATTTGATTTCCCACTTGAGTGTGACAGGTGAGGGGTTTGTTTGTTTGTTTGTGCTCTCATTTTTGTTTAGGGGAAAATTTATGAGGAGTTGTTTGTTTTGCTTAATTGATGCAACACAGGGTTCTTCCAAACCAGCCCCCTCATCAGAAATCTTTGTTCTGAGAAGCCTACTGTAATAAGGATTTATTGCGTGTAGCTCTGTTAATGTCACATGTTGGTGAGAGTGTGCCACAGATACTCCTCTGCACTTGAGCTGAACATGAATCTTTCAGTCCTAACTGGTGAGCCATGACTGTTTAGTTTGAGCTAAAGCAGCTTGTGTTTTTAGCTGTAATTCTTTGTTAGTCATTATGAATGTTAGTCATTACAGTGGCTAAAACCAGACTCTGTTTTTTGGCCCTGCTGCGAGAAGGTGAGTCAGGGTAAGGCATTTGTTGGATGAATTTGCTGAAGCTGCTGATTTCTTCTGAAAGGTTGACAGGAGACAGCATTGGCTCCCACCCCAGTGAATCGGAGAGGTGCTGCACACCCTCCTCGCAGCTGAGACCTGCAGCAGTGATCTGTGTCCCCTCCTAAGGAGACCCAGAGACATGGGGTCTGGCAGGGGAGCTTAAGAGGTATCATATAGCTGAGACCTGAGCATGTTCCAGACAAAGCTGGCTTACTCCCTGGATCACTTGAGGAGCAGTGGTCTACTGACTTGCTGTGTCCACTGTCCACAGTGGTCCTTCCACCATTAGGAAGTTGCTGGTTTTTCTTGTTGGGATTTTTTCTTAACTTAAAAATATTTACTTTGTTTTTGTGCCATCATTATCCTTTGGGTTACTTAAGCATTTTTCCTCAGGAAGACTCAGTCTCCATTGTGTTACAGCAATTCTTGCCATTTTATCAGCCCTGAAGTCCAGGGAGATGAGCAGAGACTTCTCTCATTCTTGGTACAAAGCTGCCATAATTCTGATTCCTCTGCAAGACTCAGCTGCTGGGGTAACACCATGTGAGCTGCCTGTAATTACTGGTGAGGCAGCATATGACTGTCCTTCCATCACCCCAGAGCTTACCAGAGCTACAAAAATGAGGAAGAGAGGAAAGAGAGGCCATTTTACTGAGTACTGTATGCATGTTTTAGAGTGTGTTTGCCTGTCAGACTGGGAGCACTGGGCAAAGCACTGGAAAGGACTTCCAAAAAGCCCATCCAGACCTCAAGGCCAAGTGAACAAACAGTAGATAAGAGGTGGACTGTGAAACAACCGCCTTTTGCAGAACTTCAAAGTGATTTTGAACAGTTGTAGTCTAGTCACTGACTCATCCTCTCCTCCCCCTTTTCACTTTTCCTGCCACTCCATGAACAACATGTGAAAGCACTGAAAGAAAATAAGAATCTTAAACTCATAAACATACCTGCCTCCCATCTGGCATTCATCCCAGCAGCCTGGTGATCTCCTTAGTTGTCCAGCAGATAGTTGAAAAACAAGAGTCCTGTGAAGATTAGCATGTCACCATATCCCTGCCAGATGGCGGTTAGTAAAACATGGGCAAATTGCATTGGCTCTGCTTCCATCATGACAATCACAACAGAAACACTACAGTGTTGCAACATCGCTATTTTTTAAGCTAAGAAAATGAAGGGACCATAAAGTAGGGCAATCGTGAAATGCTAAACACCACTTAAACTTTAATTGCAAGGAAATCAGTAGACTCTGATGGGTGGCCCACAGGTTTTAGTCTCTCACTCAAGGGTGAACTTCAGGAAGTTAACCCTGGTGGGCATGTTTGCCTCACCACCCTGTTTGAAAAGTTCTTGCCAACTTAAATTCCATTTTTAATCCATTTTTTACTAAATGGACATTCTTAATTTTTTGTCTTAAGGCCTCAGCAAAAAAGGAATAGAATTGGACCGTAAGGTTTGGATCATGTGTTTTTAAGCCAGGACACTGAAAGACTCCTAATTTCATAACAATAAGCAATTTGAGGTAGTGTCATAGAAAAGACAGAAACTTCAGTAGGAAGTCAGGCTGCTGGTGTCTTGTGCTGCAGTAAAGCAATGCCTTGACACTTCAGCTAGAAATTTGCACCCCAAAGTGCAAAGGTCAATCTCTGCTCTTCTCACGTTGTCATACAGTGGTACAATTCAGTGCTCATCTGAGCCAATGCAGCAATCTCCTACTGCTGAAAGGGGATGCCCTGCTCCTCCCTGCTTAAAGCCACTTGATCCCTTGCTTGTACCAGTCATACTATTCCTTGTACCAGTCACGACATTTTTTCAGAGCTTTGACCAAGTAAATGAGTTATTTGAATCGATGTGCATATGGTCCTTGTGTTTCTGGAATGAGGAGCAAGACTCCTCTTGCCACCTTCCAGCTGGTACAGAAAACCCTTTTCCCTCAGGTGAGAAGAAGGTGGCTGACTGTGCATGAGAGCATGATGTGATGCTCAGGGAGCAGAATTCTGGGATGTTTCTCAGGATCTCTTCTGTGCAGGTCAGAATGTCACAGGACAGAGCACTGGCTTTCTGTACCACACAGAGCCAGCCAGCACCTGGTGCGGGATGTGGTACTGATCCAGTAATGTGTCTGAGTGTCTGAGGTAGCAAAAGGCTACCATGAGCAAACCTGGACTGCTTTTTGACTCTTGGTGTTAACAATGCCTTCTCAGGTTGCTTGAAAAGCTGTTCTTCCCTTCTTCCAGGCTCCTGGCCCCATCCTGAACAATTTGTTTTAACTGGTATAAGAAAGAAGTCCAAAAGCATCAGAATCTGCAGAGTTATCCAAAGATGTTTGAGCCTTCATAGGCTTGCTGATTAGCAGCTAATTTGTGACTGCAGGCTTTCAGCAGGCATTTGAGTTCCTTCTGAACCATCACGGGTGAAAACGCTGTGAGAGATGACTTCGGCAAAACAAAATTCAAGATCAGCCTAAGATGACAAATTCACTCTGAGAAAGGTATTAGTGTTTGGGTGTGTTTTAAAAGGTAGTAGTGTTTGGGTGTGTTTTAGGCAAAAGTGCCTGTTACCCCTGTGCTTATCTGAAGCTGTGAACAACTTCCTTCAGTCCAATTTCAAGGATAAAAGCAAGTGTGTGGGAAGGCTGAAGCTGCATCCCCTGCTCAGAGTAAATACACTGCAGGCTGGGATGCTGGCAAGGAATGTACCTCTGCTGGCTTGAGAATTAGCTTTGTTTGTTGCTTTGGATTCATTTTAGATCAGGTAAATGGGGGGAGAGATGGGTTTTATTTAGCCCTTTGATGAGTCAAAAAGCAGTTTGGCAGCTGCAAGGCTGTTCTGCTCTTGGGTAGCTGGAGCGCCATGGGTTTCAGCAGCGCTGCAATGCCTAGCACAGATCCTTCCCCCACCTTCTACAAGTTAATTTGCTATCTACTTAACGACACCAGGCAAAGATTTGCAAATCCTGCTACAAGCAGCAGAGGAACTCAAATGTAATTCATTTAAAAACTGATGTTTGGTCTTCAGCATTTATATGTTTGTTTGTGTTCAGCTTTCTTTGCTCTTTACTGCAGATGTATTCCACGTTTTCATGCTGCTTAATCTGCTGAGCAACCAAAGACTGAAAGTCTTCTGTAACATTTTTAGAATTCTTGTATCAGTTTTGCTAACTTTTTTTTTTTTTGCCTGAGTTTAGGATCTAAATTACCTGGCAGCATCCTGATTCAATTGATAACATTAGCATTGCTAGGTTGGCTTGAATCCATATCCAAGAATTATTCCATAGCAGCAGTTCGGCTTATTGCTGGCTGAAGGAAAATGGGGGATCTCCTCCAAACCAAAAGTTTTTACATCATATCCTAATTTCTTACCTTTTCTCCATCTCGCCTCTGCCTTTTATTCTCTTTTCCTGCCCTGAAGCCTTAATCCCTGTTTCTCACCGCTGCTCTTAAATATGCCTGTTCCCCTCAGGCTCTGACCTCGCGCAAGCAGTAAGCGCAAAGCCGTGTTATTTGGAGTGAAGTAACACCAGTAGTCAGGAAGGAACAATGTAGTTCAGGCCAGACAAAATAAATCTCACGTTTCCTGTCAAGAAACTGGGCCAAAAGCAATGATGAGAGACAGAGGGGGCAAACCACGCGGCTCAAAACTAGAGACATATGGGTTAGAAACGACCGCAAACCCTCACTTAAAAACAGAAAACAAAAAGCCAAGGCATTGGATGAAAGAGAAATAACACCAGCTCCTCGGCAATAAAAACCACACGACGTGGGGTCTAGCCAGCTTTCAGACCCATTGCGTGTGCGGAACAAGCAGGGACTGAATTTCCTGCTACTGTACAAGATATTAATTGTCCTTTGATTAATTTATTTAATTGATGCTTTGTGTTGTAAATTACAGCTGATCTGACTCTGACTGGCTTGTTTCTTCACCAAGCTCCCTTCCAGACTGGAGGAGATGCGCTGATTAAAAGTTGTTGCTACTTTTGTTGTGTTTTAGTAACTCCGGCTGGTTTTCATAGCAGTGAAAATCTCAAAATCACAGAGGTTTTGTACTGTGACACTCTTATCTCCACAGTCAGCCGTTCATCCAGCACTGCTGGTGCAAGTGATTATAGATGAGGATGTGGATAAAGCGTTCAGGATTGCTCCCCTAACTACTGAGAGTTTTGAGCATGTGTTTATTTATAGAAAAAAGTCTGTAGCACACAGGCAAACTACAGAGTTACGATTTGAAGGGTATTTTATTTTCTTTCTGGATAAGATATTGATGTGTGTGTGGAGGTGGTGCCATCTGAGGAGCATCCCAACAAAGCAGACAGTGAAGGTGGTGAACAGGGCTCTTTGGAGTGGTTCCCATGCGGGCTGGTGTTGGATACTGATCAGTTTTGGAGACTGAACTGAAAGCAACGCACCAGGTGGTGTAAGAATGTTTAAACAGACACAGCACTTTCTTCTTCGAAGTACTGTGCAAAGATTAACTAATTAGATTGTTTTTCTTCCTTCTTAGGAAGAGTTTGTAAAATAGTGGTCAGGGAACAACTGGGGATATGATTTATTTAAGTGCTGAAATGCTTTGTATAAAGTCCCTCACAGGAGGCCATTAGGAAGATGCAGTTACTTTAGGATGTGAAACAAAAGCCCTTTGCGGTGAAGAGGCAGGAAGCAAAGAGCAGTCAGTTTTATTATGGACAAAGATAATACTTGAGCACCTCAGTTTTAAGTGCTGAGAGTTCAAAATGAAAACATCCTGAAGAGGCAAAATTTTCTATCATGAACTATGTTTGGGTTAAGTCAGAATGGGAAGATCTGTGAGGTACTCTGTGAAAGTTGTTCTTTTTCAGGAGTCAAATCGAATGGGTGGAGAGGAGAGTGGCAGGACGGAGCTCCTTCTCCAGTCCTCCTGGGAGGAGGTGTTGGCCTGAGGAGGACATATTGTGCTCCTGTCGTCTGATTTAAAAAAAAAAAAAAATATTAAAAAAATTAAAACCCCTAGAAGGCAGCATGAAAAGATGCAAAAAGAAGGGGCTATTTGGAGCAGGAATAACTTAGGCTAGAAATAAAGAGAAGCAGTGTGTGAATGTGTAGCGGATCAGTCCCTGTGCTCCATTGTCCTCTGCAGAGGTGGTGAGTGTGCCCTGTGGAGCACAGCCTGCTCCCAGGGGTGTGGATGGAGCTGCTCCCTCACCTGGGAAGGGTGAATGCAGCAGGGCTTGTGCACAGTGCAGTCCCACCACAGCCTGTCCTGTGGGCTTGCCTGTGCGGACAAGCCCAGGGTTTGATCACCACTGAAGTGAACATCCTGACGGAAAGCTTAACTGATCTGACACAAAACTCCAGCCACAGAGTTGTCTAGCAGGATATCAAATAGCAATATATTCAACCAGTGAACCACTGTGTTAGAACAACACATCTTCAAAACAAACTGAGCACGCCCTGCAGGTATCCTTGTTTCTAGGTATTTCTGAAAGCTCTCCTCACTCTCTTAACTCTTTCAGGTGCTGTACATCCAGCACAGATGCTGGATGAGCATGCACTGAGATGTGCTCTTTGCCTGCCTCAGTGTGGTTAACTGTATCTAAAAGATCATGTGGTAGTAGGATGAGGGCAGCAATTGACCCTTTGTACTTGGCCACAGCTTGAGTGCTGTGTCCAGTTCTGGGCCCTTCACTTCAAGAAAGACATTGAGGGGCTGGAGCATGTCCAGAGAGGGGCAATGGAGCTGGGGAAGGATCTGGAGAGGAGTCCACATGAGGAGTAGCTGGGGGAGCTGGGGCTGTTTAGCCTGGAGAAAAGGAGGCTCAGGGGAGACTTTATTGCTCCCTAAAACTACCTGAAAGGACATTGTAGCCAGGTGAGGGTCAGCCTCTTCTCCCAGGCAATAGGGATAGGACAAGAGGAAATGGTTTTTCCTGACATCAGGCAAAATTTCTTCATGAAAGGGTTATTAAACATTGGAACAGGCTGCCCGGGGAGGTGGTGGAGTCACCATCCCTGGAGATGTTGAAGCAATGTCTGAATGTGGCCATGATGAGGTGATGACCAGTCAAAGGTTGGACTCGATCTTAAAGGTCTTTTCCAGCTTAAATGATTCTGTGATTACATGATTGTAATTGCATTGTGCAAGGTAGGATTTTCTTTTCAGTTTTAACAGGGCTTAGTTGTTGGCTCTTTTCCCACCACTCTCTTTTTGTGAGCTGGGAAGGAAGAGAAGGGAGGTAACACTTTAATGGGGAATGATATGCAAATGCCAGGCAAGATATTTGTACTTCTGTAAATTCTCTGCTGCTTATGAAGTATAGAATAAAAATTTTTCAGTAGTGATAACTGAAGGCTTGGAAATGGGGATGTAAACATTACAATATAATTGGAATAAAACAAATAAGAACCTTTGGACAAGGGCTGTATAGCTTCTTTTAGGAAAAGAATAATCCAAATTTCCAGCTGAAGCTGTAGTTAGGTCAGGGAAATTTGCATCTAGAGTAAGATCTTTTGATTCTTAGAGCTTGAGGGCATCCAGATCTGCACATAGGCTCATTTTTATTGAAACCTGAATTTAACTCAGACCCACTTATTTGGGAGTGAGTTTGCTTGTGGCAGACTAACATGTGTTACAATAAGGACTGAGGATGAAATTATCACACCATGTAACGTCATGTAAGTTAGGTACCGAAATTAGGAGCCAAAGGCATCTATATGATCCACAGGGACAGGTAGGCTCATCCAGGGGGCTTCAGAGCAGCTATGCTAGGGACCTCCCTTGGCTCTGTGGACAGTGAGATGCCTGAAGTTAGGCGGTGTGAATACTCACTTGGGTGCCTGAGGAGTGAGTTTTATCTTTTGAGTTCAGTTTTAAAAGATCCAAAACAACATGAGAAACTCTAGGCTTGCGCTGGAACCAGGAATTGAAGAATCTGAAGCACAAAATTTCCTCCATTTTAAAGATTATCATATTGGATAATGATTTTGAATTTCAGAGTTCCCTGTGCCAGAGTTCAATATGCATTCCTGATCAAATTCAGGGTTAAATTCTCGCTTTGAATGCACACATCTGTTAATATTTTAACTCATCATATATCAGAATTTTCCAGGTTTCCTGGCAAGTCATGCTCAGGATGAAGTCTTTCCAACTGTGTGTGTTCAAGGATGTGTCTGTATATATGGGTATATACAAATACACATGCTCTAGACAGTGTGTAGGTGAGAAAGATATTACAGGAAAGATTCTTCCAAATTATTTATTGTGAGAGACAGTAGCAGTCCGAATAATTTAGATTGCCTCAATTAATTTTAAAAGATCCTGTTGGACCAAAAAGTGGTAATGTTTGCTCTCCCTCCCTAGGCTGGCATCAGCTGGAGATTCTCCAGCAATGTAGCCAAGAAATGGGAAAAAGTGGTGAGGTCTCCTGGCTGCAGACCTGATGGTACCTTACTTTCTGCAGACTCAGCCTCGTACCCTGAGTCTGAAACAGTAGATTTTTGTGCAAAGGGGCAGAGACTAAACCTTGCTGGGAGCCGTGATTTGGAAAGTTTCAGCAGTTGCATGTGATGTGTTTAGTCTTTATCTTTTTTTTTTTTTTTCTCTTTAGAAAAGGAGGAAAGTTCATGCAAATTGCAAAGCCAAACATTGACAATTAAGGCCAAATTCAGGTTGTCCCTCCAATCACACTTCTGCCCTCTTGTGTGAATGCCCTGTGATACACTTTTGAACTTCAAAAACCTGGGCTAGTTTTCCCTCTTCAGTGCAGACCATGGATACACAGCAGGACATGATTAATAGGCAAGTTGAATACCAGTATTTCCTAACTTTGAAATGCTTGATTTTAACCTTTTTCTTCCAATATTTTTTGAATGCATGCTCCCTTGTTACTGATTTCAGAATAGATGCTTCACTGCATCTGAAGAGAGGAATTTCTGTCTCGTGCAGTTTCTCTGAAGTTACTGGTTTCATCAGGACTGAATTTGGCCCATTACATCTAATGAATTGTATAATCCAAAATCAATCTTAATAATGCCAGGTGCTCTTTCTAAATAGACTGTAGACATTCATATAGTCTGTGTAAAGTTCATATGAAATGATACTTGCCTATTCTTTGTTCATACTTTTGTTTAATAAATAATCCTTCAGATTTTCAGTAGTTGGTTTCTGGGATCCTGTTGGACATCTGTATTTATCATTTAGGAAGCCGTCATCAGTAAATCTTTCTCCTCAAATTTTTGACAGAAAGCCCAGGGTTTTCAGGATTATTGACTGCTTCTCCATTGAGTTTGGGGCTTGATTTTTTTTTTTCTAATTTTTAAAAAAATATATTTTTGATGTATTCCGTTGATGAATTTGCAGTTTATCAGTTGAGAAATTGTTTAGCAGCATGTGTGGCATGGTTAAGGCAACTGAGCAGGAAAATCAACCATCCACTTGCTGAATCTCTGTATTTGCTGCAAGGCATCATTTCATCTGGGGGACATGAGTGACTCACAGAGGTTGGAGGGATTCATAATTTCCATACTACATACTAGGATTTTCTGACTTTTGTATTTATCATTAGAGGCACTGCTACACAATGTCAAAAAAAAATTAAAAATCTAGGCTTCATAATGTGCTTTCCTGGTTGTAAATGGGGCTGGATATCCTGTATTGAAATGTCAGGTTAGATCCTTTGTAAACTCTGAAGCCTGCTCTCAGAATAGAACACTTCTGGAGTGTATTAAATTGGTGTTAATTGAGAAACACATATGCCAATGACATTTTAAGCTACGCTAAATAAAACCAAACCTTTAGCAGGTCCCTATCACAGAGAGATCCTGAGATTTCACTGAACCTGCTGCTGCCGTCATCTTTTTTCCATCTATGCATATGTTGCTTGCAATGATATATGGTAACTCCTGATGCAAATACCACTCATGCTGTTACAGCTTAAAAGACCCAGAAATAGAATGCAAACACAATGTCTGTTTTTTTCTTCTCCATGTTATAAAAACCTATGACCAACAGCCGAAAGTTTGATTCCTTTTCCCTGCAGCTTTCACACCAGCCGACTTCAAAACATACGTTTAGCACTGCAAGTCATAAAAAATTCATCGTTTCTTTCTTTTTTTTAGGGGGACTAATTCTGAAGGTGTCTTAGGGTTCTCTGGTTCCTGTTGCAGCTGAGCCACAGGTCAGCACTTTGGGACAGGTCCTGTCCTCAGGCAACCCAGTGCCCAGTGCATGCACTGTCTCCCCTTCCCCTGTATCAGGCCCTAAGCGTATCGGCAGAGTACGTGCGCTTTATCTTAAGATAAACAAAGCCATTTGAAAAAACACAAAGCAAAATTGGGGTTGAAGTCCCTATTGTGTCAATATGCTCATGGGATGTGGCAATATTTTGTTGCACATTTGATTTGTTACAGAAAAGAAAGGGCAGCCTGGGAGTTACCTGGGGCTGGGGCTGGGCAGCGCTGGCCATGCAGCAGCTCAGTAAAATCCTCCTCTCATGCAACCACACAAACTCTCCCAAGCTGGCTTTGCAGGACTGCTCTTGTTAGAACAGCTGTCTTCTGCTGCAAGTTAGGGCAAGAGGTCAAGAGCCGTTTATGAAGTCTGGTACCATTAAGCTGGCATGATATAGCTACGAGTGAAACTCTCACTAGCAGCTCATTGATTTCCAAGTGACAAAGCCCACTACTGCTTTGCCACTCAGTGATTTTTTGTCTTTGAACCACTCCCTGCTACAAAAAAAAAAAACTCCAAAGATTTTTTTCCCTCGAATAGATCATGCAGCTTTTTTTTTTTTTTTTGGTGGACAAGGAGAAGAAAATTTCAAAAGAAATTTTGAAGGTGCACAGTATTGCCAATATGCAGTGGCAACGCAATGTAGGACCACTCGTGGTGAGAATATGATTTGCAACCATCTCCTGAGTATGTCCTGAACATGCTTAAGTTTATTTCTGACTCATTGCCTTTATGAGAATAGCTAAATGGACACAAAATCTTTGAAAGGAATTTGGTGTCCATAACACCCAGCCTTGTAAGTGCCTGAGTGGAGAGGAACAGGGAGGGAGTCTCTTCCCTGATTCCCTGTCTCCCAATTTGCCTGAAGGAGCCATAAGGGGGATGCTTCTCTCAGATTGGGTGCATGAACTGCTAAGCTGTTGCAAAGTCTTCCTTATCCTCCTGTGGCCATCGCGTGGTCAATCACTGGGCTGTGCTCCAGGTCCCAGTAAGCTGGATGTTGGCCTGTGGTGTCTGTCAGGAACAAGGACTAGGGTTTATATCTACAGTTATCTGATAAAAGGAAATGAATGAAGCCATTTAGGTTTTGAAGTGGTATCTCCCTTCCAAGTCTTCTCTTGTGTGAGAAGTATTAGACTGTGTTTGGTAGTTTCTAATTCAGGATGTGTATTTTTCAGGTCAGTCAGGCTTTCCTGTTCTTTTTTGCTGCATACTACTGTAAACACGTTTTCAAAATTATTATGTGCCTACAACACCTTACAAACATGGCAGCATCTTTATTTGCATTTCACAGATGAGAAAACACAGCGTGATTGAGTGTTTTGCCAATGCCAGACAGGAAATCACGGCAGGAATAGGGAGGATTCCCTGACTGCCCATTGCAGACATTGTCTGTCCAGCCTGTCTGTCTGTCCTTCTTCCCTGTGGCACTGCATCCCACCACTGTCTGTTGGAGCAACTCTGGAGCACAGGAGACTTGCAGGCTATAGTGACCATCCAGCAGTTCTCCACACAGTCTTTCACAGGCTAACTGTGTGCAGAATTTGATTATAACTGCCCTAATTGGCCACTTCCTTGTCATTGTTCTTGCTGCTGCCTCTGCTGTTAATGGTGCCCCTTAGTTGGCAGCACCGGGAGAGCAATGCTGTGTCATCCTTGAGAATCCCCCTTTTCTCCTTTCATGTCTCAGGCAGCGTAGTTGCCTCGCAGCCAGCGTGTGACAGCAGCGTTACACACTCAAACACACCCTTATTAACCCTGGACTGGGGACTCCGTCGGTGCTAAATCTGTAGGTGCAGTACTCAGGATGTGCAGATTTTAAAATAAAATATTATGCCCTATCTGTCTGTTTGTCCACCTCTCAGGCTGTCCGTCTATCTTATGGACCTACATGCGTGTTGGAGTAGCTTGGGGAAGGTCAGAGGGAGTTCAGGATCTCAGAATAAAAGGTCAATTTTTGTGTGAGTGCGTGTGTTGCTCCAGCTAACTGATGAGGCGTCTTGGCAGGACGTTTTGACTTAGAGACAGCCCCGTTTGTTCAGAAGACACGAGCACCCTTCTTGTGAAACATGGTCAAGAGTTATTTGCCAGAGGTGACTTTTTTATGGCTTTCTTGATAATAATGTTGCTTTGCTGGAAACCTGCAAGTATTTCCAGTGATTCTGCTGGACTTGTCAGAGATAAGTGTGGTATGCACAGCAGGGCCAGAGATTTGGTTTGTGTTTAATTGGGACATCTGTACATTTGCACATGTTGTAAAAGGGGGAAGCTGCATGTGTGCAGCGGGGCTAAGGGGTCCTGAGCATCTTGAGGTGGGAACACACGTGTGGTGTGGTTGCCAATCCAGCTTGGAGATGTTTCAGTCAATACTTCTTCCAATTCCAAGCGAACTTTCATAGGTGAGTTGGAGATTAATCCTGCCCACGCTGTGGGTGGTGTGGTGCTGGGGTCCTGCACTTTGGAGCCATCGGTGGGAGGAGAGCAGCGAGGTTTCCAGCAGCAGCCCTGGCTCACAGAGCGACCATTAGGCAGGAGGAAGCCCCTGGCAGGGTTAGGGACCAGGCAGTCTATACCAAGGCAGGTCAAAGGGTGAGCTTACTGTTTACTGAATCGGTAAATAGCTAATTATTCAGTCCAGCAACAGGCGAAACCCCACATGGGATGTAAATCCTTGGCAATTTAGCGTTATCTGGCGGGGAATGGATTTGAAATCTGAGGATCCCTTGCAGTAGCAAAGGGGAGCTCTCTGCACTTTAAAACCTTTTAGGGTCATTGTACCATACCATGGAGCCATTAAGGAGCCCTCACGTGCCAGAAGCAGTTTAACAGGCCCAGTGTTGGGCACTTAATTGTGTCAATAATTATTCACGCATTAGCACCAGCTCCTCCTTAAAGTGTGTACTGTGGTGACTCATTAAGTTATTACTGGTATTCATTACCAGTAAAATTAGCCTTTTTTCAAAGTGTAAAATTTATGTTTTATAGAAAAATATTGCTAGGAGCCCAACAGCTTTGCTCTACTCCCTGCTTGGTGCAGAGGAAAACAAGACTATGTGGAGATGAAATAACATTTTTTTGTCCAAAAAGAGGCCCTCAAATTAGAAAGAGTCTTGTGCTTTTTTGCTTTTGTTTTCCCCACACTGGGTTTTTTGTACTTGAAATTGGGATAGAGGAGAAGGTACGTTCGTGCCTGGTTTTGGCTCTCAGTCCTATGTGTGTAAGTGCTATTTTCTGGTATCACGAGGGAGAGAGTATTGATGCCTAAAAGATAACCCAGTGTCTTTTGATTAATAAAGTGTTAATGTATATGCAGCTGTCTTTACATTAAATGCGTCATGGTGCACTTTGTTTCTTTAAATGCTGATCATTTACAGTGAGCATGTACAGTATATGTGCCTGGAAGGAGAGCAATTGTTATACAACTCTTTAATCCGAGCCATGATTAAAACCCCTTTTGTTCCTCCCTCCCTGCATTACTCCAGCCTATCATCTTCTCTGAGAAATCATCTGGCAAGTAGAAACGTGTGTATTTTAAGAGAATAACTCCTTTTTAAGCATCAGTTTTGCTTTTGTTCTGCTTTTAGAACTTAGTTTTTTGCATTTCAATATACAGCACTGTTCAAAAGGCGTAGGAGGGTCATAGCCATTTTTTGAGTGAATAAGGTATAATTGAAATATGATGTATGCAGATATCATCACTTCTACGGCAATTATCCGGATTGTTTGTTTAGTGGGAACATACTTTCAAGTAGGGGTTGGTCAGTGGCAATCATGTTGCGTGACACAGCTGAGAGAAATGACAAAGAATATGTAAAGTCTCACACTGGGAAATTTTACATTGCACTGAGTGTCTACTAAGGGGCAATCATTAGGAATTTTGAAGGTGAGGGCCATGGCTGTTTCAGAGAGAAATGTAAAGGCGGACAGGGAGGCAGCTGCTTAGATCTTGGGGAGAGGCTGGGGTTTGGCATTCTGTTTCATGTGGAGACCAGCAGCTAATGCGGTCCTTGTTGAAACTTGAAACAGCTCTATTAGTAGCTTGATTGGGGAGAGGAGAAGAGACCAAGAGTAAACAAAAATGTGCGGTCTAGAGATGGGCTTAATTGTGCACAATACATCTTGCCTCTGTGCGGCTTATTCTAATCACTCCAAATGGCAACACACACGCTCGCGCACACACACACACACACAAATTTGATCTGCTCAAGCAGATAAAACTGCTATGTGTGTAATACTGCCAGGCTAGGAGGAAAAAAAAAATGGACATCTGTTTAACAATTCTCTATTGTAGACAGGATCA
Organism: Pachyramphus minor; assembly: GCA_013397135.1. Taxonomy (NCBI): domain Eukaryota; kingdom Metazoa; phylum Chordata; class Aves; order Passeriformes; family Tyrannidae; genus Pachyramphus; species Pachyramphus minor. Next base: position 1,861,591 of record VYXB01010819.1, on the reverse strand, counting down.
TAGAAACACTGTTGCCTGCCTGTCGTGTTCAATCAAAATGAATAAAATGCTGATTTAATAAAAAAAAAAAAAAAAAGAAAAAAATCAGGCAGAAGAGCTCTCAAAGTATTTGCTTACACTTTTTTTATTGTTTTGTTTTAATTTCAGCAGCACGATGAGGAGAGGGAATCCCAGGGGCAGGAGGAGGTTTCAGGAACAGTGAAGGGAAGATTTTGTTTTGGTTTGGTTTTTTATCCTCCATACAGCCGAGGGAGGCGAACAGCAGTCGGAACTAATTGTAGCTCGCTCAGGAAAGTCTTCATTAGCACTTGCCACACATGGTTACCAGATGTGCCGAAGAAGGGGTGGGAGGAGGGAGGAAGGGGTATGTGGAGAATGGGCTACATACTTAAACCTAATAATCTGCCCTTTGTTTTCAGGTCTATTGTGTTGGGGAGGGGAAGAATGGGGAGAAGGAGAAATCCTGCCTGCTTTTTGATGCAGCCAGTCCCTACTTAGCTGAATGGCATTCCTTGTCTTGCAGCCTCCTCCAAGGGAGGAAGAAACCCTCAATCATGGCCAAGTAAAGAGGGATTTATTTATTTATTTATTTATTTTAAGGCCATCAGTGAACTATTATTCCACTGAACCCAACTGAAAGTATTTGAATAATCAGACTAGTAAGCCACTATCTTTCTGGCCAGCTTGTGAATTTAAACTGGAGGTTTTTTGTGAGCTTATGGCCTCACAGAGTATCAGTGGGGTTATTGAACTGTCAGTTCAATAGCAGCATCATCTCTGTTCACGTGTACTTTGCCAGTGAGTGTGAGATGCAATCAGTGAAGCCAAGTCCAGCAGGAAGGTAAGAGCAGCTCTGTGGTCCTGTCAGTCAGCCCTGAGGTGGTCATCTTGGTCAGATGTTTAACCTTCTGCCTGTTGCTATTAAAACAAATTAAAGAGATCTTCCACGCATAGTGGCTGTTGCTGCTGCAGACCAAATCATGGTCTGGCCGCCCCAGAGAGATGATTTTGACAGCAACCAGTGTTGATTTCACTGCAGATGTTACCAGACATCTCGCTAGTGGCTCCTTAGGAAAAAAACATCCTCCTTTTTCTTGTTCTGAACTGGCTATCTCCAGGGGGATCCTGTGACGGTCATCCCCGACATCTCCCCCTGTTTCAGCAGCACTGCAGCTTTCTTCCCCTCTCAATCCCTGCAACATTCCTACAAGGTGCATGTTTTTCCTACTGGCATTGTCTGTGCTTGGACGTCCCCTTTCTCGCTGTACTCCCCTCTTCATTCCAGTGGTAGGAGAACATCACTGTGTCGGGTCGACAGGGCTTAGATGACTCTCCAAGCTCTGAATAATCAGGGCTGAAGGTTTAATTATGGCACTACACATGATATCCACAAGATTTGTCACTCTGGTCATGTGAGAGAACAGCACTAGATGAACTTTTACTAATTAAGCACTCTGTTTCTCTTCCTTCTTAAAACTGGAAGGAGGTATAAATACGGGAAATAATTTCTGTGAATGCAAAATAGAGACATTTTTGGAATCTTAAATAATCTGAGTTGAACCTAAATCTTTGTGGCTCCGGCCTTGTTTTATCCAGCTCAGTTTGCCAGTCTGTAATCTCATCCTGCTTTGGAGCCTGGAAATGTTCTTGCTTGCAATCTCAAAGCGGAGCAGATGTTGCATAAATAGAAAATAGGTTGTGTGCACAACCTAATCTAAGCACAGGGCACAGAAGGAGGTTTGGGTGAATGTAAGCTAATCAGGGCACAGATCTGCTATACTTTGGGACTTAGGACCAAATTTTTTTCCAGAGCCATTCTACTTGCCAGATTCCAAATATGCCATTTTCCACCCCCCGCCACTGGCGTAGCAACTCCCACTCGAGCTTTTTTAATTTTTGTTGAGAATAAACTAATGCCTGTCAGCTCAAGCTCACAAAGCCAAAAGCTTCTTACCTGAATTATCTATTCCATTCTTCTTCCATGTTTGACTGACTTCTCCATCCAATGATCTTGTTTTGCCAGGTCCATGTTAATCAAAGTCCTGAAATTCATCTTTCACATTCCCTCAAAGGAAATAATAAAGCCAAATCTTAGATTACTTGGTTGTATCTACCCTGTCTACTGTAGGATTGTAGAGTCTCTTTCAACCTGTTGAAGCAGAGTCACTGAGTGTATGGCTTCCATAAAATAACTGTCAGAAGTTTATAAAATAAATAAATAAACTGCCAGAAAGGCCCAAGGAAAAGTTTAATAAAAATACAACCTATTTACTATTCCAGGTTTGCTGTAGCTGCTATTGCATCAGTTGTTTTCTTAATAAAATGAAGTGCCATATTTGCAGTTTGTATAATGCTATACCAAATTATTTACACAAGAATGAGCTGTGGTTGTGCCAACATGAATTATGTAGAGACAATATCTCTACTTACAATATTTAGTGTTTAGAAAAAAACCCCCAATACTGGAAACTTGATGTTTCTGTGAAGTTTCTTTTTTTTCTGGTGGTGCATATACATATGTTTATTTTTTTGAGTGCTACCCACTGAATGATTTCATATGTAAGTCTACCCACAATGAGTTTCATGTGTGTTACTGCCTTCGTGGTGAAACCTCAGCTGTGAAAAACAGGTATGGGCTGATTTTCATTATCATGTATTCCACAGATATAGTAAGTAAAATTTGAAATGGCTATTGATGGCTCAGATGCCTGTGCTTGCCACTCAACAGGTTTACAGTTACTTGGGGCTTCAGCAGAACATAGAAGTGCTTTCAGAAATTTGGCACACTGAATGTAATTTTAAGACATTGTTCATACTATGAACTTCATCTTTAAGTTAATTTAAACATTTTATTAACTTGGAGTTGGAAAGCAGAAAGATCAGATTTATTTCCTGCTTTTTCTGTGTTTCTGCGTTGAAGTCAAGGTTTCAGGCACAAGGCAAATATTTTTATGCAGATGCAAAACTAATCAACCAAACATGAAAATACTCCTGTGGGGTTTCCTGGAGGCCTTGCTGGGGATACTGAAATGCAAATAATATACAATGCAAATAATAAATAATATAGTATGAGTACTGTAAGACAGTAGGATTCAGTTAGGAACAGAATGTATTGGGTGATCCACGTGAGCTGGTACTACCACCCTATTTACAATACTCAAAATCACATGTTTTTGCTGCCTGGATCTTCTATCAAGCTTTTTTTACCCTGGCAATGTTCTTCTATAATGTGCTCCATCAAAATGCATGTTTCCTCACAGATGATGTCATTTAAGCGGAAAAAGAATTGTAAATCCTTCTTTGGCCTCCTGTAGTTTTTTCCTGGGTAGCTGGCTGAGCTCAAACTACTTCTCTTTCTAGTAAGAAATGATATATAAGTAATCAATATCATTTTTTTATGTGCATGTCAACAGTACAGTATGTAATTAGAGAGTATCCAGCACTATGCTAATGCTACACAGTAATTGCATGGGGCAGCATTTTTCTCCCCGTGATTTGCAATTTTTCCGGTACAAAACAAGTGACCAACACGACAGGTGGGAAAGTTTCATTGTAACCTTAGGAAAATCGAGAAGAGCAAGTTTACTGGGGAGAGTACAAATAGCTTTTCCCTTTTCCAGGGTAATGACTTGGAGATAGATATGCAGTGCAGCAACATGAGGTCCATCTTTTTGTCACCTCAAAATGAGGTTCCTGTGGTGTGTGCTGTCCGGGAGGAGCCGGCAGGCTGCTCAGGGACAGACGCTGGCACAGGAGATTGCAGCCTGCTTTGTTTGCATGGCAGGAGCAGAGGAGCCTGTTGCTCCCAACCTGCTCTGACTTCCAGTAAGCTTCCAGTACTTATTGATTTGCAGGTGGTGACTCTAAACCTGTAAAGTTTCCAGAAAGGTTTGGGACCTTCTCTTGTTGGGTCTCAGCTGAGACCAGAGCAAGGCAAGGTGGAAACTTATGTGCAAAGAAAGGTGGTGGTAAAATATAAAAGTATCTCTTGGCATATATACCACCACCCCTCCCCTTTTTTTAACCTTTGAGAAAGATATGGGATCATATCTTTGATATATCTATGATATATTTGAGTAATCCTTATGTTTTTAATTTTTAATGATTGAGCATTTACAGTTTCATCATATACACTGGAAGAAACATAACTATGAAACAAGAAGCACTCCTGACTGAATAAGTTTATTTTTATTTTGTTTTGCCTGGTTATGTTTCAGTGGCAAAACAGATTAGTTTCCCAACACAATGCCTGCAATTTTATCATGAAGCTTACAATATGTAATGTGTCTTGCAAAGCCCTGTTCTGAGATAACATAAATGTGTGAGAATCTCTACCTCCGCTTGTGGAGAAAATTAAATTTTTACTAGAGTGAATTGCAGTGAATAACTTGAAAATATGGCATTGAGGCACCCTAAAGAAGAAAGAGAAAGATAAAACAAAAGCATCTCAAATGCACTGGAAGGCATTTAGGTATGTTTTAGGGTGGGAGGTTTTTTCATTTCTAAGCATCGCTATTTATGGCAAATGTTAAGACTTTTAAGTCCTGATGTGATGATGTTTGGATGGTTGGGAGGAGTAGTACCTAAAATATTCTTCAGACTCTCTCCTCAAGTTGTTTAGTTTCTCCCATGCCAGATCAGGGTGCCTTATCCTTGGTCTTTCCCTTTTCCCAGGCTCTTGGGTGCTGGTAGTGCTCCTTTACCACGACTGTAAAGGTCTTGGCTTCTCTCTGGTCCCAGTGAAACCAAGGTGATTGGGAGACCAAAGCACTTCTAGTCCTGCTTTCCCCTTCCCCCCCAGGCTCAGCCTCCATCATTTCCTTGTGTGTTGATTATCTTCATTTAGATTTGGCCCCGGGAACAGTGAGTTGTGTTGCGGAGTCATCTGTCTTTTGCATTATATTTTAAGGAGAACAGAAAGCAAATGACACAGAGTATAAAATAAGTACTTAAGTAAACATTTTAATCTCACTTGGGGCAGTTTGACAAAATAATGAAAACATACCACGTGCATGTGTGCCTGCACATAATCATTGTCATCCTCGTTTGCGTTTATTGTCAGTATCCCTGGAGGTATTTAAAGGAAGTGTGGATGTGGCACTTAGAGAATTGGTTTAGTGGTGGACCTGGCAGTGCTGGGTTAAGGAACTCAGTGACCTTAGAGGTCTTTTCCAACCTAAAAGCTTGTGTGATTCTCTGATTTTAGGGAACGTTGTGCCCGTGATTCTGGGCCAGCCTCGGCTCACGGCAGCCTGCAGTGTGGGACTGAGCTGTGCTGCTCTGCAGATCCCATTGCCTTAAAGAGCAGCCTCTGTGTGTGAGCAAGTACCTGCTTTTACACAACATGAGGATCAAGGTCTCAAATGCTGATTCTTCAGTTTCATCTGCTGAATTTCAGCCTGTTTCTGATCTGTGATGGAGCAATGAAAGCAATAGTTCTTTCTAGAGGTGAGGCCATACTGTAATCCAAACCAGGAAAAGAAATTACGTCCCATATTGGCTTGTATTTATTTCGAATTCTGTGCAGAAATTTTAGTAGATTTTTCTTTTCACCACACCATGCAACTATGACCTTTTTTCATCAAAAGGAAAGAAGCAGCAACAACAATAATTCACATCAGTGCATTATCAATTCTTTATACCATTAGTGAATTTGAAACAAAATTAAACATGCAAAAAAAAAAGTAACTTTGACTATAGGGACAGTAATTTCCAGATCATTTCTTGACTTCTGTGAGCAAATTTCTTCCAGTCTAGGATATTCAGAATTATTTTCATTTTGATAAGAATGGAACATCTATTCAACAGACAATAAAAGCTGTTTAAACCTGTTAAATACTATGAAATAGATGTGTACAGCTAATTAAGGTATGTGTTGAATAGTAATTATGTCATCCTGAGGGATTTACAAATAGAGTTGAGTTAAAATTTGATTCAATCTTCTATCATTCGCAGAAGGTGCAAATTATTATTCATTTAGCGTGCTCTGATTTCAGTTCTAAAGGTAATCCAGAAAAAAAGGAGAGGGATTTCTGTTTTATCAGCATTGTTTAGGAACTAAGATCCCTTAATTATCACACTGTACCAATAGTCTGCTTCCAAACTTACTGAAGCAGTCATTCAGCTTTGAAACTAACAATTTACCCTCCAAGCAAAGAAAGATATAAGAAAAAGTGTTTAGTCAGCAAGCAAATACACCAAATTGTATGTTTTGGCTTTTGTTGGTGTTCATGTTTCTGAGCTGTGCAAATGCAAGTCACTTACACAATACCCTTCAATCAAAGGCATCAAAGCAAAGGAGACAGATTTCACAAGAAATTGGGGGGGAAAGAAAAGAAGGCAAAGGTGAAATAAGGCTTCATAAGATCCAGTTCTTTCAAGCCTCTGAACCTCTTTCCAGGGTCTTCCTTTTTTACATAACATGGATAGACTCTTGACCTTACTGCTTGGTGTAATTTCTCATCATGGCAAGGAAGAATTAGGTGAGATTCCTGATAGATTTGTCAAAGTATCATAGATTCTTTTACAAGGAAGTTATTACTGTGTTTCTTGATTTATAACAATAATTGGCAATCCTCATAATTACCATTAGAGCTGTTTCATGAAATATTTTTATATTTAGGAATGAAAACTGTCTCTTTAAAGGAAATTTTTAAATTCCTAAGAATTCAGAAGACTCCAGGACCTGCAGCAGTAGTGGTAGAGTACCTGAAACAGGTTAAGTTTCTGTTCTACATGAAAGGGTGGTCAGGCATTGCAACATGCTGCCCAGGGAAGTGGTGAAGTCACCATCCCTGGAATTGTTTAAGAGATACGTAGATATGACACTGGGGGACATGGTTTAGGGGTGGGTTTGGTAGTGCTGGGTTAATGGTTGGACCCAATGATTTTAGAGGCCTTTACCAATGCAAATGATTCTGTGATTTGGAGATTCAGCCTCTTTAGCTGCTGGGACTTCTCCCTGAACATCTGAGCTGTCATGGAAATTTTATCAAAACAAATATTTTCTTGTTAATATTTTTTGTTTGCTGCATTTTATTTTTTTTAATAGGAAAGCCTTTTCCTGCAAAATTTTCTCACTAAACCTACTTATTGCATTAAAAAATCCCACTAAACAATCAGACAATAGCCATATTACCAAAAGTGCAAAACAGTACTCCATTTTTTCCATAAATTAAGAACATGTAATCTGTGTGGATGTGTTGGCAGTTATTGTTTGGATTCCTTGGAAAGTAAATTGAGTGTGCTTAGGCTGGATATGTTTGTTGTGTGGTTTTATTGCAAAAAGATAAATGTTCTCCTGCACTACTTTTTTTACAGTACATGTATTCCTTCTGATGTCAGTGGGACTAATTATGTAAATTAAAATGGTGTATCCTGCCCTGCTTTATGCCAGCAAGAACTGAGGAGCAGCCACCTCTGAGAGGGAGCTGGCCAGCAGCTCTCAGAAATGGTGTGCAATCCTTAAAGTTGAGCTTAAGCAAAGGTGCTGGACTTCTTTGGAAAAATTATCCAGACGTAAAACCTAATTTGCTGTGTTCTGATTTCATCTTTCTAACCGAAGTGGCATATTGGTAAGGTGAACAGGAGAACCCACATTATCTTTGGTTGGTTGGGTTGGGTTTTTTTGGGGAGAGACAAATGGGCTTGACATAACTGGTTTTCTCTGCACATCCCATCGTATTTAATCTTTTGACACAGCTGCTTGCTTACAGTACAGTTTGGAATACTATCCCCTGAAAAACTGGCCCTAGTTGTTTCTCACAATCTGGCAGAAAACTACCATATTTATGTTTGTTTTTTTTTTTCATGAGACTCTTAAGAGTGCTTAATAGGGNGGTCTTTGGAGATAGCTGAGAGAAACAAGGAGAATGGGACAGGCTCTAAGATATCTTTGATTTTGAGGGATTGCATGGAAATACAGGGCAGTCTACTGGTCTGCAGGTGTAACTTAGCCAGGGCTTGCCTTTTCTTTCCACCTGCCTCAGCATAGCTGTGTCAGAGAGGTAGGCAGTTGTGCTGAAAATGGAATGGGGAAGGTTTTAGGCTATGCCTGGCCCATCCAGAGCAGCTCCTTGGAAGCTGGTTTTTTCTCAGCAGTGTGTTCAGGAGCTATGAAAATGGGCAAAGTTTGATTTCAAGATGCAGAATACGTGTGCCAAACTTGGTGGTGGGGGCTGGCTGGGTTGGCAGGATTAAATAAATTCTTCTCCTCATTATCCTCAGCAGACTTGCAGCTGATTATCATCTAAAGTAAGCTACAGGAGCTGCTTGCTACCTGGCCTGTGCTGGGATTTGGGTTGGAAAAGGAGCTGATGCCCCCATATCTACCTTCCTCTGCCTTCTTCTCTAGAAAGCAGAAGGGAGCTGTCCTAAGCACCTTTTTCTTGTAGTATTACAATAGCCATGGATGTATTTGGTCATTNGGGTGGTCAGGCATTGCAACATGCTGCCCAGGGAAGTGGTGAAGTCACCATCCCTGGAATTGTTTAAGAGATACGTAGATATGACACTGGGGGACATGGTTTAGGGGTGGGTTTGGTAGTGCTGGGTTAATGGTTGGACCCAATGATTTTAGAGGCCTTTACCAATGCAAATGATTCTGTGATTTGGAGATTCAGCCTCTTTAGCTGCTGGGACTTCTCCCTGAACATCTGAGCTGTCATGGAAATTTTATCAAAACAAATATTTTCTTGTTAATATTTTTTGTTTGCTGCATTTTATTTTTTTTAATAGGAAAGCCTTTTCCTGAAAAATTTTCTCACTAAACCTACTTATTGCATTAAAAAATCCCACTAAACAATCAGACAATAGCCATATTACCAAAAATGCAAAACAGTACTCCATTTTTTCCATAAATTAAGAACATGTAATCTGTGTGGATGTGTTGGCAGTTATTGTTTGGATTCCTTGGAAAGTAAATTGAGTGTGCTTAGGCTGGATATGTTTGTTGTGTGGTTTTATTGCAAAAAGATAAATGTTCTCCTGCACTACTTTTTTTACAGTACATGTATTCCTTCTGATGTCAGTGGGACTAATTATGTAAATTAAAATGGTGTATCCTGCCCTGCTTTATGCCAGCAAGAACTGAGGAGCAGCCACCTCTGAGAGGGAGCTGGCCAGCAGCTCTCAGAAATGGTGTGCAATCCTTAAAGTTGAGCTTAAGCAAAGGTGCTGGACTTCTTTGGAAAAATTATCCAGACGTAAAACCTAATTTGCTGTGTTCTGATTTCATCTTTCTAACCGAAGTGGCATATTGGTAAGGTGAACAGGAGAACCCACATTATCTTTGGTTGGTTGGGTTGGGTTTTTTTGGGGAGAGACAAATGGGCTTGACATAACTGGTTTTCTCTGCACATCCCATCGTATTTAATCTTTTGACACAGCTGCTTGCTTACAGTACAGTTTGGAATACTATCCCCTGAAAAACTGGCCCTAGTTGTTTCTCACAATCTGGCAGAAAACTACCGTATTTATGTTTGGGTTTTTTTTCATGCAGACTCTTAGAGTGCTTAATAGGGGTGGCAAATATTGTAATAAAAGTGGAAAGTGTTCCCAGTTCTTAGCAAGATAAGGAAATGTTGTTTCTTATCTGTGATTTGAAAAGAGATGAAGGGTCAGTGAGGTAGAGATACGTGAAAGCTATTGCACACTTGGTAGGAGCTGCGGAGGAGGAGTATCTCTCACCAGCGGCTTGTTTGAGTGGAAGGGAAGAGAAAGAGGCAGCTCCTAAGTAAAGAGAGAGGATTAGAAAAAATGTCAAGTAAAATCAGAGAAATTTGTTGGTTTGTTTGCTTAAAGAAACAGGTACACAGCTTTGAGGTGGTTACTGAAAAGAGCAAGTCGAGGGCAGCTTTAAATGTTTGCCTGTTGCTGCTGCTTTGGGATTTATAAAAATTCATGGGTCTTTGGAGATAGCTGAGAGAAACAAGGAGAATGGGACAGGCTCTAAGATATCTTTGATTTTGAGGGATTGCATGGAAATACAGGGCAGTCTACTGGTCTGCAGGTGTAACTTAGCCAGGGCTTGCCTTTTCTTTCCACCTGCCTCAGCGTAGCTGTGTCAGAGAGGTAGGCAGTTGTGCTGAAAATGGAATGGGGAAGGTTTTAGGCTATGCCTGGCCCATCCAGAGCAGCTCCTTGGAAGCTGGTTTTTTCTCAGCAGTGTGTTCAGGAGCTATGAAAATGGGCAAAGTTTGATTTCAAGATGCAGAATACATGTGCCAAACTTGGTGGTGGGGGCTGGCTGGGTTGGCAGGATTAAATAAATTCTTCTCCTCATTATCCTCAGCAGACTTGCAGCTGATTATCATCTAAAGTAAGCTACAGGAGCTGCTTGCTACCTGGCCTGTGCTGGGATTTGGGTTGGAAAAGGAGCTGATGCCCCCATATCTACCTTCCTCTGCCTTCTTCTCTAGAAAGCAGAAGGGAGCTGTCCTAAGCACCTTTTTCTTGTAGTATTACAATAGCCATGGATGTATTTGGTCATTGTGGTGAGCTATTTTTTTCTTAACACATCAACTTTCGTCTTGTATTCATTTGCACACCATTCACCAATAAGCAAGAGGTGCATGCCCTGTACTGAGAGGAGTAACACCCTCTTGTGGACCTGGGGACTTGGGCTATGAACTTAGGAACTTAAAAATTCCTGAGTGTGTGCTAACTAGAGACTAACTCCTTTGAGGAGAGACTGAGGGAGCTCTGGTTCTTTAGCCTGGAGAAAAGAAGGCTCAAGCGAGACCTTATCACTCTCTACAACTACCTGAAAGGGGGTTGTAGCCAGGTGGGGGTTGGCCTCTTCTTCCAGGCAGCAAGCAATAGGATGGGATGACATAGGCTCAAGCAACACCAGTGGAGGTTCAGATTGGACATATGAGGAATTTCTTCATGAAAGAGTTGTTAAACATTGGAATGGGCTGCCCAGGGAGGTGGTAGCGTCACCATCCCTGAAGGTGTTCAAGAAATAACTGAGTGTGGCACTTAGTGCCATGGTCTAGTTGAGAAGGTGGTGATCAGTTGAAGGTTGGACTCGATGATCTTGGAGGTCTTTTCCACTCTGAATGGTTCTGTGATTCTGCAACTGTTGAAGAAAAACTTATTCTTGAGTAATTAGGATACATGGGAAATGTATGGCCAGGCTTTCCCCCATTAGACTGACAGCTACAAGCTTAACTAAATTTAAACATGAAAGTTGAAATTCTATATGCAGCTGACACAAGAAGTTGAAGCTTCATGTGGAACAGTATTGCAGGGTGATGGTGTGCAGCCTGAGTGGAGACCATTCAGATTTTTTGGAAGTGAGCTCTTTGCTTGTCTCTAAGAAACTACATGAATGAATACCAACACCAGACAGTCATTTTCCAAAAAGGTGCTGCAAAATGTTTCCCAGTGAAGATTTTTACAGTCAAGGACTGTGAAGTCTTTAACTGTATGTACTCAAAGGCTACTGTCACTTGAATTATTGCATATGGATAAATCTCTCTTAGAGAAGGGACAGGCTGAGGGAGCTGGGCCTGTTCAGCTTCAAGAAGAGGTGACTGAGAGGGGACTTCATCAATGTCTATTTGTGTCTGAAGGGAAGGTGTCAGAGGATGCACCAGGCTCTGCTCCGTGGTGCCAAGCAATGGGACAAGAGCCAACGGGCAGAAACTGATGCACAGAAAATTCCACCCAAATATGAGGAAGAACTTTTTTTACTGTGTGGGTGACCAAGCACTGGGACTGATTGCCCAGAGACGTTGTGGAGTCTCCCTCACTGGAGATACTCAAGAACCTTCTGGACACAATCCTGTGCCACGTGCTCTGGAATGACCCTGCTTGAGCAGGGAAGTGGGACCAGATGACCCACTGTGGTCCCTTCCAACCTTACCCATTCTGTGATTCTGTTTCATATCACAGAATAATAATAACTTAAAGCTCAGAATTTGTTATAAAGGAGGAGGATTTCTTCTGTCTCTTTGGGACAAGGAGATGAAGAACAGCTCCACAGCACCTGTAATAAGAATAAAGGAAAAGGACAAGCTTGTTCTCCCATTTATTCTTGCTGTGTTGCCTTCTTTGACAAATGAGTACATAGGCTAAAGTTTTGGAGCTGCACACTTAAAACTTGTATTTTACTTTTGCACTGAAGAGTAGAAGTAGCTAAAATAGCATGTAGTGCATGTTGCTGAGCTTCTAATAGTAACAGATTTCAAAAATTATGCTTACTTTTTGGAGCTGATAGAATGCTTGAGAGATTTATTTCTAATGGAATTTACATTCCATATAATTTGTATTTAATGACGTGGTATAACACAGGCAAAAGAGTTTCTGAGTATGTGACTCTCCTTTTCCATGGCACAGTAGGTATTTCATTTTAATTTTTGGTTGCATGCTAAGAAATGAATATGTAAGGTAAGAGTGAACTGATACTTAAAAGGAAAGCATCAGAGAAGTTGAATAGTCATTTACTGGGTTAGTATTTAAAACTGGAATATTTCTGGGTGGGAAAGGACTTCAGAACGGGGCAATTCACAAACCACTTCTTCCCCTCCAACAGCTAATTCAGAGACAGCGGGTGTGTAAGCAGCCCCTTGGAAAGAGGACCAAGTGTAGTTTCTGACAGAACTGAATGGAGATGATCCCAAGCTGAAAGTCAAAACAGGATCTTCTTTTAAGTTCACTGAGAGACCTACGGTTTTATTCCAGCGCCTAACACAGGTAAGAGACTTATACAGAATCTGCATCTGCATTTCCCAAGGTGTTTTAATATGTGAATCCTAACTCTAATCCATTGGTGCCTTCAGATTTTGAAACTACTGATACATTGCCAGGTACTACTACCAGATTTTGGGTGGTTCAGTAATGAGTTCATACACAGAATATGTTTGGGACCAGAATTTGAGATTAAAAGAAAACTGTTGCTTAAATCTCTGTATCTCATTTCCCTGTAAATCAGGAAAGATTTGTTTGAGTTAAGCAAGAGGTCTACATCAAAGTGTGAAGTGGTGTTGGCTCTTGGCCCCTTGCTACAGCTGATTGCTGAAGAAAGCAAATTTGGTCCTGAACTGTGTTGCTGTTAAGAATATACAGAAAAAAAAACCCCGGCAAATGAAACCCTGAGAAATTCCAGTTTGGCTTTTGAAATGTTGTGTATAAACACTAGGGATGTGTCTGAGAGAGGATACCTGCCCCATCCAGGCTGGGCCAGCTGCAGGCAGCTGTGTGGCAAACTGATGTTGCTGTGCTGATGGGCAGAGCCCTTCTGGAAGGTGGGGGGCAGGAACTGATCTCTGTGTTGCAGGTCTCCACCTTCTTTGTTGTTCCTTTTCAGTTTCTATAGGCTTGCTCTTGGTATGAGGGACAGACTTGGACTTTACTTTATTCTTTATATGGAATAACTGTGAAGTCCATATAAAATGCCCTGCCATGTGAGTTACTTGAGAAGTCGTGTTTGGTGGGGAGCGGGGGGACATGCTCTGTGTCTGCTCACTGGAGGGACAATTTATTTTACATCATGACAACTGATGGCTGCTCTGCTCCCTCATCATTATCATCATTTTATTGGGGGTATGGACAGCAAGGAAATATGGGATTTTATGCTCTGTGGCTTAGTTTTGGTCAGATAGGTCTTCAGAGTGGGAAAATCCTTCTTCCCCAGCTAACATACCCACAAGACCCCTGTATTAAGATGGAGGCAGAGCACTGAACGTTTACAACACATCCTCTTTTACACTCCCCAAGTGCTGTTTGTTGTACATGACTGTGTGATGCTGAATGAAGCACAGCAGTTTGTGGCTTCTGCTGCTGCTGGAGAAGACGCCCCTCAAAATGAGGAGCTGCCTCTGCAACTGCATGGGCAGTGAGAGCCAGGGAGCTTCCGTGGGGTAGCAGCCACAAAAGCTGCTTTCTGACAGATAGAGTTCTTATTCCTTAATCAGTAGCCCTAATGAAGGGGTTTTGTCAAAAAGGGGGGGGGAAAGGGAGGGGGTGAGAAAAAAGAAACTGAGAAAGAAAAGAAACAGACAAGAAGGAGAAAAGATGGGGAATAGTTGGGATTATCTCTGTGCCGTCTCTCAGGTCCAGTGACAACACGACTACAATGGGTAGCTTTCAGGACTGCATATGGTCTTCCTTCCGAGGGAGTTGATTAAGCGACTCCGGATGAAATTGAAATCCTGTGATTTGACCTTTGTCTGGCCTGGGAGGACTGCAATTCGCATAACAATTTCCTTTTGTTCTTTGTTTGGAGTTATTAATCCAACATGAGCCTCGAATTAATCAGGGGTAGTGCGTTGTTACATTTCTAATTCACAGCTCCACTGCTTGTGTCTTTTTTAATTAAGGCCGAATGATAGCAGGCCTTAGCCCCTGATTGCAACACTTACTAACCACACATTGAGGGATGAAGAGGCTAAATAGGCAGAATGAGATTACTTCAAGGTTTCACTTAATTGTTTTCTTCCTTTAAGTAAAGAGCACTGAGTGAACAATGTTAATGCCGAGCTGGGAGGGTTTTTTATATATGTGTTACGTGTGTGTGTGTATGTGTGTACGGGGCGGGGGAGGTTATGACGGGTGCACCGAGGACTCAGAGCTCTAATGGCTCAAGGGTTTGTAAAATTGAAGCCTTTGGTTATTGATTTAAACCATTCCTCCCACCTCCCCTGGGGGCCAGGGGCAAAGGAAGAAGGAATTGAGTTGAAGAGCATTAAACTTAAGTTAGCTGCATGGATTTTCTTGTGTCCTGTGTGAACCCGTTTGTTTATGTAGTTTTTTCTTGCCATTTGCTACTGGTTCAGAGGTAGAAAATGCAGGAAGATTGAAGGCTATCAGAGATGCTAAAGAAATGTGTTGAGACATACAAAGGTCTCGAAAGCCTGGGAGTGGTAATAATGATAACAAAATAAAGGTGAGCCAGTTGTGTCACACACCAGATCTTGCTCATACTCAAGGATGTTTGAGTCATGTTTTAAATGCTGCTTGTAAATTTGTACTTCCAGAGCAGTTCAAGGCCACAGGGGCTCAGGTGCTGTTCCAGGGGAACAGTGTAGATGATCTTGGTTAGATTCATGCTGTACAACTCAGTCTGTGCCAGCCACTCAGGATGCTGGAAAAGAAAATGCACTGAGTGCCCATTTATTTACACAAATAGTTCTGCTAGCTTAAAAAAAAATAAGAAAGGGATGACAGGATTCATATTGCAGGATCAGGCCCAGTGTTTTGGCCTCCTATGGTGTGGTACATTGGATATGATTGCTTCAGAGAAAGGTTAATATTTATAGTCCCAAACCTTCAGATGCTGAATATACAGAAATCCCCCTAAATTCAATTTGTGCTGTGTGCCTGCAATATCAGATAGAGCTCTGTAATTGTGGGAAACTAATTCTTAGTGACTTATTTCATCCATCCAAGGAGCTGGATGGATGGGGGAAGCACTTGCTTGGAAGAGTTAATATTTCTGTGTAAAATGGCAAGCTGGTGTTAATTATACCAGGCTGTAGATACAGAGCTGCTGTTCTGACTCTGGCATGGGATACACAGGGCAGCAACACTGTTCCTGTTTTTCTGAATTCTTATTGTGCAGTGGCTGTTCCACACAGGGTTATCTCACAATGCAATGATGAAACCTCTAGATAGATTAAGGTGTAAGCTCCGAAGGAGAAAAATTTAGAAGCTTATTTCTGTGTGTAGAAATCTAAATTGTAAACTGGATCTGCTTTTTCAGATGAGCCTCAAAAGGACAGTCTATATTCAGCCTTCAACAGAAAGGTGTATAGTATATGGAAACAAAAAACAAGCTAACACACAAATCTTTAGGCCTTGCTTTCAGTTGGTGCAAAGAAGCACTAGTGACTTCCATGATCAGTAATGTCAACACAGGATTTACCCTGAATTGGGTTCACAGGTTCAAAGGCATTTTCTTCACTTTCCTGCTCTTTTCTTAGGTGCTGCCTGATCCTGTGTGTCAGGATACTTCTGGTAGGTTGCCAGCTCCCATGCTGGGAGAAGTCAATGGGATAAGAAGATGCTCAGCATTGGTTGGAGTAGGGCTGCCTGACAACCAGTTCAAGTACCTTACACATTATTTTGTTTTTCAGAACCAGTTTTGATGCTCTTACGTTAAATAACACTTTATTCTGCAATTGAATCAGACTTTGCATGGAGAGAATAATATTGAGTAAGCACATGAGAACCTGACAATCAAATCACTTACTGTTGTTTATTTCCATTTAAAGACTGAAGGCTTACCATTTGTCCACCTTGTTCTCTTTTTTCCTAGAAATCTTTATAGATGTTTGTTTACAGCAGACACAATTCCAGAATTGGAATTGACTTTTAGTGCCATTCTGTGTTTTAAATCTGCATGCTTCTTTTTTTTATTATTATTGTTTGAATGTTCGCTGCTGTTGATTTAAAGCTGTCACATTACACTTCCAAAGAGTCTCAGGATGAATGGGTACCCCCATATGTTTCTTGTGTGAATGTTTTGAATGATGTCTTAAAACCCAAAGCCCAGTCTGTTCTGTCTCATGGCAGTAGTCATTAGAACAGGTATATTTGGGGTTACTTCTAAAATCTCCTTCTTCTCCTTATCCTTGTACAGCATAATGTTCATCATTGACGTATTCAGGAGCTCCCCTGAGCAAAGTCATAATACCATTTAAGTGCTTTGAGATCCTTAAAGATGAAAGAAGTTGTATAAACAGATGGCAGTTGTATCACAGTGTTTCTTGGGATGGTTAACCCTCGACATGAACTGTCTTGCAGGACCTTGCTGTACAGCTAGGGCCAGGCACCCTTTCAGCAGTTGGCCTGCTCTGTGTAGTATGACATTTCTGATTCCTTTCAGTTACTCTGTGAAGGAAATTAGGCTTCTTGCCATACTCGGGAACCAAAAGACCAGGCCAGGGTGAGTGATAATGCTTTCCCATCCTTGCCCAAAGTGGCTATAGTTGCACTTATTTGAGGAACAATCCATTGATCTATAGTTCTTGAATATTTACAGCTGCACCAGTCAGCACTGATGAGTCCACACATAAAAAAGGAAGGACTTCTGCTGCTGCTGCTCTTCCTGACAGTTTTAGACAATCTGTTGCTATTTATTAAGTATTTCTGTTGAGATCAAAACTGCCCTGAACTGTCCTCTCTCCTCTGGCTCCAGCAGGGATGTTCTTCTCATGCCTGCAATGACAAGTCACCCTTGCACAGCAAAATGCCAAATTTCAGCAGCAGTGCACCAGCCTCTCCTCCACCGCGCGTGGAGGTGCTGACACTCCTTCTCCTTGAAACCAGTGGCAGGTCGGCCCCGGCCCGTTCCATTTCTGTGCTCTACCCTGTCGGACATAAGGTAGAGATTACGATTTAATGGTCCTTTGAGTTGCTCGGCGCTCCTCCCTCTGCGCTGTCTCCCCGCGATCCCCCTTCCCGCACCCTCCCTCTCCCCCCCGTCAATGGGAGCCTTTGATGTCGCACAAGAGAAGACTGTTGGCTAACAGTCTGGAGGCTGCTTCGTTTGAGCTCACCACCACATGAAAACAAATGCGATCCATCATATTTCATTAACTAGCTGCCCCCTGTTCGGGTGCCCTTTTTTGATGTCAGAGCGCATCCTGACAGAAATCAGAAAGATATGTGTGATTAAGACCAGTACTAATAGTTAGTGCATTGTATTGTAAATTACCTTTCTGGGCCCTGGTACTTTATCAGCCCCACTGGCCTTGGCTTGGGTACATTTTTGACTACTCTGTATATACAGTGTATTAGCGCAATGGAGATCATTATGTGGCCTGTATTTGAGTCATTTTTATTTAAGATGCCAAACAATAAGCTGTTGATTGGGGGAACAAGAGGCGAACAATAATGTTCTGTGTCACATAATACACCACCATTTTCCAGCTTTGCTTTAGAAGGGCCCTCTTTATTGTTTTTGTATAAAAATGGTTCTTAGGAGGAGGAATATTTTGCTGAGGTATGTCATTATTTTGCAAATTTCTATTATCTCATCATGTTGTCTTCATTGTAAATTGCAGCTAATTAGGAACCTAGTTAGAGCCCCAGCTTTGAGGCTGGCTTTTTTGTGAAAAGAGCCCACCGATTACCACACTACAAGAGAGGAAGGGAGAGAAAAAGGAGATTAATCTGGTTACCTAGGCGACACTCGCTTCCATCTGCGAGGAACAATACATTTTTGTTTCCTTGGCTCAGTTCAGATCTGTTTTGTTTAGGGGGGAAAAAAAGAGAGAGAGGGAGAGGGAGAGAGAGAGAGAAGGGGAGAGAGGGAGAGAGAGAGAGAGGAGGCAGCCCCACAACAATGCTGGACTCTGTCTGGCCTCGGCTTACCCGCTTCCATCCCTCCGCAAGTTCGGGGTCTCGGGGGAGTGGGAAGATGAAAGAGATAAGCTCCAAAGTTGTCAAAGGTCATAACCTTGCCACACAAAGCCAGCAGTTTTACTTCTAAATCCCCTTCTCCCGAAAAGCACTTAATGAAATAATATACTGTGCTTCTCAACACCCCGTAGTCTTTATTAAGCAGCAAGGCCCCAGAGATGGTGAATTTAAGGAGTCGGTTAAAACTTCTGACTAAACAGTTGCCGACTGGGAGCGTCTACTGTAGATGTGATGGGGATTTTCCGAGCGGCAGAGGCAACTTTTCTTCCACTGTCTCTCGTTAGCAGTACTGTGGCTTCCCTGGCACGTGTTTTATAGCTGCCTTCACACAAAAGGCAAAGGTCTGTGAAGGCAGGGCAGTGTGATTTTTTTTTTAATTTATTTTTGTTTTTAATTTCTTTCTGGTTACCTTCACAAGGTCATGGCTTAACAGATGACAACGACCTATATCTTTCTTGTTGTGCATCAGACTATTAAACCCTTGCATGGCTTTTGCATAGGGTAGACAATGCAGCCACATTATTTTCTTCTTATTTTGGAGCAGCTTGCCAGAAAAGGGACGGAGGTAATAACCAGAGCTGATAGAGCCTGGCTGAAAGCTCAGAAATGCTCGTGAGCTCTTGAACTGAATTGGCTAAACCCACAGCTTTTTGATAAGCATAATGCTTTCTCCAGGTGTTATGTCATCATGTAT
Organism: Pachyramphus minor; assembly: GCA_013397135.1. Classification (NCBI taxonomy): domain Eukaryota; kingdom Metazoa; phylum Chordata; class Aves; order Passeriformes; family Tyrannidae; genus Pachyramphus; species Pachyramphus minor. The sequence goes on along the minus strand of VYXB01010819.1, from coordinate 1,842,528 downwards.
AATGTTTTACTATATGGTAGCATTATGGATGATGACATAAAGTCACAAAAATATCAAAGTTACCAATTTTAACTTATCTGAGCTTTCCAACCCTGGACTGTGCTGCTGATAAAATCAGAACAAGTATCAGGTGAACGACCCTAAACCTCCTATTCTGCATTGCTCTGAAGTACTGTTCTTACATCTTCCTCTGAAGAAGCTTCTGAGAGCTGCTTCAGTGACTGTGTTTCTCCCTCTGACTGGAAATTATGGTCATCATGTTAAAAAATTACAAATATTCAGAAGGAAAGAATGAATGAAGGTACAGCTGCTTTTTGGGTGGGCAGTGTGAGACACCTTGGAATTGAAGTCATTTGAATTTCTAGTTCTGCCAAGTGCTTTCTGTGGGATCTTGGTCAATTAGTTTGATCTACTTCTGCCTCAGACCTTGACCTATAAAGTTGGCAAAGCTATATTTCTCTACTGTGGAGGATAACTTGAGTCTTAATTAATTAAGGACTTAGGAAGAGTTGAAAATGCTCGGATGCAGGGTTCTGGGTATACGCAGAACATTTAATTCTTACCTGTTCTGTTTCAATAAGTGCCTTGTTGGGTACACCTGAACCAGTTCTTCTGAGAAGAACTCTCATGTGAAAATTAAATTAATCCTACTTGACTTTGTTAATTGGAGAGACTTGCTGAGATGTTTTGCAGACATTTGGATGGAGTGGTTGTCACCTCACAGACAAATTAGCCCACTGTTAGCTGCTGTAGCTGTTGTTTTACAAGCTCTGAGGAGAATGTTCACAGCAATTCTGCAACACATTAAAATGAGGTGAGGGAGGAAAGATGGCTCTGCGTTACCCACGTGCAAAAAAGAGAAGGACAATACTTTTCAGTACACAAATGCTACTGTTTGAGGCAAAGATTTGGTGAGTGAAGTAGCAAATAGAGACTTAGCAGTATAAAGAAAGGAAGAGGAATATTTTGCAAGTTTGTTTAAATAGCAATTTTGTATTTTAGTAGTACCGTTAATTCTGAAGAATTAGAATGCTCTGAAATTGTAGTGGGGTGTAAACTTTCACCCATTAGTAGACGGAACCGGCATGACTCCACATAACAAGTTAAAAAGGTTACTTTGAACTACATTATAATTTGGAGAGACTTCAGGGTTAGCCTTCCTATTCTTAAAGATGGGTGGGGAGGGTCATTTAATAACTTTTCTTGGCTTACATTGTTCTCTCATCTTGTCGGAAAGGTTGATAGTGATGTAGTGTGGACAAGGTCACACTCTGTTCTCAGTTAACTCTTTGTTAAACAGACATCATAACATGAATGAAGTCATATTATTCCTGCTGGAGTGTGCTGCATATTCATTTGGGCACCAAAGAGCATTATCTCCAGCTAGAAATTATCAAGGAAAGAGGAAAAAAGAAGAAAATGCAATGTCAGTTTAAGTGACTGCTGAGGAGATACAAGAGCATGGTTTGATCTGATCTGGTTTCACTTGGTCTCAGAAGATCAGGAGTCAAGAATCAAAAAAGAATTTTAGAAAAAATGTCCAGGCTGGTCCAAGCATGAAGAGCTTTTTTGAATCCTGAAGCTACAGAGGTGGAAAAATCCACATGTAGAATTCTTAAATAAAGTGTCAGGAAAGGTCAATGTGTACTTCAGCCCCAGCATAAAAGGTGGGGCATTTATTGTCAATTCTGTACCACTGTCATCACAAGGAATGCTGTTTCTATGTATGCACTTCTATGTACATATCTGTTTCATATTCTTGAAATGGAGGAGATCTGTTGTTATTCCAAAGAAGATGCTGTTTCCTCTCATGTCCTGGCACTGCTGCTAAGGTCTGCAATACTATGTGCTTGTCTAGATAGACCTGGTTTACAGCTGAGATTTCTTAATGCCCCAGCCAGTTGTTGTTTTTGAGATGGTGAAGGTGAGATATGCTCTGCACTGCAGCCTCACAAACTGTGGCACCAGTGGACTGCTGCCCCCCTACCACCAGCCTGGAGCATGGGATGGGGACAGGTTTCCAGAGAGTAGCACCAGGACCTTATTCCTGGAGACTCTGTTTCCCTGGAAGGTCTTTCGGTCTTTATTCCTAATTGGTAAAATCTGCTTGGGTCTGTCAGATCTGACAAAATAAAACCCAGAGGGGAATATTTCTGCATGTTCACATTGCAACTTTCTTGTTGTGTTTTGGAGCAATCCAGAGTGTCATCTTGTTACTTTGAAAGCTCCTCAGAGGGTTTCTGTTCAGGCCAGTCCCTTATCAGAGCCAGTTTAAGAAATTTAGCTCTTAAATTCTATTTCTTTTAAAACTCTTTTTTTTTTTTTTGTCTGTGCTCTGTAATGGTTTCCCTGTGTTTCCAGTCCATTACTGTCAGTTCTTTTCGGGAATGTCAGATTGCATAAAAGTTGATATAAACATTCAACAGAGCTTGAAGCAACCCCTGAATGAATTTTGTCTTGGCAAACCTACTCCTTTACCAAAATAATTTCTGAATAAACATTGCAAGGATAAAGATTTGTGTTATTCTAAGAATTGGTAATTATTTTTCATATAGGAGTTTGAAGAGATGTGAAGAACTCAGAGGGACAAGTTACAGTAATTGATGTTTCTTGATCTGGCACTTCTTTAGATAATTTCACCTTCCCTTTCAACGTAATGAGAAATTTCCCTGGGAGAATAGGATGCATTGCAAATGTTTGCCACATAAGCAAGCCCACAATTAGCCACTAGCAGAGGACAGTTTGGCTGTTTAAACCATGGTCAGAGTCAGAATTTAGGTTGGACAGAACCTCTGAAAGCCATCTGGTCCCACCCTCCACTCAAAGGAGGGCCAACTTGGAAATCGGTTCAGGTTGTTCAGGATCTTTTTCAATTTCTAGGCACCTGGTCCAATGCTGTACCTCCCTCACTCTCAATATTTTTTTTTCTATATGTTTGATAGGTATTTCCTTTATTGTAGTTGCTTTGCTGAACAACATAGGCTGGATCTAAAAGCATTTTAGTCACATTTCAGGACCATGTCAAATGTCATATCTTTTTGGTAGAGGGAATTTGCACAGTACAGGATTGAATGTTAGTGTAATTATTGGCAAACATGGAAGATGCACACTGTGGCTGGATCCCCTGAAATGACAAAATTATTGGGGTGTATTGGCTGTCAGAGAACGTGATGCTGTTGCATAATCACCTCTCTGCCTCTCTCTCTGTTTCTCTCTCACTGATACAGTTACCTCATTTCTGACAATAGAGGAGAAAGGATGGGAGGAAAAGAGAAAGAAAATCCTTCTTCTGGAGCAAATACAGTCTAAGAGACCAGTGTTCTATATACCCATGAGCTGTAGATAGTAATTTGGTTTATCCCTTTCTAGGCCACACCACATCAATGGCTTGACTGGGGGCAATTGGAAAGGAGTTCAAGCAAACAGTTGCTGATCACTTTTACTTCTTCCTTACTTTATTTTTATCCACGGTTACCCAGTGCCAAAATGAGAGGACTCTTGTGTATAATTTGTATTTTCTCTGTGAACAGGGAGCTATGTTTAGATTCTCATGACTGAATAAATTTCCTCCTGATAAGAGCTCTCTTTAAGACAGGCCCTATCATGTGGGCACTCTGTGAGACCGTCTCTCTGTTCTACTTCATCCCTTTCTGCTCCTTCAGAAGTGAAAAAGACCAGTAAAAAACAGATTTGGAGAAAATATCCTTGGTTTCAAGGGTTTCCCAGGTTAATATGGAACCAGCAGAATAACTGTGCCTTCCTCTGCAAATGAAACTGTTCTCTATTAGCTTTTGAGAGAAGCTGACAGATACACCCTCTATTTCTTCAGGAAACATATGTTTGAGATCTTTGAAGAGGACTTCAATACAGTGCACAGAGATTTTGTTGGCTGCTTTGTCAAATGCTTTGGTTCAACAATCCATAGAATAAAATAGAGATGTTGTCAGCAAATACTATTAGAAAATCATAAGTCAAATCCCAAAATGCAAACTTGGCGAAATAGTCCTGGTATTATAAAACAATATATTCTGCATCCTCTTTTCTTTACCTTTTTGTTTCTGGACTTCTTCAGTGCATTCGGCTGATGCATTCTGGGCATTAACATTAGATCTCAAATTTTCAAAAGTGAATGCCAATGTGATCCAATGTGATCATTTGATCAGAGGAGTTGCAGCTTTGACAGAAGCACAGACACTGGAAGATTTGTGAATAACGAAGGGTGAATCTCAAAAGATTTAGTAAGTCAGTTCAGTTTGGATGAAATCCTGGAACCTGGAGTGACTGTACAATTCAGGCAGTTAAGCAGGTTTTCCTATGAAATTGTTAGAATTTTTTTCTCCTGCCTAGTGTTTACCAACATGCACATACGTCCTGTGATAGATGATGACAGGAGAAAGGGTTTGTTTTCATGAAGTGCTTAGGAAAAAAAATTGTGGTTACGGAAAAGTTACAGTATCCCTGTGGGAGGGGACTTAACAGGGTTCCATCAAATATCTACTGCAGTCAACTGAGATGCTTTGCAGTAGATATTTGGTGGAACTGTTTCCCCTCCCACAGTGATTCTTCTTGAGCAAGTTTACAAAGCCATCCTTTAGATGCAAATCTACTTTTTACTTTCTGTCTTTGAATGTTGCACCTGGTGTAATTCCTGCAAAATTATTAACTGAGTAAGCAGGAAAAAAGTAGTTTTCCTGTTAATTTCTATCTGTGTGCTGCATATTTGAGAGATTTTATTCTCCTCCTGATCCTGCTAATATTTAGTTGTGTGCTTGGCTCCGTGTAGGTCAATAGTTTGCAGGTCTTGAGTACAAGCTATTGTCATTGTTGCTGAAAACACCCTTTTAGACAACAAAAAGGAAGTGAAAAGTAATGAAAAAAAGAATGTAAAGCATAGGTGTTTAAAGTATATACAACATTTATCAGTCACTCGATTTGGAGCATTTTATATATGTATGTATTTGTAATTGAGCCATTTAAAAATGTCAAGTTGATTGGCTTCCTTTCAGAAGATGGTTTGGTGGTATTTTCTTTACTAGTGCCTGCTGTGGACCTGTGTACACTGATTGCTCTTTCTTCAGGCTTTCAGTGTGGAACTTTTCGTCACATTGATGAGCAGTAATTGAAAAAATAAATAAATGAAGGGAAATGAAGGGACTGATGTTTTTCCATGCTTTAAAAAAAGAAAAAAAAAGTGACGTTCTAAGATTGAACCAGAAAAAGACAAGGAAATTAAGATTTTTCACAACTTTTTCCTTCTTAGCTATGCTTGTATATGGTGTTATAGTCAAATTCCCCAAACTAGGCTGATTGCATACACTGGATTGACTGAAGGCTTTTATAATTTAGTGTAAAATCAAGTACACTATGTACTATTCTCCATACTTTCTCAGCTCTTTCTGCCGTCTCATGTATATTCTGGCCTTTAAGGACAGTCTTTCTATAGATAGTGCTTTGTAGTATGTAAATGTTTCAGCAGCTAGATGATGTCTTTGGCCAGCAAGTCAATAAAACTTGCTGTGAATCTGCACATTTTCTATTGCATTCAACTTTTATGCTTCCAGAGTGAAGATGATTAACTTTTAAAAAGTTTGGAGAACTTGACTTTAAACATTGTTGACAGTTTCAGGAATCATTGGGCAGCCTGACATAATGTTATTCATTATGAGAGCGCTGTCAGCACACATCAGGAGCGGTACCAGAGAGAAATGTAAGGCAATATTTTCGCTATATTTTGTGGGGATTTAGCTGTGCGACTTCTATTAATAATGGGAGTTTTGCAGTTAAATCCCCGAGCATCGTCCCCCCTGAAAAATGCTGAAAACGTGCCCTGTAGCGGAGCTTGAATTTAATTTTATGTTGGCTGTTGTTTGGACATTGAAGATCATCATGTCTGAGCAGTCACTCTGGTTCCAGTTTCCTTCAGGTGCTGCTGAAGAGAGAGTAGGGGATTTGCCGTGGTTTAACCCCAGCTGGCAACTCAGCACTGCACAGGCGCTCGCTCACATTCCCCCTTGAGTGGGATGGGGGAAAGAATCAGAAGGGTAAAAGTGAGAAAACTCGTGGGTTGAGAGAAGAACAGTTTAATAATCTAAATAAAGTAAAATAATAAATTACTGTAATGAAAAGGAAAGTAAGAGAAAGCGATAAAAATAAACCCCAAGAAAAACAAGTGATGCAGATAAAAATTATTGCCCAGCACCAACCAATGCCCAGCCTTTTCCTGAGCCCCTGGCCAACTTTCCTCCAGGTTTATATGCTGAACATGATGCCATACGGTCTGGAATATCCCTTTGGCCTGTCATCTGTCCTGGCTGAGTCCTCTCCCAGCTTCTTGTGCATCCCCAGCCCACTCGCTGGCAGAAGCTGGCAAGTCCTTGACTTAGGATAAGCACCGCTCAGCTACAGCTAAAATGTCAGTGCCTTATCAATGCTATTCCCATGCTAAATCTAAAGCACAGTGCTGTACCAGGTATTAGAAGAAAAATTAACTCTATCCCAGTCAAAACCAGGGCAGAACTGCAATAGTGGATGGCTGGAGGATTCTATGATTTGTGATCTCTGTTGCTTTCTGTGCATTTAGGCATCAGCAGATACATCTGTCTTCCAACAAATGCACTGACTTTGGGCAGATCTGATCTAATCAGTATTTATATACATTATGACTGGTCCATCAGGATCCTGTTCTGCACATTGTAGTTGCACGGCAGAGCCTGTAGTCACGTTTGACAGAAATTTCTGAGTGAGTTTGTTTGGACCTTTCTTTTCCTGGGTTATGTGCCTGCTGAGTTTCCAGCATACTGAATTGTAGCTCACTTCAGATGATGCAGATAACATTGATAACTGGCCTGGAAAAGTTGACATGAGCAAAGGGATGAGATGATCTACTATATAATAATTTTCTTACTCTCTCTCTCTCCCCTCCTCTCAAACTAACCAGGATTATGCAAGGCTTGGGACATCAGGCAAAGGAGAGGGCAGTCTGTATGAGAGTACCTCAGCTTGTGAATGCAGCTTGTTCTGTCATTCATGGTTCTGTCCATGCATTCAGGGAGGGAATGGAAGGCTGATGGGAATGACCAGCAAGCCTCAGTAATGAGGGTAATTCATACAAAAATGTATGAATTTGCTTTTAAATTAGTTTGTTTCTATTCCTGTTTGGGGTCTATAGAAATGTAGGGACTTCAGGAGCTTCCTTTGCCAGCAACAGTATGGAAGAAACAAGGAAATGAAACCAGTTCAAAAATATTTTGTAACTGCCATTGTGTATCTGAGTTAATGTATTTCCATGACACAAAGAGCCCTGCTGTGAAACCATAGCTGTGTATCATTACAGAGATCACTTGTTTGGCTGCACAAATGATTGGTGAATAAAGCCATATAGGTGTTGACTCGAAACCCAGCCCAGCAACGAGGTACAGGTTCTCATTCTCATTATCTTCAGAAAGTAAACTTTTTTTTTTAGGATGGATCTTATATCTCTGTTTTTGTGTAGTGTGCATTATATAGTGAGTGCTAATGTAATGTAAATAGTCATAATGACAACTTCAGGATTTTTTTATGGCCACTAAATGTTCATTGTCTAAATATTTCCACAACTATTTTTCCTTTTTCTTACTTATTTTTTTCCTCATGAAATTCTGATGCAACTTGGGGAGGGGAAGAGAAGAGGAAACATATTAATCCATCAAAAGCTGTGCTGAAAATGTTTGCATGCTTCTACTGAAAGGTCTCACATCTCAATTTTAAGCCACAGCTTCAATCCACTCTTGTTTCTGTTTACCTTTAAAGTATTTTCAGTCATTGTATAATTATAAAATAATTAGCATACTTAAAAAACTACTATTTTTGTAAAGCCAAGGTTTCTATGGTACAAATTTTTTCCTAGCTGTGACAAAACACTCTTGAAATTAATAGTAGCTTGATGAGACCTATATAGAACTTGTTAAACAGGAGCAACCTTTGTGCTGCTGTAGCTGGTTACCTCAGCATTTCCCAGTGCAACCTGAGTTTTCATGTGATTTTTTTTCAGCTGTCCACGCACCCACTGCAGTGATGTTCATTGTACGGAATTTCAGGGTTTTACTACATGGTGTCTATCACATGCAAATGTAAAACATTTGATTGAATTATTCTTCCCTAGAAGCTGGGTTTTTTTTCTCTTTGTATAATTATTTTTAGAGTAATTTGTTAGACTCCCTGGCTATTCTTGATGTCAGTTACCTTTGGTTTTGTATGCATGTCTTTTAAATATTTCATTGAGGCTTGATCTTGCAAGGTCCAGAGTACTTACATGATTAAATATGAGTAAGTGCTTTGTAGGATCTTCAGCAGGAGTGCTGGGGCAGAAGCAAACCCTATAGCAGAGCCAGGGTGAGCTCTTAGCTGAGGACTGGCACTCAGTACTCGTGACAGGCAGGGACCCAGGGATTCACTCACTGTTGGGGTTTTACCTCACTTTACTCCCCTATAGTGTGGATATGGGAACATTTGTGCCCATTTGCACAGTTTTCTTTGGTTAATCAAGTGATGCTTGAAAAACTCTGTGAATTCTTGCAGAGAAGTACACAGTGTGCATATTTGGACTTTGTGTATGTGTGTTTGTAAGCATGCAAAATATTTATTTATTCCAATTTGATGAAGTGATAGTCCCAGCTTGAAAGTAGTCTCCTGCAGATGTACTGTAAAATGACTGAAAAAAATCCTTCTTAATGCATCAGACACTGTAATGTGCAATCCACGCCCCTTCCTCTAAGCCTTTACAATGCTAAAACTTGGAATGGCTGCAGAATGTCAGGTAAAAATCATCTTTGTATGTAAGAGTTTAGGACAGTTATAACTCTTTATGCTGATTATGAACAGTTCTAGTCTCTATGGCAAGTGTTTTAATTTAAAAAACTTCTGTGACAGACCACTGATTTTTGAAAAATGGAAGCGTGGCTTCCAAGCCTGAACTGTGTCGCAAGATCCGCCACAAGCGCACGCTATCATGAGGTCTGAAAGCAATCTAAATCTGGCATTACCAGGTGTCTTTGGGATTATAACACATGCTCAGCCCTATTCTGACATGGGATAGAGAGCGCTGGGATTCCTGGAGGAACTTTGCCATCTCCTGTCTGTGAGCTTCTCCTCTCCTTGGCTCTCCAGCTCCTTGATAAAAGTGCTGAGGATCCTGGCCAGAGAAAGATTCTATCTTATGGTTCTTGAGGGCGAGGTGCCAGCTGCCCCAGCAGCTGTGAGTGTCACAAGCAGAGTAAGTCCCTTTCAATTTGCCTTTTATGCTCAAGGAGAGCTGGGATTCTGACTCTTTCAAGGCTGAAGCAGCGCATGCATTTCTTTTGAATACTTTGCTGTGGACTGCTCAGCTGATCACAGTTTTTCTGGGTGGATGAGAAAACAACAGGATGATAGAGATATTCTGATTGCATGAAGGCCTTGGGCTATGGTGTTTAGCTTGTCATACTGCTTCTCATATTATGGTTTCACTCCTGTCTGATGAACAGACTGCCAAGAGAGCCTTAAGTGTCGGGAGACATTCTCAAATTTCATGTACCTGGTTTTAATCCTATTAGTTAGCGGTGCGGTAAAATTCCTGACTTTATTTTGGTTAGTGTCCAGGGGAATAAGGAGGGTGATTCTTCATCTGCATCACACAGGGCTGTGTGACAAGGTTTGTGTTCTGTAGGGTTTTCTTCCCTCCAGCAGAACGCTGCTGTTGTACATGAATTAATTCTTTGACTTTGGATGGTTATTTGGGTCTGGGCGATTATGTGATCTTTGAAGGCAACTCTGTGTGGTTGATCCACTTACAATTACTGCACTCAATCTGGATGCATCTTCTCCAGAGACCAAATGACAATCTGAAAAAAACCTGCTTGTATTACTTTCAGATGAACATGAGGGTCTTTGTAATATACAGAAATTACAATTAGGCACTAAGGGTTTCTTGTTGTTGATTATACCCTGTTCAGCTTTTGTTTCCTTTCTGCTGCCATCCTAATTACCAGATTTATTCAGATATTGACTGAAGCTTGTCCAGGTAGACTGAGCACTCAGGTGAGAAAGTTTGTATTAGGGAGTGACCTGCTTGGTGTGTCAGTCGCTGAGGACTTGGTGACATAGATTCCTTGTACCACATAGATTAATTTCCTTTATGCTTTTAGCACAACTTGTATCGAGCTAACAGTTCAATAGACATGAATTGTTATAATCTGGCTCTGGAAAGCACACACACAAGGCAAGTTTTTAGTTTTCAGTTCATATTGGTGTACATGAAAGATAACCCCCACAGGGGCTCTGTCTACAAGCACTTGGGACTTCTCAGAGGAAAATGTACTGACAGATCTCAGGTCAATACCATAATCATCCCTCACAGAGATTGATTCTGGACATACTGTAGGTAATGGATATATTTTTGTTCTGTTGGGATTTATGTCACTTTGTTGTCCAATTGTTCTAGACATTTTGTCCATCAAAGTAGGAGCATCTACACAGAGTCTGAAAATAACAGCTTGTCTCCTTGGATCCAACAAACAAAATACCAAAAATGCTTTCTGATCATTCAGGCTCTTGATATTTGTAGCACTTAAAAAAATTTATTGCAGTAGCATTTATTGGCAAGAGCTGGCTGTTAGGGGCTTTCTGGACTGGGAACGAATGCAGCTACCTAGTCTTGTATCTCTAAATGTGCATCTGGAAAAAGGTACTAATTTTACCTGACTCCTTTCTGGAGTGTTCCCCTCCTTCCTCCACACCACCCATGGCCCACAGTGGCTGGCATGTTGCTACAGAGTGACTGCAGGAATTTGATAGAATGACAAAAAAAGAAAGGCAAACCCTGCTGGTAGGAAAGGAAACTGCTCAGAGGGGTTAGGCCTGCAGCAAAAGATCTTGGGTGGCCGTGGTGCCTCTGGAAGTGGGGTAGGGGATCGCTTTGGGAACCAGAGTCAGTCCTCAGTCAGTCAGGCAGGAGAATGGCAGAGCAAGCTGTGTGTATTTATGAGGCTGAATTTTTGAGGCTGAAAATTTGAGGGCTTTGGGTATAAACTCAGTCCCTCGCAGCTCAAATTCTTATCTCATCCTCCTTTGCTATCAACACCTCCTGTGATTTTCTTTAACCCCTCCTGCATTTCCATTTTGCCTCCTTCCAGCATCCCCCTCTGCATGTCCAGTCTTCTTCCTCTTTCACTGGTTCTTTCAGTCATTCTTATTTTCTCTAAGGAACATCTTTTTTGTTGCTATTCTTATCTAGCCAGCAGGAAGAGCTGCTTCTAGTGCTGAAAGTTACTCTGGCTCTGGGGTCACTGAATCTGGCCCGTCGAGGTATCTAGGAGAAACACTTGGTATGTTGACATACTAAGATGAAGTTGTCATGATGGCTGTTTGGAACACTGTCTGATTTGACAGTATTTACTTTCCCTGCAGTTTTGGTTGAAAAGAAAAAGAGTGTGTCTAGGGACTAAAGCTGCAACTTGTAGCCTAGACCTGGTGCTCTTAAGAAAACATTTTTTTAAAAAAAACAGGTAGTGAAATGGTTTGCCATCATAGGAGATAACATGTTAGTGATCTGTGATAATTTTCCGAGGCTATTAAACTTCCAGGCATCATGCAAAGAGTCTTCACTGCTTAAGCCAGAAGTTTTTAGGTGAGGGTAATGTACTTTTAACTGTGAATATTCCCTGTTAATAGCCATATATCTAACTGAAATATATGAATGTAGTATGTTCTGTTATATTGTATGTGTATATGGAGCCAATAATACTTGTGAAATAGTCCCATTCTTCCTCTGTTACAAAGAAATAATGTTAATGCTTGTGCAGGCTAATGAATTGAGCTCTAGGGACTGAAATTCTCTGTCCATTCACAGAGCTGCTATACCAGTCAGCAGCAAGTTCAGCCACACTATATTACAGAAATGTCCTGCTTTTATGATGGATTTTTTCTGTAGTCAAAAAGGTAGCTCTCAATATGATTCATTCCTTGGCCCATTTAGTTCCTTGGACAAAACTAGGATTGTCAGTCCCAATCCTGAATGTAATTTGCTGAATGTTGCAAACAAGCAACAGTCCTATTGAAATCACTACTCAGAATTAGTAACTGAAGAGTGATGTATTGTTTTGGTACGTTTCCCTGATCTAGGAGTATTCTTAGCTGGGCTTTCTTCCAATCCTGTCATGTGTGCTAGGTAGTGTCAAGAAAAGAGCAAAAGCTGCAGCTGAATGCTGGGTCATATCTTAATTTCCAGTACAAGTTGTGCTTCTTTTTCTGTGGCCTGAAAAAAAAGATCTGAATCATTTGAACAGGGGGAACATCTAATTAATGTAATATCAATAGATAATACTAATCCTTAAATGGTGCCAACTGTAAATTCCTACCTCTTTTGATGTGTTACTTAGGCATAATTTCATTTCAGCTGGAAAAATAAAGGAAAGGGTCAAATTGTGCCCTTACAGGCAAATCCAAAGGCAACATTTACATCTAAATATACAATTAGGTCATAACAAATCACTTGATCAGTCAGTGAGCTGCCTGATCTTTTCTGCCTGGCAATCAAAGGGCAGATTCTGATACCGTTTTGGTAGGAAGCCAAATTGGTTCCATCTACATGAACAGATTCATAAGAACTTTAATGTGAAGGACCTTCTTAACTCGCATTTCATACATGCATGAAAGCCTGCAGCTCCCTTATGACGTGAGTTCTCAGATCTGCGTATTGAAACAGTGCTTGAGCCCTGGCAGCCCACAGAGTTTCATGTGGATATAAAAAGTAGCCAGGACTGTAGTCCTCAGCAGTAACACCTTACATGATATTAAAAAACAAAACAAAACAAAAAGTAAAAAATTTATCCCCCAAATTCCCACAGTTAGCTTGAACAGCTCCCGATTCCAGCTGCACGTCCAGACTTTTTCCAGAATTCTGTTGATTGTTCTGTCAGTTGCTAACTCTCCAGCTATTGACAGGGACATTCTCCTCTAGTACCCATTCAAACCAGCACCTAATAGTCCATTTTAAAATCTTTTCAGTTGCTCTTTCATGCTACTCTGACCTGGAAATCCAGAGAGGGAGATCAGAAAACCAGGGACTTCTTGTCCTCATAAACCTCCAGGAGTGCCGGCTACTAGTCTGCTATGTGTTGCTTTAAACTTTACGATGTTTTATAATCTGTTCAGCTGTATGGTCTCCTGTGATCTGCAAACATTAAATATTTACATTAAAAATCTAATGCATATCACAGGAATAGGGAAAGGCATGTTAAAGCTTCACAGAACAAATTACGTGAAGTGGTTGGGAAACCTCAGAGAGTGTAATAACCACAGAGACTTTCTTCCTGCCTTTTCACTGGGACCAAGTGGATTGGTCAGATTAGAGTGCTGTGCATGTCAAGTAGGTCCAAAATATTAGCTATGTAAAGAGTTACCTGCTGTGTAGATGAACTTGCCCTGTGCTGTTGGGATGTACACGAATTTAGCTGGACATCAGGATGGCTTGCCTGCATCCATGGAGGCCATTGGGACTCCATCTTCTGAGTAACACTGCCGTTATTTTTTTGATTGAAAGGGTCGACTTCTGGAGCATAACATTTGTTAAAATAGGCAAATATTGCTCCAAAGTGAGTGCTCTAAAGAATAGCAAAAATATCTCATCCTCAATTTTTTACCTTTTCATTCCCAATGCATTATATAATATTGTGCTTTGGCTAGTACTGCTACCTTTTTATAATATTAACCATCTCTCTGTTGAGATCAGCTTCATATAATGCTTTTGGAATGTGATGCTCTTAATTTGCTATGTTTTATATCTAAACTATTGTGCATTGGCCGCTGACCTGCCATCAATCAACTCAAATGCCTCAGTGCCCTTTCCATCCATTTGTGTTTTCTCTGTGTGTGCTGAGAATTAGATTTAAAGCAATGTGCCAGTGATTAAACAATTACTCTGTCCTCTCTCTTACATATCAATAATTTCAAAGAGAAAAAAGCCAGCTCTTCTTTTGTGTGTTTGACTGTGGCCTCTAGCTTTGAATGCAGTATATGATGACAAAGTGGTGTCTGCTTAAAAAATAATAACATTGTAACACATGTGGCCTTTTCAGTTCTATTTGGGGACCTCTAACCATAATAAAACAAAGAGAGCAATTTAATGCAGGCTTTGATAATGTCATTTTCGGTCACCTTTTAATTAATAAACATGAAAAGCCTGAAATAGGATACATCCTCTGAACTAACAATGGCAGCAACGTGAACTCATTTTCATAGACAATTTTAAGGGTATTTGAAGGTAAGCATTACTATTTAGGGAAAGGGCTGGGATGACTAGCTACCAATTAACAGCCTTTATGATGTATTTGGGCCAAGACTGCAGGACACTGATATTATAATATCTCTTTGCGTTAGCAACTATTTTATACTGCGTAAGAACTAAATGGTAGGAGAAGTTTATAACTGAGAACTGAAGGAAAGCACAGGGTAGCTGACTTCCCTATCAAGTTGGAAGAAGGATTGGCTGGGAGCCTGAGACATGTCTAGTGCATGTCTTCTCTTTGTCTCCACAGACCTTAGGGAAGGGTACTGCTTCTCCATATGCTCACTGTGGAGGCAAAGGCGTAATCCCTGCTACTGTAGCTGGTACCAGTGTGTGCCCTACCCTTCAGATGCTGTTAAAATAATCACTCGAAGTGAGTGAAAGCCCATGGGGACTGTATGTAGTTTATTAGACCCCAGGGCTTTTGTTTTGTTTCTGGACCCCATAGCAGCTCTGCTTCTTGAGGAGACCTGTTTCCAGACTCCCCCTTCCCAGGAGCTCATAAAATAAGTGAGGGAAGACACAAGGAGAGGCAGAATCACTGCGATACTGGAAATGACTTTCCATTGCTTTTCCATTTCTCTCTCTGCACACGTCTGATAACACGTGCAATGTATAACCTGCAGCCAGAGCTTAATTCTTGGTATTTTGACAAATATAAGTTTAGTCTGGACTCCTGCTTTGAGCTAAAATACATAAATGATCAGCAATGTGACTAGGAAAAGTAAAAGTACTGTTTCAGTTTACATTCTCCTGAAGAAATGATGTACAGTTGCATTAATTGGAACATCAAGTGCTGATTATGATTATCAGGGGAGTTTGTCTCTCAACCAGGGCAGTTCTGTAACTAGAAGACTTTTTTTTTTTCCTGGAGGATCAGTCTGTTACTGGTAATCACTGTTTTGCCGTGTAGCAAAACGATGGCATTTTAAGTTGCATGGATCTTGCAAAACTGGGCAAAACTGTATTTTCAGGTAATTTTTAAATACTTCAAAATTTTATACATTCCTAAAATGGAATTCATCAAATTACACAAGAAAAAAATCCATCCCAGTCTATCTAATTGGGCAGATAATAACCTAAAGGGTGATCTCTGTATCACAATGCTCTCTTTTTGATCTGAAATGGGAAGAGTTGGTGCCTTTGTTAGAGTGATTTGAAAGAGAACAATTTCATGCACTGATACAAATTATTAGGGAAGCAGATGAAGGGATCCTAAATACTCATCCTGAAAAATACCTGCCAGTCTTTGAAAACCAAATATGTTGAATTTGAATCCATCTATTGACTACAACTCTGAGGTTTGAACCTGGAGAAGGTGCCTGCCACATGTCAAGCTGTTCACAGAAGTGTGCCATCAGTAATTCACCAACCTGACGTAAAATTCAACACCTTATTTTTAAAGTAAGCGGGCATATTCACTGGTGACTGTGTTTGCCAGTTGGTTTCAAAGTAAAATACCTTTAGAATTCATTATATTAGACTAAATGCCCAGTCCTTGAAGAGATTTAAGATTGTGTCCATCTTTGAGGCCCCAAGAATAAGAAGGATGTGGGCCTGTTGAAGTGAGTCCAGAGGAGGACCATGAAGATGATCTGAGGGCTAGAGCACCTCTCCAGTGAAGACAGGCTGAGAGAATTGGGGTTGTTCAGCCTGAAGAATGGAAGGCTCCAGAGGGACCTTATAGCACCTTTCAGTAACTGAAAGGTACTACAAGAGAGCTGGAGAGGAACTTTTTACAAGGGCATGGAGTGATAGGACAAGGAGAATGGGTTTAAACTGGCTGAGGTTAGGTTTAGATTAAATATTAGAGAGAAATTCTTTCCTTTGAGAGGGTGGTAAGACACCGGAATGGGTTGCCCAGAGGACTTGTGGATGCCCCATCCCTGGAGGTGTTCAAGACCTGCTTTGATAGAGCTCTGAGCAAATTGGTCTAGTGAATGGTATCCCTGCCCATGGAAGGGGGGTTGGAACTTGATGATCTCTAGGATCCCTTCCAACCGAAACCATTCTGATTTAAATTGCTGAATTCCATTGATTTTAGTGGAAGTTAACACCTAACACAGTATGTGGATGGGTTTCTAAGTGACTATGATGTTGATATTTATAGTACAGGTTTCATTTGAAATGAGAGGTTGTTCTCTGCCTGGGAAAAATGAAAAATAAATACCATTGAGGAAACTCAAAGGATGTGCTCCTGTAAGAGCATCATCCATTCCCACTGAAATAAGGATGTTTTGTATCCCACCGCCTTGAGTCAAAAATGCTTCATGGATCTTCTGGAGTGGGATTTGTCTCAGCCACTAATGAAATACAGAAGTAAAGGCATCACTGAACTGAATGGAAAGGCCATTGAACTGAAGAAAAGGCACAATGAACTGAAGGGAAATGCCATATCAATTTGAAGTAGCAGGCACAATTTAAAACCTACAGCTATCTAGATTTTTCCCAGCAGTGTTCTCTCCTGATACTACCTGCACTCACACTGGTGAATTGGTAAAAACACATCCCAGAGTAATCCATTTGCAAGCATCTTTTCTAAACTGAAAAAAAGAGATCCCTTCCAACCGGCAGAAAGGAAAATATTCTTATCTCACTAACAGGCTTTCTTTAAGCTTACTAAGATTAGAATACTTAGTTATTTCAAATTGGTAAAACATGCATTCATTATAAACATGATTATAATGATAACTTTGTAGATAATAATCAATTATTTAAATATGAATTATTTCCCTACATTATAGTCATGTTTTCAGCTATAATCACCTTGGGTTCTCAATTCCTCCCTCCTTTACAGCACCTCTGGCTGTGCATGGAGCATTAACCATTTGCTTCCAGACACAGACTGGGAGAGCACCAAATCCAGAAAAAAAATTTCCTGCGCTGTCCTGGCTAACAACTTAAACATGTCTTTAGACTGTCTTAAGTGGGAAAAAAATCCATGCAAATGGCCATCTTAACCCTTGATTTTTTCCCCTTTCATTTTTATAAAAAGCTTGTGAAAATGCACGAGGAGCAATGCTCATGGGCTTAATAAATCAAAAACTGATGCCCTGGCTGCTTGGAAGTACATGCAATCATCCATTTTTAATAAGAATTCTGAGAAGATTAGCGCCCTGCAACAAGAGCTTCATTTACAGTATTGCAAGGCTTAGGGGCACAGTAAACTCTCCTGGCTTGCGTGTGCTCCGTAACTCTAGATGACAATTTAACCAAGGTCTCCGCTTCTCCTCATGATGTGGAGAAAATCCACCTTGAAATATTAGCTCTCTTGAGCATGTGTAACATGCTAAACATTTGTAAGATAGACTATTCACAACATTTATGTGCAGTGAGTGGAATTTAATCTCTTTTATTCCTTGCTCCCAAGTCTTGTCAGTTGTTTTCCCCCATTCTTTAGTAGTCTCTTTAATATGGTTTGCACATATTTAATATAATCCCTCTGAGGTTCTCAGCATACTTTCAAGAGCTACTTTTGCCTTACTATGACTCTGCAGTGTCTCTAGAATGTAATAGCACTATAATATACCTCTTTTTATAGATACATAAACTGAAACATTGAGAAGTTAAATGATTTGCTGGTGGTTATGTTCAGAGTCAATGACAGAAAGGAAAGAATTCATAAAACTTGACTATCAACATTTTTAACCTCCAGACACAGTGGTGCAATCCATCTCACCTAACTTCAGATGCCTTCAAAGCAGATGTAGTGCCAAAATGAGTTACCTGTTCTTTCTTTCTGGTCAAAGCAGAGATGTGGGTGCTTCTGAGATTCAACTCACCAAATCCTTTCATTGTTATTTAGAATGGGCCAAATTATTTCTGTCCTTTTCTCTGTTAACTACAAATGGAGTCTGGATCACACACTAACAGCTATGCTGAAGATGTGTAATGTTAGGTGAGACGAATCCCATCCGAGCTTTCTTTTCCATAGATTTTAATTCTGAGTGCTAAGTGGCTCTTTATCAAGGTTTCAAGAAGAATACTTTGGCAATAAGATTAATTAAATACTTGAAGGTAAAACTTGGCTGCTACCAGATTTAACCCAGGAAGAAAGGGTTTATTGTCACAGAGCACTGAGCTGTGTATGAGAAGAGGAGGAAGTTTTGAAGAAATTTTTTAGCATGATGGGTCAGTGCCTAAGTTATTTAGGCACCAGGAGGTTCAACTGGAATTTTAAAATGTGCTTAAGCGCTACTTCTATAAGCAGTTTTGAATGCTACAGTGTGATCTTCTAGTTACATTTTAAGGCATTTTTTAGAACCTGGCCCCAGGTACTTAAGGGAAAAAAAAAAATCTATAGATATCATAAGGGAGGTTGAGCAAGAGAAATTCATATTTCAGAGGGGGAATAAAATATACTAGAGAAACTGTACTGCATTTGGGCCTAGTGATTTATATGCTTGTAGGGATTAATAACTTCTTTACTTCATAACTGCTTCATAGCACAGCTGTGTCTCTCGGTCTGTACTCTCAGCTTTCAAAGGAGCAGCGACAGCCCTGGATGGAAGTCCATTACTGCAGAAGGTGAAATGGTACAGTTGAGCCATTCCTAAGCAATAAACCACAAAACAATGGTAGTCTGCAAAGCTTGACAACGAGGTATAGGAAGCTGTTGAAACTGTGGCTGGACTGATAGTTTGTCTTAATATCTAAAATAGCTTGATAGGTCTCTGTGAGACCAACTGCATAATAATCTTGAGCAAATGTATTTCATTGCTTCCATCCCGCCGCAGTCTTAACTGCTGCCTCTTGTTTCATAACTTGCAAAATGCCTGGGGCAGGAACTATGATTTTCTCTGTGTTTATGTAGCAACTACCATCCACTGGTGGCTGAGGTTCCTAGGCACTACCGTTATAATAGTTCTGTTCTGATAATTGCATAGGAATAGAGGCAGACACTTGAAATTTCATATATTCCTAGACAGCTTACTGAATTACAGGAATATAGAGGCAAAGAAAAGAGGGGGGAAGAAAGCAAGGATGTGAAGAGTGTTTTTTTATAATGTGTAATTTTTTGGACAATATCAATCCCTAAAAATATGCACTCGTGTTTTGAAAGTTTAGGACTTTTGCAGAGTAGGGAAAGATCCTATGGTGATGTGCAAAAATGTTTCTAATGGAATTTGGCTTGCTGCAACAGAACACAATGATAGGTGTGTTTTATGTTGGGCCGGGAAAAGAAGGTAAGAATTTCATTATGAATATCTTTGTAAATAGACCATTAATCATCATGATGGATATAAAGTTGAAAACATGGCATAGCTGGCAAGCGCATTCCTTAAGTGAATCTAACCTGAACTTAATAAAGAAATGCCAAACTAACTGCAAAACACTATTCTGCCAAGATTCAGGCTCCAGTCAATCATCCTGCCAGGTGACAGTGTGTTTAATGCTGGGACAATATATCACTAACAATCTCAGCTGCTACCAGCTCAGCAGAATTAGACTATTTACTGAACAAAAGCCAGTGAAGTACTGCCAGTGGCACAGAAGTTGGAGCTGCTGCTGTTCTTAGAGGAAGATTGTGAACCAGAGCCTGCATGGAAAAGGAAGTAGGAAGATGGGAAGTAGACAGCCCTGCTCTTAAAGGTTCCACACTTGTATCCCTTCCATGTGGCTGATGACAGTGCAACTGGTAATAGACACAATTTGTAGGCCTTCAAAACATGACAGCTCCTCACTAAAAATCTGGAACAGGTGGGATGACTCTTGTCCCCTTTTACAGTTCTTGAATGAAAAAGCAGAGATGGTAGTTTTTATTTCTCAGTTAAGCTCAGATAACTGTCTTGCCAAAAACCTCAGAAAATTACTCTTTGTTTTCTAAAGTGTTTTTAATTTTAAAATGTGCAGTTGCTTGCCATTATCTAGTCTACCCTAACCACTGTGTTGCATTTATGTGTATTTAGTCTCTGACTAGTTGAAAATGTTTGTCAACTCCTGAAAATGAAAGAGGTATGTGAATTTGAAGGAAGTGCAAGGGTACATGTGATTATTTTACGTTAATTTTTTTCTCTTAAGTGTGTATTCGAGCCCTGGAATTGCCCATGTGCTTCTGGACATAGAGTTACAAATAAACTTGCACGACTGAGGAAGTTTGTATTATTTCCCATGACTTTGAAAGCTTCAGGAAGCATTAAATGCTATTTTTCTTTGGTCCTTTGCCTCCATGCTACAATCAGTGCCCAAGCTGGGATACAGCTTTGAATTCTGGACAAATTTTTAGGGTAGAAGCTAGGAGCTGGCCAATCATGGTATCAATAGGTCAGATTAAAGAATGGCACATGGGAAGGCCGGTGCAGGAGGTATCTCTGAGAGCCACCAGCTCCTATCGAGATCCTAATTCCCCGTGAGCCCAGAGCCCCTGCCTCACACAGAGGCAAGATACTGCCAATCAGCTGATTGGCAGCATGTTGCCTCTTTGAGAGGCAGCGTCTGTTGGCTCCTGCAAAGTTCCTGCCAGCATTCTTAAACTCTAATTTGGGAAAGAAAATTACAATCTGGCACATCACCGTTGGAAGGTTGCCGACCCCTGCTCCACACTGTACGAGCGGCAGCTTCAGAGAACAGTGGTATGAAACTTCCTTTGTTTCGTGCATCGGGAACAGGCGCCCGAGTGCGGCTCCTCCACAAGGCTGCACGGCCCCACTGAAGGCAGCAAAGGCAATGGAGTTGTCCACGTGTTGACAGTGAACAAATTGTCTATTCCTTTTGTTGCTGGATGAGCCACTAGGTAACCAGATTGATTTTATGATCCCTTACTGAGTGTTCAGGACTGGTGCTTGAAAAAGACATCTTTTATCTGTCAGCCAGTAAATCTCACATTGAGTTGCAAACATACTGGAGAGCTAGAATTCAGCAAGACCGTTTTTATGAATAGAAACATTTTCAGAATAGACACTCTCCTGAACACACAGTTGTTTTACAGGAATTAAAGAAGTCCTTATGGTGGATGGATAAGCCAACTCCGGATAAAATAAGAACCAGACTATACTTTGATCTTCTGTTTGAACAGAACCTTTTAGAAGAACTGAAAAAGTTCTGAGTTTTGTTGGTCTTTTTGCCTTCTTCCTTGCTTTTCTCTTTTCAGGCTTAATTGGAAGTGAATAGTATACAATATGAGATAAGAGGCTTGTTTGCAGTATTATTGGCATGAAGTATATCAGATTCGCAATAAATGGTTTTTCTGCTTTATGAGCATTACTCAAGATCTTGGATATTGACATGCAGATAAAGCAGAATCCTCTGTTGACCAAAATCCAAATACCACACCAAACAACATATCAGCTACAGTGGCCACCACTGTTAACCTCATCTTTTCACAACGGCCATAAATCCAAAAGAACACAAACCAAGTATGAGTAAACACTGAGTTTTTCTCAAATGAATGTTCACGACACTTTCAAGTCATCCGTAAGTAGTATTCCATCCCTTGTACCATCTCTGCCTTTTCAGTAACAGATGATTGATGAGAAGATTCCAGAGGAAGCTGCAGAATGTAGCCCCACTGTGATCCTCCTCTAGTCTGAACTTTTTTCTTGGTTTCTACAAATCCTTGCTATGTATTAGAGAAGTTAATAACATACAATGGCTCAAAGAGAATAGTCTCTCAATGAGAGAAATCGTGGCTGTTGAAACAACAGTTTCACAAAAGGAAAATTTCAGATCCATCAGTCAGTTCTTTTAGCAATTCTGTGCACTTACATGGAGTACTCTATATTTTGAAAGCACTGTAAAAAATAACTAGTGGGTTGTCTTGGAAGCCCCAAAAAATAACTACTGGCTTTTTTAGGATGGGGATACTTAGTGCTAGGGCTGACAAGACCTTAAAGATCTGAGAGATGCTGGACCAGCACTGGCATTATAAATTAGGGAATTCCTACCCTAAGGTCACCTGTTAGAGCTATTAGGCAGCTTGTCTTTACCTCAGTGATGTTTTCTACATCTAGACACTACATGGTACGTATTTTTTGGTGGTGTATGTTGAAGTCAAAGAAAGGGTTAACTGTATAGTCGAAATTGTTCAGAAATTACTAAGTAAGTGTCTTTAGAGTGTTTAAGAGGGTACCCTGATGATACAATAGTACTCAGCTCATACCATAGTGCTATCTTATGTTGTCTTGGCTGAGTGCGTTGTTTAACTGTACTGAAAGAACTGGGTGATGAGCTCTGCATATATCCTGGTGGGGTTTGACAGTAATACTTCACAAAAATTAACTCTTGCCACTCCTTGAACATTTGAATGGCTTTGAGCAGATATTAAAGGCGTAGCAAACGTGTATTTTTCAGAATCAAAGGTACTGATTCCAAGAAATTTCTAAATACCGGGATCAAACTCCAGAGTTTACATGTATTTCCAGCCAGTTTCCTGTCAGGGAGTTCTATTCCAACCACATCCATTTTCTTTACACAGGGAATATCTTGTTCCCTTTAATTGGAGCTGCACTTAGTCTCAGATCTGCAAGTGTTTAAAGTGAACAGTGACAGAACCTAAGTGCCTGAATGAAATCTTGTGATCCCAAGAACCTCTTCTTAGCTTCTGTCTACCCTGATTGTGCTGAAACTTCCCAATTGCATGAGATCCTTAACTTAAAATAAAGTGCACTCAGAAGTGCTGCTGTCTCAGTAGAAATGAACAGCATAGCACTTATCTTCCTCAGAGATCTCCCCCGATCCACAGCTGAAGTGCTGCTCTGGGGGGGTTAGGCTCTCCTCTCACTGGGGCAGGGGGGTTAGATGTGGTTTTCCCCCTTTTGAGCAGAGTGGCCCAACCACCAGAATGTCAGGGAGTCTGGGACTGGATGAGATCTGTAAGGTTTTTAATGAAATTGTTCAAACTGACCAAGAAAGAATAAAAGAGTAATTTGGCTGCAGAAAGATGTTTCTCTCCGAGCTTAATGAATTAGGTAATGAAACAATTTTAATACTTCATCCATGGCCATTTTCGTGTAAAATGAAGAAAGAGGCTATGGAACAGAGTCTGGAAGCTGGAGGGCCATCTTCTCAGTTGTGTGAGACCTGCCATGCTAGTGGATCATCATCATGGTACTTAACTTTCCCATAAAAGCAAGTTTTCTGCATCTTGTAGCAGCTTCTAGAGGGGCTTACTGCATTTGACTGGTTGGTAGCTGCAGCTTCAGTACCTGGCAGCTGAAGCAAATTTTTGGGAATAGCAGGGTGAGTTTGTAGCCTTCAGGCACAGGAGGGCTTCACCTTTCCCTGGGTGTTATCAGTCATTCCTAGTTATTGTACTGTTAGGGGTGTGGGGCACAGAAAGCTGTAGGCACTGCCCTCCCTTCTTCCTCCTCTGGGAGTACTCAGAGGATTGAGGTGGTCCCTTCTGTCCTCCTGAAAGCAATGGCCTGATAAGGTCCAAAGGGAGAAGACAGAGTTGAATTGTGGAGTCCAAAGGCAAGGAGCAGTCTCTCAGCAGCAGTGAATTCAAACACCAGTGGGGGAAAGTATTTAAATACTGTCCCCACAGTATAATAAGCTTCTTTATTGAGTGCCACAGATCAGGCTGTGTCTAAGGCACCTAATTCTATACAGTATATAGACAACTTATGTGTGTAACTGGGAACACTGTGTTCATGTATGAGTGGTATGTTCCCACTGGACTCTGTAAGGAAGATGCCTGGGATGTTGATTTTTATTTGGTTTGGGTATTGGAGGTTGTTGGGTAGGTTGTGTTATGTGTGGGTGATAAAGCAGGGCTTACTATCAGAGTGCCAACGGGCTGGTTGCTCCCAGGGAAATATGGGGGCTCCCCCCACACTGGCTGGGCAGGAGCAGGGCAGCTCCAGCTCCACCTCCAGGCATGGGGCACATCCATGGGGCCAGGTTAAGGCTAGTCCCAGCGTGGACCAGGTTTGGCAGGGCTGCAGAGAGCTGAAGACTGGCCCTGCTGTGGCATCACTGGGACATGGGCTGATGGCCTCGGGCGCTGAAATGGGGTCCTGAGCCGTGGGTAGGGTGGGAGAAGTCCTGGGGATGGGCTCCAGGCCCTGGCACCTGTCCCTAGTCAGTGAGTTAGACCTGCTGTGTAGCAGCTCCACCAGATGAAAATGGTTCATTTCTTCCTGCTTTACATTTTCTGAATAGTCTAACGATAGGTTTGCTTTCACATCCTTTGAGATTAGTCTTTATTTCAGACAATGCTTTCAACACTAAAAGGGTCATAAAAAAAGACAGTTCCTGAGAGCTTAGAAAGAAAAACTGCTAGTCTCTCATTCTTCTCCCTCCCCCAAATTATTTGATAATGGAATGGGAAGCTTTGCCATAATCTTTTGCTTGATTTTTGCTAATATGAACCTGTCAAAGATCGTGGCATTTCCTTAGTGTGTGATGTGGAGCCAGCTGGAACCAAATAATCCACCCACGTTTTCCATCATCTTTGTATCCTGATAGGAGCTTCGGCTTTAGCAGAAATGAGAAAATACCTGTTATTTCTTCCTTGCTGTCATGGTGGCCATACCAAGGCTGTTTCCTACTTGGCTGAAGTCTAACTAGATCTGAATAAATGTGACCAGATGAAAAATAAAGAGTTTTCTGCCTGGAACCCGGGCCTTACTTGTAAGGCAGTTCAACGGGAAAGTAGTGTAAGAAATTACACTTTCCTTTCCACTCACTGCCCCAAATAAATATTTTCAAGGATGTAGGAGCATTCCTCCTTTGGCTTGAAGATGCAGAGATTTGAGTCTGCAAAAATACATTCCTTCATCCTTAACCTTACTCCTGCAGAAAGCAGAAACACCACACTTTTGTAAGCATATGGACCTGCTTATCAGAGAACATGAGTAACTTCTGTTATAATTTGAATTGTACTCTTCCTAACAAAAGCATCTACAAGGGTGGACAGCCAATGCAAAATACAGCCTCTCTGCCCTTTGGTTTCAAAGGCTGATGGCTCTGCAGCTGCAGGAAAGAATCTCTTCCATTTCACTTTCCCATTTCCAGGCTCTGTTTTGGTCTGTATTGCATCTATTTTAAGCATTAATGTTTTGCATGTAATATCTCTGAAAGTCTAATCCATTGCTATGGACCCACCTAGTGACGACTTTATGGATACTTTATATTTATAAAGGTACTTTGCACTTACTTTTTTGTGATTTTTGTTAGGTTTGGAGGGGTTTTTTTTATGTTTGAAATGGATCACAGTACCCAAAATGAATACTTTCTGTGAATATATTATAATATATATAAATACTTCCTTCATTCATCTCTGTGTATTTAAACACTAAGAAAGCAATGACACATATGTGGCTACCTGTGGATAAAGGCACAAGCACAAGGAGAATGGTCACACTGTTCAGGCAGTAACCACAAATATTATAGGTGTATTTTACATCACCAGGACTAAGAATTGTCTGTATTCCGAGTGTGAGGAACTTTTATTCACTGGTATGGGAATGGAAATGGATCAGTATCAGCTTCCAGTTTAGAATGATGCCAAGAGGGATCCTGGGTTGTATTGTAGCTGACCCAGTGAGCGTACGAAGTCTGAAAACTTCTGTAGACACACAAACTGTAAAGAATTAGGCAACGTGTGGGGCTTTCAGCAATAATCGACTACCTCGTTGCTTTGGGCTGTGATCCATTGAGGTTTTTGGATAGCCAGGAACAGCTCAGCAACATCTGGCACTTTAGCAACCAGTGGTAAATACCTGAAAATCCTAGAAAGGTGCTTCTGGTTTATGCAAGGAGTGACTTCAGTCAGGCTAATGCCGCAAAGATGCACAGAATTTACTGTCCACATGATGCGGGATCCAGTTCAGCGTGTGAAATGGGGTCTGTTGCTTTTGTACGGCCCAGTAGACGGGGATGAGCCTCCTTCCTGTTATTCCTGGTGTTCATCAACCTGCAAATCTGAACAGTCCAACAGATTTGCTCACTGCAGGGAGGCTCAGATAGTAAACTCACTGTGTTATATTAATAATTGAATATTCACATATGAGCATCCATTGTGATACACGGATATTGTGTGTAACAACCATTAAAAACACAATTCTAAGAATTTTTCATTGAATATCCTGTATTTTAGGGGTAAGCTACAGGTCCTGCATGGATATCTGAGAGAGGGGAAGAGAGATTGTGTATATTTAGCAATAGCAAAAGCAGTGTTTGCAGCTAAAATTTTAGTACAATGAGACATTTTGTAAAAAAAATAGGTCTTTTTAAAATACAAAAAAACAACCTGTAAGGTTTCAGTTAATGTTGAAACTTTTCCATCTGGTTTCACATGCTTTCTATCCCCCCCAAGAAAATAGTGCAAGCCATGCACAGTAGCCACACAAAAGTCTGCAGTCAAGATTTGTAAATGTAAGTCATGGGATCATTTCTAAAAATCCACAGTATTTCTCCTTATATGGTCTAGTCCATGTCCAGAGACTATCAAAACTCTTACATCGTGCAAAATCTACATCTCATTTATCTCTGGTCCGACTCCCAGCTGCAGGAACCCATAGTTCTCTCAGTTTTGGAGAGCTGATGCCATTTCATATGGCTTTGACAAAGACAGGCCCTGATTTTAGAGGCATCCTTGGTAAATCAATGCATGGTTAAAGTTTAATAACCCCTGAGGGCTTACCAAGTTTAGAGTATGGACTTGGCTCCAAGGGGAAGACTTGGTTTGCACAGCCCAGTGTACAGTATTAGGAAAGGAAATGTGGTGTTAAAATAGGTGTGGCTTAAAACTGGAGGATGTTGTGATTTTTGCTAGCTAGAAATGCAAGAGAACCCCGTCCAAAACAAGCATAATGTCTTGGGGATGGGTTGGTCTGTTGAAATTAAATGGAGTAAATTCAAATGTTTTCTAAAAGGCCGCCCACGTCACGTTTGCAAATAATTTTTCCCTCAGTACTGTAATATAGAATAGTAGTTAAGGATTCTTTCCTTGGTATTGTAACACAGGATAATAGGTAAAAAGGATAACAGGTTTGCTGAGAAATCAGGTTATTTCCTTGTCATATTCTATCACATAAGACTCGAGAGAAATCTAACCTGTAGCCATTCTTCTGCAATATTAAGGATTAGCTACTGTCAAAGAAAAAAAGTGAAGGAAAAGTAGGTGCTAAACTCATCAGATGAAGAGCAATTGAGTAGCAGGTAAAGTTAGACATATCAAAATGTGCTACTGGAAATTGATGATGAGCTCAAATGGGGCTGCTAACTTAATATGTAGTCTTTCCTTTTAATATTGGCTTCTAACCTGTAAGGTTGGAAAAAGCAATTTTTCTGCTTCTCTTTAATTGAACAGTAGAATTGATGCTGAGAATTAGTCTAATGACTTTTCTTTCCTTACTTGATAAATTGGTTGAAATAGTAATAAAAAATAAAATTAGGAGGCATATAGGTGAGCATTGTGATACTATAGCTATCCATCAGCATAGCTTTTGTAGAGAAAAATGATGTATAAAGGTAATTCCTTGAGCTTGTCAACAAATAGTAAAATACAATAAGTTTTTTTTCCTTTAAGGAAAGTTTTTGAAAAAGACCTTTATAAGGGGCTGTTAGAAAACTGGTTGTGGGATAGTAGTGGTTTCAAGAATTAGTCTGAGGGACAGCAGACAAAACTCAAGGTGTATTATCAGTGTTTAGTGTACAAAAACTGCAATGGGGTATCCAAAGTCTGAGTGTTGTAGGTGGTGTTTCACTTATATGTGTTAATGAATTGAAAATAACTGTGAACAGTGGTACCTAAACATTTGTGTCTGAGGCAGAATCACTCAAGTCAGGGCTGGAGAAGGCAGCAGAGGACTCCATGCAGGAGGGATGGGCAGGTTGGCTACACAAGTGTGGTGCTGGCAAAGGCAGAATGTTGCATTTCAGGCAGAAAAATGGATGTTAGGATGCTCAGTGCTCTGTTATGGTGTAACTCTGACCACTTGGGACCAAAAGGGAAGATGGGCTATGTTTCTTTATGGAGTGCTTAATCAAAGTAGGTGGAATGATTCAAGGACAAGATCCAGTGGTTGAAAGTGGATAAGAAGCAATGCTGAAAATACTAGTGTGACATATGTCAGTAGCAGGTCCTTTCCTGTAACACTGAGTTTGTTTCTGTATTAGTTAGGCTTCTGCACAGCAGAAACAGAAGTTCAAAATGAAGCAGTGCAAATTTTAATCTTTAATTGACTGACTTCTACATGAAGAAAGAGCTAGAGAGTATTTAGAGAAAAGATAAATAATAAATCCAGAAGTTTATGAAATAAAGAAAGGAAGAGATTGATTACTTCTTTTTACTTTTTCAGTTATTACAAGAACAAGTTGTTGAGTCAAATGCAAACATATAAAATAGAAAACAGTCTTTTATTCAACTTGTAATTCAATTTCAGTTCAGAAGTAATGTATAATTATATACTTTTAAAAAGTAAAGTATATGGCAGAGGTAAAGCAGTCAGCAGGAGACGAGGGATAGGAATAAATTTCCCTCCCCTCCCCATTGTAGAATGCTTTTCCAGTCTGAGCCCACCTGGATTTGAGACATCTGGGACATAATACAGTGGAGAAGTGACTCTTGCTTTGAAGCAGGCTGTAGTTTGTGTCTCACTTAAACTCTGTGGTGATTTTTCAAACTATCATAAGAAAATTTGCTTTTATTAAATGAAGTACATTTTTTTTGTGCAATGAAACACAAATCTCCATTAACATCATTTTTCAGTGGCCCTATGTGTCATGGTCTCTTTTTAGAGATTGTAGGCACAAAGCCTCTGTATGGTTGCTTTTGTGCCAGAGCCCTGTCCTAGCTGCATACAGCAGGTTTTTACTTTGACTACAGTATTGGGGCCCCTTTGAGATATTTATGGCAAGTTGCAAAATCAATAAAAAAGACAAGGCCAGCTAAACAAAAAAAAAAAAAAAGAAAAATAGTAAGTGTCTCTGTCTCCTTCTATTTTCCACCCAATTTGCACTTCTGGAGACACCTGCTGCCATTTTATTGCTAGCCCAGAATTCCTTAAGAAAACAGGTTTCACCTGTGACATTCTCACTTGTGAAATCCTTGCCTAGATTTTGAACCACATTGCTCTCAAGAAAGGGCAGTGGCTACATGCAAATACCAGGAGAAATGGTTGACAGGACTGATCGTGTGGGGTCAAGTGCTAAAAAGGTATGTATGAATGTGATTTCATTTCTTGGAAAAGTGTCAAAGGACTGTCTCTGATGTCTGATGTGGTGACATTCACTGTTTCTGCATTTTGATGTTTTTCTCTGTATGCCCCAGGCTGTTAACATGCAGAAGTTGTCTCATTTATTTTATTTTATTTATTGGATGGGGGTCAGGCACTTTGTAAATTATGGACTGCATTCGCAGTGAATCAAAATATTTAGGTTGCTTGTGAGGTTCAGTCCTTGGCATTGTGTCACTAATTACTTTTACACAACTCTGAAATAATGACAAAGGGAAAATGCATCAAAAGAAAGAGAAATTAAACTTTGTAAAACAAAACAAAAGCCACATTAGAAAGTGTTATTTAAAGGGAAAAGCGGGTGACCAAATGTGCAGTCTGGACTCAGTACAATGTTATATGGCAAGAGAAGAGACACTCAGCTCTGGACCTTCTCCAGGCAGACGAAAATTTATGACATAAATTTTCTTTGATAAACGTTCCTGAGAAACTTCTTTGTATTTTTATCTTAATGAATGTTTGTCTCAATCCAGTGCTCTTTTTTTTTTTAACTCCTGTGTTTTCATTTATTTTTTTTTTTTATATTTCCTTTCTGATTCTTTTATATTCTGAATATACCTCAGTGGCAACTCTTGAAGATCTGTCTTACAAGCTAATTGGTACTAGAAGGTAGTCAACCCTGTACCTGGATTGCATTAGGGCTTTTGAAGAGTGTCCCCAGATATTCCGATTTTCCCATATTTATGCTTCAGAACACTGTAGCAGTATTTTCTCAGTTTTTGCCCATACAAGGTACAGAAGCATTCCCAGGAGCCTTCAGCATGCTACTACAGCAGTGTTTCTAGCCTCTAGCTGTCCCGTGTAATGAGAGATGAGAAGCAAGAGTTAAGTCTCCATAGAAAGAGCAATAACAACAAGCCATTGGTCTGTTTTATACCATACTTATGTATTTATTTCTCTGTAATAGTGGCTGAATTGAAGTCTGTGTGTTGAATGTAGGAGTTCAGTTTTTTGCTTTTACTCAGAAGTGGAAAATCACTTATAAAACTGCATCAGAGCACCATTAAAATAAATTAAGGCTTACGTATGCTTTTGTAAGTTTATAAATGAAATGTAACTTTACGTGCTCATTGATTGCTGTTTCAGGTGTAAGATAGCAATGTGTTTTATAACTCCTTCCCTTGCATTTAATGTCATTAGAATCACTGCTTAATTTACAGATTGATTTTCACAGTGACATATATAACAAGTTAAATATCAATAGAGTGCATTTAATAAACACTGATTTGTGTTTAGCTTTACTGTATTAGTCTTATCACAGGCATAACGTAGGGACCTTGTGCACGGTGCAGTAGAAAGGGAATATATTTCTAAATTTGTTCTGAATTTAACATTTCGGTATTTATATTTTTTGAAACACTTGCTAGATAGCAGTTACAGGAATCCTTATGATTATACAGACTAAAAGGGAATAAAATAGATAAGCGCTTTACAGAATGTAAGGATGTTACCTTTCTTTGTGTTCTCTGTCTAATTGCAATTGCAGTCATAACTGTAAACTGGTTCAGATAGACGATATTTCTTACAAAAGACGTAATTCTTCACTGCTCTTCTAGTAAAAAATGAATAGCAAATGATAATACTATTTGGAAGAAATTCTCATAATTCAACAAAGTTTATAAAATGGAGGGCAGCTGTGAACTGAGCTGTCTGTGCTTGAGTCATGCACAACTCCAAAGAGTTCAATCTGGTTAGCTCAGGGTGCCTGTAGTTCTATGCCAAAGGTGTCAGAAACGATGTAATGGCACTAAAAGAAAACCGCTTCTAGTAAGAGAAGCAGACAGGAGATGTTCGTGTGGGTGGGGAGAATTTTGATTGCAAACACCAGAGCAAACCTCATGACCACAAGAGGAAGGCTGGAATGCCCAGTGCTGTGGATTATTCCAAAACACCCTTGCACTTTTAATTGCATGTTGCTTGACAGTCAGTGGAAGCAAATCTGTTTGTTTTAAACCCAGCATCCTTGGTGCACAGGTTAGTAAGAGCAGACTATAGTGGGAAAAGCAGTCAGAGTAGAAATACAGAGACGAAATATGATGACTCCAACCCTGTTCAGTGGATCAGCTGAAAAACAGAATTGTTATGGTGGAAGTGACGAGAATGTGGTGGTGAAGGAATTATGAGAGCCAGACAGGAAGACCCATTGGGTTAAGCAGAAAGATCTCAATTTCAGTGCACTGGGAATCATGCTCAACAATTACTACCCACTACAAATAGATCAAAGTTGTGGGTTTATGATACTTAGGCTCAGAAGCTTATGTTTAGCTATAAAACAGGTTGCTTGTTCAGAAGAGACTTGATTTCTACCAAGCACTCCTCCACACACGCACCAGGGAGAAAGGGAGTAATTTCCTTTTGATGGGAGTTGGTTATCTGTACGAAATGAGTCGGGTTCATTGTCGGGGGTATTGTGGCAGGCATTTACATGTTGAGAACAGTCATTGGGAATGACACTGAAGAAGAACATTCCTGCTGGCATTGTCATCTGGGAGGCTGAAGATCGGATGGGCACTGACAGTAAACAGAGCTGTCACTCAGAGAGGAATCATCCCGACCGGGATGGAGGCAGAGCAGGGATTCTGCGCGTAAGGTGAGGCTGTGGGCTTCAGTCAGGACGGTACGTTCCGTGCAAGATAAGTGCGCTGAAAAAAGAACTTTAAAAAAAAAAAAGACTTGGAGCAACAGGTTCCTATTTTAGTAACGTTTTATGTTGAGAACCTTAACGAGAAACTGTAAATTTGAAATCCAGTTAGCTCCTTAAATCATTTCAAGCACAGTTCCTATCCATGGATATGCACTCTATTTTTATGACTTCTTTTTTTTTTTTTTAAGCTGTCCTGGTTTTATTTAATTTTTTTTCAAGCTACTTCTGCGCAGACCAATAGTACTAAGACAAACAGTAAAGAGATCCTGTAGCTAACTGACAGCATAGATAAATAATAAAACAAACTATACCCAAAATATAGGGGAGTGGAGGGGTGAGGGACCAACACGTAACACAAAAGTCAGGGATGTGTCATCTTACTGGTTTTTCTCATTTTTACAAATAAAAGTTACTTGTCACTAAAGTAGCTATGTAATTTATTTTTATATGTGTTTACATATGCCATTTTTCATTTCTTAAAAATTCCTACTTAAATTATAGTTTTCAACTATATTAATGTTGAGGTTCCTTTACCATGACTGATATGGAGTGGACAGGGAAGAGAGTGCCAACCTCCTTTAAAAAAATGATTAGGGACTTAGGATTGTGATATTTAGGGAAGTTTGAATTCAGATTTTAGATGAAGGTTCAGATTTCTTCTTAAGGGTAGCATCAGTTCTCTTTTAACAGGGAGGGTTGCAGATGGTAGGGCCCTGCTGAAAGTGCAAGTAAATAGCTGATAAATGAGGGCTTCCCACTTGCAAATGAGATGATTTTACTTTTTCCTTGAAGAAATTCAGTAAATTGAAAAACTCTAAATAGCACAGAAATTTCAGTCCTCCAGACCGCCTTCTCCTTCTCAGATTTTGCTATACTATATTCAGCATTCAGTTTTGCCAACACTGAACATGCCTGATGTGGCATTTACATTCTTTAAAAAAAGCATAGATTAGTTATATTTCTAAGAGTTAACTTCTCCTCTTGACACATGTACTTAATTCCCATTAATGGAAATGGCAGCTAGGCATGCACACTGAAAGGAAAAATCTGTTCCTAAGCATATGATCCAAACTGCATTGTAGCTAAACATTTCCATGCTCTGAAGTAAGCACTCATTATTTGCAAGATATTCTTCATAGTAAATGCATCAACCCCACTCCATTCTTCCTCTGCTCTCCCATAACCTGTTCCAAAACACCCTTTCTTAGAAGTCTTATAGATTCATTCTTAATGCTGCAGTTGTTTTGAGTGTGTGCCTAAAAAAGAAAATCCATTTAGGATCTTCGGAGTTTTGCATATTTTCTGTGAGAATTTTCCAGTAAATCACTCTGTGGAACATCTTACATTTCCTTGGACTTTGTAGGTCTCTGTTATTAAAACCTACAGTGGAAACAACAAAACCCAAAAAGCTCTTTTTTTATTTTTCCCAGCACTTCCTTTACTTACTGTGTTGCAGTATCTACCAAAGGCACTGGGCTGAAGTGCTATCATTTGAGGAATTAAAAAAAAAAAAAAAAGTTTCATTTAAGCTTTTCCTTCTGCCAGTGTGCTTGTATAAAAACCTGTGAATTCTGTCTGTGCAATATTCCAGAGTTATGGTATTTCTAATTTGAGCCGGGTGGATAATTGATTTTTTGGTTCACCTCTTGAACTGGAGAACCACAATAGCGAAAAAAAAAAAATCAGTTAAGCACAAAAATTCATATAGGAGTTTATGATTTGAGTTGTTTCCCCTCATCCAAATGAAAATCAGAGCTCTTTTGTTTAGTTCAACCCAAATTGCCCTTTTTTACTGGGACTTCTTTGTTTTGGGCACCCCTTAAAGGAAGCAAAGCAAAAGAAGTGCAGATTCACTGCTGGAGGAGCTTTCACTTTTCTCATCAGTTGAAGATGTTATAACTTATATGTGAATTCTCAGTTTGGGAAGAGAGAACTGAGAGAACTGAACGTGAATGTTGGAGGTTGCAAGTGGACTTTATAATTATGACCCACCCAGTAAAAAGAGGCATTTTTATTTATTTATTTATTTATTTATTACTCTTCAAAAGTTTCAGAACAAGATGAAATTTCGTATGTTAAAAACTGGACGGATGTATTGTACATACATTGTCTTCTTTTTCAGTGGGTATTTATCCCAATTTTTCAGTCTTTCCACCTTCTGATATGTTAGCAGCCTTTGTGACATGTTCTGGCAATTTCTAAAAAGTAAGTCTAAAACTTAATATGATTTCTAGAAGCATTTCAGAGATTCCCTCAAACCATTTAACTTGCTTTTTTTATCTCTTGCAATTGTAGTTGAACTTACAACGAGAACATTATTTTAGCAGAAAGTCTATACAATAGCTATTAATAATCTAGTAAGTACAGTACAAGGATACAATAATACAATATTAATAACAATAGCAACAGTAACTTCTTTTTTCTCCTGTTCAGACCCCACTCAGCTGGGAGAGGGGGCTCAGTAGTTGAAGAAAATGTAAAATGAAGGAAATAGGGAAGAAGGTGTAGGTACCTGAGCACAAAATGCATTGGGGTAAGAGTAATTGTAAAGCAGGGTATGGGAAAAGAAGGGTTCATGTCAGAAGCATTCAGGGGAATGATCTCTATTTCCTTCCTTTCTTCCATTTCCTCTCCCCTTCTCAGCTCTTCCTCTTGCTCAGTTATCTTACTTTTCTCTCCCAAACTTTTTTTCTCCCCCCCCCCCTTTTATTATGGTTCTTTCTACTTCTTCCTAGTCTAGCCCATGTCCTCTTCTATAATTCCTGATATTGATGGTGGTTTATAATCATATTATCTAAGAGCCAGCAACCCAGGAGTGCCATTGTCATAGGCATAACACCAGCTTGGGGGGGATATGTGAGCCCTGAAAAAGCTAAAATAGGAAACGGTATAGGATGGGGTAAATGTATGTGAATGGATGAGGGAAGGATGTGGTACAAGCAGGGCAGCTGTGGAGTGGAGCCGAGTTGAAAAAAGGATATGAGAGCTGAGCGGAGCTAACATGCAGTCAAAATAGGGTATTCCTGTTCTACCAAAACTGTCGAGATTTTTTTTTTCCGCCAACAAAAGATGGTCTTAATTTTCCTTCAGCTGGGACTTCTGTGTAGCTTCACTCTTAACTTCTCCTAAGGCCCAAGTGTGAGGAAAAAGGGGAAGCAAAGTAAGAACTGGCAGAGAAGGAACAGCATTTATGGATGGGCAGTGGTGCATCGAGGGGAAAATGAAAGACCAAGAAAAGAGGCCCTACAAATGTGAATACAGCAATGAAGTTGAAGTATGTTTTAAACAAATAGCAGATGTAAAAAAATCATGTCTCTGTGGGAAAAACAGCTCAAATATTCATATAGATGTGTTTCAGCAGCATGAGGACTGTTGTTGACCGTGAGGCACGTGGGATCTTTGTTTCTCATCCTTTTGCTGGAGTTGGCTAACTGTGTCAACTTGGGCAAGCTACTAAGCCTGCCTGCATCTCAGTTTCCTTATTTAAGGCCAAATTCTCCTACTAAGTAGCCTCCTACTCCACACAGAGATTTGCTGATTTGAATGGAGCCCCTGCGGAGCGAGATACTTTTCAATACAAATAAAGTTTTGGAATCGGCCCTAATTATATTTATTACCTGCAGAGGAGTAATGTGAGACTTAACATGGTTTGAGACCCTCAGATGAAAGAGAAAGTATTTGGAATTGTTCTTTTTAATCATCTGCTGCCTTTTCAATGTCTACTTCATGGCTGTCCTAAAAGGGCTAGCTACTAAATAACAAGTGAAAAATCCTTGTACATATTAACTAGGTTTGTCAGGCTCCTATGAATGGACCTCTGTGGAAAATATTATTTGCTAGGGGCTACTGAAGGAAGTTGGTTTACCCTGCCCCACAGTGAGGAGCCATTAGGTCTCCCTCATGCCAGAAGTTGACAGATTGTATGCGACTCGGCTCGGAGCACTGTGGTGGTGTAAGGCAGGCTGGAGGCAGCCTTTGCAGATCCTCTTTTATGAACTGCAACGACGGCGCCTTCGCAAACTTGGCTGCGGCGTTTTGCTCCGCGAATGGTCTGGTGCTCTTCGGGGATGATGCGCACAAGTTGCGAGTGGGTTTGCTCCTCATGATTAAAACGATCATCTCAGGCTTCCAGCTGATGATGCCTTTATGCCAACACTGGACTGACTGGCCCCTGCATGAGCCTGCTGGTTTCTAACATATGCATTGAGAGGGGAAAAGGAGCGATTTAAACAGTGTAGCTGTTGGATATTAGAAATAATAAGCTTTTCTGTTCGGCTTTTTTTTTAAGCCAGTGGGCATGAAAACGTTGAACATCTTACGGCCGCCCTGTGCAAATATGTGTGGATATTTCAAAAAGTAAAGTTGCTATCTCTGTGCCACTGTGAGGCAGGGATAAGAGGGGCAGAGAGGGAGCAGTGGACCTAATCAAACTGTTGTGGGGTCAAAACCTCGTGGTTTTTAAAGGCCCTTAATGTTGTCCAGCTGCAAATTAAAGGAAGGTGGGGGGGAAAAAAAGAGGAGAGAAAGGAATTAGGGCAGGGGAACTGGAAAGAATGGAGAATAGATATGTGGGGGTGTGTGCACGTGTGTGTGAAAGAACAGGGAGACAAATTTTTTTCTTCTTTTTTTCTTTCCCCTCCCTCCCCTTACTGCGAGTTCAGTGCCAGGCCGGACACGGGCCGCGCAGACTATTGAGGCATTGTGCGCTCCGCTTCCAGAGTAGCCCCCGGCTAATCCCCGCGGCTTGGACGAGAATTTCCCCGCGGCGTTCTCCCGGCCGCTGCCCCCCTCTCCCCGCCGGGGCGGTGCAGCCCTTCCCGCCGGAGCGGGGCGGGATGCGGTGTCCCCGGGGCGGGATGCAGGGGCTGCTGGCACCTCCGTCCCCGCGTGTCCGAGTCCCGTTACCTGGTTGCCTCCCTCGCCTGCCAGATTTTTATCTAGATAATTGGAAGTGCGGCGGAGGCTGCGCTCCGCCAGCCCGGCGAGGGGCTCTGCAGCCGCGCGTCGTCCACCTTGTTATCAGGGGCTGTCTGGGCAGGGGAAATGAGGGAGAGCCACGGCCGAGGGACTCCTATTGCTCGCCCAGAGTGGGGGAAAGAAAGGGGAGGGGTGTGTTTAAATAGAAAACGAGAAAAGCCCCAGCAGACGAACGGAAAGTTTATTTTTGTTGTTGTTTGTGCATGCGTGTGTGTGCGTTCGTGTGCGCGCCCGCTGTTTTGGCATGTGGCTACCTTTTCCCTTGCACACAACAGGGCTGTTTGATGGAGTTTGGAGCTGAGGAAACTTTGGGTTTGTTGCCAGGACGGTTCGCAGCACTTTTTGGAAAGCAAGAGCTAACAGTGAGACCGACAGAGTGAGTGACAAGTTGTTTACAGGTTTCCTTGAAGGGGCCTCTGCTATATTTCAATCTGTCAAAGTTGCTTTTCTTCCCTCAGAACAATGCCTGATTGTTGTGCGGGGTGTGTGTGTGTGTTTTTTTTTTTTTCCCCTCCCCAAAGAGAGAGAAAGAGGGAGAGAGAAAGCGAGAGAGCGGGGAGGGAGGGGGGAAAGGAATGAAAATTCTTCGGAGCACAAATGCCTTTGGTAACATTTTTATGTCTAATCTCTTCTCCCCTATTTCAACTCCGAGAGTTGATAACTGTTTCAATTTAATCAGTCTGCTCTTGTTTTATCTTCTTTCTCCACTGATCTTCCTCAGCGCAGGGGATTTGCTCCTGGTTTGCCGGTTTAGGTGGATTGTCGGGGCTGCCTTTTTTTTTCCCCTCCCTCCTTTCCACCTCCCCCCCC